>JAKRZM010000307.1:522802-655436 GCA_036379175.1 Heliconius cydno galanthus
ATATTTTTTCTAATAATAAATCTCCACTTATTATTATTTTTTAACTTATTTTAATTATTTAGGCTTATAATTTCGCGGACGTAGCCGCGTCCGGGCCCACTAGTATATATATATGTGTATGTCCAAAAAAGAGATCTTTTTGATAAATTTTATGGTTATTTAAACTTAGCTCTGTTTTTTCATTCCAGCTTCTCTTGAATATTTAAATATTGATATAACAACTATTAGTCTTGAATTTCTAAAATAACTGTTAAATTTTTACACAATAATTGATATTTGTTTACTATTCGCTTGGAAATGTCGGAGTTGTTAACTGCCAGTGCTTCTATTGTTTTAGGTGTTTTTGTTATGCGTAAACATTTTGGTAATTAAATTTTGTGAGTTTGCAAACATATTGATATTGGTTCCAAATATATTGAATTTTCTCTTATGTTATTTGGTTCGTGTTGAGCAGTAGATCGCGTATTAGAAAACGTCCTGGAATTGCCACGCAACTCTTTTCTTTCATGCAGAAATCATTCTCGATAATAATTTTAATTAGCTTAGTTAAACAATAGATGTTTGGAAAAGCTACTAATAAAATTTTGTAATAGGAACAATATAGAAAACAAAGAAAACGACTAAATATAAAATGTTTTATATTTTAATTAATGAAAAAGGACTCTCTACTTACTATTATATAAAAGTGCCAAAAATATGTAAACAAAACTATAAATATCACATGTGTTTGTAAACATTACCTCGGTAGTAAATTCTTTACCATTTAAATTCATTACGTGTTAAAGAAAAGTAACAGTCGAACATTTAACTGGTACGGTAACCAATGTTTTGATTGGAAACTTGCACTAACAGAAAAAGAAGTGCGCGAACAGTTTAATTTAAACTGAACATTTTTAAGGGAATTGTTTTTAATGAAATTTCTGAAACTACGAAATTCATGTATGTATGGATATCAGTTTGGAAACTATACGATAACCCAAATGTTTCATTATATATTTTTTATGTTATATTTTCATTTTGGGGGAATTTTGGATTCCAGTCAAAATGAAGGGATTCACTCTGCATTTTAAGTGAAAACTAGAGGAGCCTAATTACCTCTAATTACCCCCTCACCCTGTTCTTTAAGTAAGTAAGTAGTTTCAAGCTAGACTCCGTAAAGCAGAGCATTTTAAACTTAAAATTAAACGCATTTCATATTGCCGAAGACCTTTCCTGTTCTTTATTTTATGTTGGGTAAGCTCATTTTATCTAATTAATACAGAAACTAAATCTAAGAAAGTTAATTTTTATATGTCGAATTTAAGCCCTCAATCACTACGTCCATTGGATATATGCCAACAGTGTCAAAATGGGCTTAAACCACGTCCTATATAACTTTGAGTGATAAATTTCAGCATCTGATAACAAATCTATATCTATACTTCTATACTTGTATTATAAAACGCAATAGTTTCTTTGGTGATGTGGTTAAACAAATTAATCTCACAAATTTTTCTGGAATAATCGAATTGAGTTATAAACTATTTTACATCACGTTGAACGTTTCGAAGTAAGTGGACTTGCCGTTCTAGTTAACTCAGAGACTTACAGTTTGTCGTATATCACATACACTATTCTTATTCCCATTTGACCGAGGTAGCGAAACCGCGCGTAAAAGCTAGTCCTTATATAAACTTTAATTAACTTGAGGCGTATATCGATTTAGCGATATCAAACATAACTGTGGTTGCAATAAATGGGGACGCAATATCTATATAACTTTGTACATAAAGGCTATGAGGCCAGTCGTGGCGCAGGGGCGCGACGCGATTAGTTGTGGGTTCGATGCCCACTTGATGAAATAAAATATTTATTTGAATTCATTTTTTCGCTTCATTTTTTCGCTTTTCACAAAACGCGAAGTAGAGTTCCACCACTCAACACGCAATGTTGCGAGGAATTGGGGAACGGAATGTCTTAGCACTAGTTTCCGTCTGCCTACCCTACTGTGTGCGGGATACAGCGTGAAGCTGATTTAATTTATGTACATAAAAGGTTGTATATTTACTTGACCTTTGCCCTTAAGCTGTATTGTAGCTAGTGACTAAGGGATGATGTTATTTAATAGTTCAACGCGACGTATTGCTTTACTATGGTTCACCGATAATGCCCTTAGGCACGTAATACTCGTAAGCTCTATATGTACTACATGTGCTAAAGAAGCTTTCTTTTTTATTGTCACGCGTTTGCTGTGTATGGCGGTAACAAGTAGATGGTGATTTCTTCGTTTCTTTGTATTTTTAGGTGGTAATACCCAATCAGACATTTTGTATTACGAGTTTATTAGTTATTTGTAGAAAAAATATAGGTGACAAGATACTTGTATATAGACTACCTGTCACACACACCTATCTACGGTTATTAAATAATAATAAAAACATAAGGCTTATCCTAAATCACTTTATTATAAGCATAAAAAACAAATTATATACTTTTTCAGGTAGGAATTGTTCTCTCTATTAGATCGAACTCGCCTATTAGATCCAATATTATCTTCGTTAGTTGATTTATAGACAAAATTCACTTCTTGAGCGTTGAGTTAGTAGTAAATCTTAAAATTAAATTTTCCGTCTCGAGAGGAAATTCAGTTCGCTTAATGAACGGTCCCACACTTCCACTTTTATTCAAATGCAAGCTCCACGGACGAACATTTTGCATACTAAGTACTTAACATATGAGTAAAAAATAGAACTTTACAATATGAAACGTGCCAGCAAATGCAAATATGGTCGCCTTGGTACTGACGTTTCGCTGAGTTGTGATATATTAGATTAGCGGACGCGCGCAGCTTCGCTTGCTTATTTAGAGGTGAATTCGAATATCCCATGAAACATATGTTCAATGAAATATTTTTAAGAATCTAAATTGCCAATTTTATAAAAATCGGTGGCGATATATAGATTTTTCCATACAAACTTTCAACCCTTATTTGCACCCTTAGGGGAAGAATTCCAGAAAATCTATTCAATTAGATACTTTTAAGAGTCTGAATTTCAAATTTTATAAAATATCGTGCAGATTTTTAAAAAAATCTATACAAACTTTCAACCCAATTTTATAAAAATCGGTGGCGATATATAGATTTTTCCATACAAACTTTCAACCCTTATTTGCACCCTTAGGGGAAGAATTCTAGAAAATCTATTCAATTAGATACTTTTAAGAGTCTGAATTTCAAATTTTATAAACATTCGTGCAGATTTAAAAAAAAATCTATACAAACTTTCAACCCAAAATATTTGTACAATTAGGGGGAGAATTTTAGAAAACGATGAAACACGTATTCAATTAAATACTTTTAAAAACCAAAGTTTCAAATTTTATGAAAATCGGTGCCAATTTAATTTTTTTTCCATACAAACTTTCAACCCCTATTTCACTCTTTTAGGGTTTTATATATTGATGGGTTGATGTTTATTAATCTTTTTAAACTAGGTATATATGTTCATAGAGATTTTAATTTAAGCTTTTCGGATAATATCCCACAAGCTTAAATTACATTGTACAAACGTTGCTTCTAAATGCCAATAATATAACGTTTATTTACTAAAGAACATTTTTAAATAAATAAAATAATATTACTATCTCATAAAGTAATTTACTAAGTACTTACGAGTACTTATAATAAATACGAAACATTCGTACATTGCACAAGAGCGTTTAACATTGACCTTCGTAATAATTGACGTCATTATTTACTCGCGAAGTAATAAGTATCGGTTAGATGATGAACACTTACTAAGTAATAAGCGTTGAAATGTTAACAAGTCATGTCCATACATTCAAGTTAAAGCCGTAGCTAAATTATAGAGCAAAAGTAAAGATTTTGTTTGATATTATGAAAAGACACTTGTTTCAATATTATTAAAGTATGGCTTATTATATAATTTTTAGATCTCTAGCAATGGGAATTTAAATTTATCATTTATAACATAAACTATTACATACATTATTTATTACGTATACATCTTTGAGTAATTCATTCGATTAATAAAAAATAATGTTAAGGTGATGATATATTTCTAAATAAATTACCTTTTCCCATCTACTCTTCAATGTAATACCATAAACAATCTAAGAATTATTAGGTCAATTGAAAGAATTATAAACCAACCCATTGCTTAATGCTTCCCATAATAATTTTATCCAAATAACACCCATTTTCAGTTCACGGACGGTTGCTGTAAATACATAGGTAATTTCGTCCGCCAATTTAGCAACATTACGCTCTACATTGAATAAATAATATATTATCGGTCCTCAGCGAGTCGTTGTCGGTCAGTATTTTACTTTCTAAATCGCGTTTGCCTTTTTCGTTTTATCCTATAAGTCCTATGACAATTCACAGTTCGCTTTAGTTAACTGATTTGAACGCTAAACGTGAGAGAACATTCAACTGTTACAAAACATTCGTCATGAGTGCTCTTGAGTCGAGTGCTCGTGTCGGGACAATTTTAATTTGTTGATGGCTTCTGTCTGATGAGTGTTATTTGGACGTGTCGATGGAGCACTTCATACAATTTGTTATTTTTTAGTCATATTTTGTATACTTTTTATTAATTTATTTGTAAATTTGAAAGGAAAATGTTTTATTTTTCCTTCTTGCTTGTTAGGAATTTTCTGATTAGGAAGACCTAAGTCTTGAGACCTAAGACTAGGTTGACTATCTAATATAGTATGATATTATAAAATAGATATCTGGATACCAAATTTTAAATCTACATGAAAATGAGCTATGAATTTGCAGTTAAGTCAGACTGAATGAAAAATACTTTTTCTTTTTCAGTTTACTTTTTTCAGGCTTAAATGTGTGAAACTATCTCCAATATCAATGTTTTTGATATAAATATAATATAAATTGATAATTTTAATTAAATTGTTTACCAGACCAGATATACAAATTGTGGTATTCACTTTAAATAATCCTCACTGACCAGCAAAGATAAGTAAGGACCAAAACAAAACCATTATAAAGTAGGCTTCTTAAAATGTAACGGCGAACGCCGTCTTTAGCCCAAATTAGGTTAATGTTTCCTTGAAAGCCCTCCACTGATCCCTCGGGAGTGTCGTTTTGATTACTCTTGCTCGAGGTGCCGATGTTTTATCTTGTATCTGAAGATGGTCCCTTTTAATTTTACTTTCGTGGTAATCATTCACTGTTTATTTTAAATTTTATTTATGGCTGTTTGCGATTCTATATTTAAGTTGTGTAACTTCTAAGTTACAAATGTTATTTCTAGTGGCTCAAGAAATGAATGCAGCTTCTTTTCAAGAAATTCCTCTAAGTAAGTTTTAATATATTGTTTCCCTTATAGTTCCCTATTTTCCGTTAACTATATTCTAGTTACTTCACTATATAGAAATATATAAAATATTACAATCTATATGGGAAATAATAAAGGGTCATGTAAAAGAAATCATGCAATACGAGTTCTACGTGATTTGGCACTACAATTTCTCGATTGCACTAGCGACATGTTTTCAAAAGATAAATTTCAATAAAAATCTTTGTAAATGCAAATGTAACCACGTAACTTTAGTTTCGGTCTTCCATATATGTTTACCTTTCAAGATCTATTTCTTATGTAATACTACCTGGATTTTCTTAAATGTAAAGACTGTTTGGATAATAATATTGATGTTTTACTAAATTCGTGATTTAGACTTTAGCTGTCGTTAAGTTATTAAATTTTAGCTACATTTTTAATAATTTATATAATTGCTTTATTATTATAAACGTAAGTTGTTTTAAAATCCACAATTAATAATTCGGGGCAAGTCGTCGTAAACAACGTCCAAGTGGCCCTGACGTCAGCCGGCCTTGAAAGATCAGCACTTTCGGTTTCATTACGCCTAGCCCGTTAATCGGTGATAAGAAAATAAAATTCACTTTTACTTTCCATTAACAATAACTTTATATATCAAATTCGTGTTATAATATGTTTATTTACGTATAAGTGTAAGATATATTATTACATATTATATATACATAATACATATTATAAATGTTTTTTTTTTCTTTTAATAGAAATTATTGAAATTTTAATAAAAAAATAAATTAATCATAATTTTATGAACTCTATGAACAACCTACTCTAATCCGCTCCACCTACATAGAAAAATTCCTCAACCTACTAAGTGTAAGTCGTTAAAGGTTGAAATTATAATATTTATTTAAGTATCTAAATGTAATAGATTGTATTAAATCTATCTTAAATAATATAAATCTTAAAAAATAATAATATTTTTAAATTATTGTCTCTGGTTTGTTTTGTTACGTATATTTTGCCAAAATTAAAAGAAAATATTTTCTAAATATACAAATAATTTAACATAACTCGTAACTCACGGTTCTTGGATTTTTAGTATTTTTCCAAATATTTTTTTAGTGTGTTGATATGATTCATGGTATAATACAGGTGTTTGATTCCCACTCGAGGAAATGAAATATTTAATATTTTAATTTTCTCGGCTTTGATAACGAGGCAAAGCGAGGCGTTGTGTTCTGCCACTCAACACATAATTCCTCCAGAATACGACAGAAAGTGGGTAACGGAAGCTCCATGGGAATTGAGAGTCTTAACCCTATTACATGAAAAAAGAAAATAATATAAATATATTCAATAACACTGCTATAGAAATTATAATAAATGATTCCAGTTCTTCCACTGCAACTGACTATCATTAATTATCTTATCTCTTATGCATGTTATGTTGACGTCTCCGTGGAAACATGCTCGTTCCATTGTTGTTCTTATTGGATTGTTTTTTCTTGTTTGTATACGCTATGCATATTATACGTAGAGTAATAGTGAATTTTACTTTATTTAAACAATTTATTTAAACAAAAACAGATCGAGGGAGAACTCACTACATTCGCTTAGTAAAAGTTCAAAATATTTCTTACACCATATAACATAGCATGTCTAAATGAAACATATTACAATTAAACATTTTTATCAAATAATAATTATCGTTTCCCACAATTTAAAGATTCATTGAAACAGGTCAATGTTTTCAATAATCAGCGCCATGTCGAAACATGTGCATATTACACAGTAGGTACACACGTCACCACTAGGACATGTGGGTATGGTTTCTTCACGTCTGTTGAAATTTCGCGTGATGACCCCAACCTCCATATTGTTCTGATGATTTGATACACTTGCCTCGCCAAATATTTGATTGATTGCCTTCCAAATGTTGGTTTATTAGGATTGATGATGTTAGTTTGAACGATGTCTAGATAGAAATTGCGTTTGGATTGTATGAAATTTATAGTTAATTAGTGCGCAATTGGATAACTAAATAGTTTGATATCGTGGTTGTGCAATTATAATGTCTGGTTAGGGCTGTGATTGTGAATTCGAATTTCGACTTGGAGATTTATTTTTAGCTTTACGCTGTATTCTGCACATAGCAGGGTAGGCAGCGGGAACCTGGGCCACTTCCACGTTTCACGAGGAGACACTTCCGTTCCCTATCTTCCGCTGAACTCTTGAGGTGTTGAGTGGCAGAACTTTGCTTAGCCGAGACATGCCTCGTTACCAGAGCCAGGTAATGAAAATAATAAATATTTAATTCCTCCGAAAGCTTCTACGCTACAATAGACGCAATAAATGATTATATGATTTTTTTGGTCTGAGTAGATAATATATTTTTTAAGTAATTTACGTAATTAATAAAATAAAATCTAATTATTGAAATGCTTAACTGATGAGTTAAAAGATACAGTTAGATTTAAATTCAACACCACCTGTACCTTATTGAAAGTTTTGGGTTTCCTTTAATGTCGAAACATCCATGGTTCGTGTAGCCTCGCTGTACGGTATGTAATATAATTTAGCGTTGCGTACCTGTTTTCGACTTTAGCGACATATTTCGTCCGCCCACAAAATGCGTAGGCCTTCAGATTATTTCGCTTCTGAGGTCAAAGAGTCTACCACGGGAGAATGTTTTTGATGAGCCCTGAACGGAAATATTATATTTTATTAAAAGTTACGTGAAATGTATAGTTTTTTTTTAGATTTAATTAAATAGTTATTAAAATCGAAGCCAATCGTAGCGCAGCGGCACAAGTGTGTGACTGTAAAGGCGACTGGAGGATCGATTCCAACTTGAGGAAATGAAATATTTAATATTTTTATTTCCTTCGCTCTGGTGTCCAAGTAAAGAACAGTGTTTAATTCCGCTTGTCAACGCGAAATAACTTTTAAAATTCGATACAAACGTGGGAAGCGAAGTGTCTTAGGTTCTTTCTGTCTTCCATGCTACAAATTATAACGTTAGATTTGGACACACAGAATATTTTTAAAAGGAATCGAGTAGAATTTTTAATATATAAAGTTCATTGAGTTTCATTCATGCTATTATCGTACTACTTATTTATATTTCTCGTAAATAATATATTTCAGTAAAAGCTCTGCTCACGCTTAAGAGTTCTGTTTGCGTGTAAACAACAAACGACTTTTTCATCAAGACAAAATTTGCTGTTGATCAATTTTAGAATAATTGGTTTATTTTATTTTGATTTAATTAAGATCTTTTTTAATGTAAATATGTATGAAATTTAAAAACAGTGAGCTCAAGTTATAAGTGTCCATTTAATTTTAGTTCGACAAAACGTGATAGAAATAGTGTGATAGTTTTATTTAAAAATCGTACATATAATTTAAAAATCGTATATAGTTTTATGAAGAATAGATCCTTACTTTTAATTAGATATGCCTTAACAGAAGAAACGTTTAATCACTTCTAATATAAGGATAGTTCCCTCGGGCTTAAGAAAAGCACACCTCGTGCAGAACTTTAAAAGATTCTCCGCGTCCCGTTTAGCATTATACTAATGAGTTTTTACGACAGGCTTCACCTTGTCTTTGTATTTTTTATCTCCACCCGACAAAGGATCCTGGCGGAGCGTATTGTCTTTGAGAATCTATTAAGTGCCTGCTTTAATTAATTCTTCCGGATGTTTAGTTTGGGAAAAGGAAAAATCGTACTATAAATAGACTTTTCCTAGTTAAACTTATATCGGAAATTTTATAAGATATTTAGTGTTTAAAAAAAAATAATGTATGTATCAAAATAGAAGATTTAAATAATTTACTTTACTTAGTTGTGAGTTCGCTTCTCAGCTTGGGGAATAAATTTACCTATGTCGTTGCCTCGAATTGATAACAAAATAAAACACAGAGTTGAATTCCGGGATTCGAATTGAATAAGAACAGAAATGCATTCTTCTCAGAAGTTTTTTTATAACATAACATATCTCTTGAATTATTTAATTAAACTAAAAACTTGAATAATTTAATTTGACGTCATAATCAACGTATAAATCCATATATTATAATATTTATAACATATATTTATAAAAATAAAGGAAACGCCCTATATCTCGTTACACACGTTTGCACCGACGACGCCCCCCGCCGTACAATAAGCCGTGTTACACAATAGAGATCCTTTCTCCGCGACACTTTCGTTGCATATATCAATAATAAATAAACTTCTTCTTCTTCACTCCCAATATGGTCGTTTCGGTGGCAAAATGACGTTTTGTCACACCGTTTATTTTTATATATAGTCGTTATACGTAATGTGGTTGTTAGTAGATGATTTGTGTTGCCGATTGTATTGAATTTTGCATTTATTTAGTTTTATTTTTATTTTGTTCTTGACATTTTCTTGTTGTTGTTTTTATTTCGACGAAATGAAAGTGAGTTGAGATTTAATTTTGGTAAAATTGTATCGCTCATTTATTAAGATGGCTTTTAGAAAAAATTATAAATACACAACAAATATTAAGAATATTTTAGGAGTAAAAAGGGCACAATGATGTGTTTTTAGTTAGCAAAAATAACTACTCGTGACATAACCGTCCTGTGTTGACCGCTTAAACAGTTACCACCTCTGTAAAACCCCACCGATTTTTATACTTATTGAGATAAATTAATATTGAAATCATTATAATGCAATATCATTATTTTCTACAAAATTATAACAGTTTCTACAAGATTTCTTACGTAAAGCTCTCAAATATTAAATTAAACAATGAGACAAAGGTACATCAAAACTTATTACACAGTATAACTAAATAACGCCGGTTCCAGACATTTAGCGCAAACAAATCGCAGCCGCCTAAATAGGTTTTGCAACTTCAGCTTAACTTTTACTGCTCGATGTCATGCCTTCGGCAAGTTTCATTGTGTGACTGTTAAACGTACGGTTTGCTAGTTTATTGTTTGAAATATCTCTGTTTTACTAGCAGTTACTGGTGACGGAGATCGAGTTTAGTGATTCTTTTCTAAGATATCTTTCTAAGATGTATTGATTTCTATGGGATATATTTTAATTTTTCGTAAGGTACTTTAAATCCAGTTGGGTTCAAAAATAAAGTTATAATTATAACATTTCAACGTTAGTTTTTAGAATATTCTTCTAAAATCTTCGATTATCGTCTAAATAAATTATACAGATGCTAGATAAACTTTATTAGTTGTTAATTAACAGATAAGCGGTGTAAACAGTGATTTTATGTAAATATCTCCATCCGTGAAGGCATTTGTTTGAAACGGAACAATGCGTGTCTTGGTAATGCAATCGGGCAAATCTAGGCTCCGATACAAGTGTGCTAGTGATCTGTGTGAATGTCCTCATAAGGGGTAAGTATTACATTTACTTAGTGGCGGCCTCGATATTTAAACTTTATTGGTAGATAAGCCTTAACCTTCACTAGCTGGGCTTTATATGTATAGTAGCAACTACCTGTTGGTATAACTTTATTATAAAATACGTGTTGTAATTTTTGTTTATTTACTGATTATTTTCTATAATAGAATTACAACAATACTGTACTAAATATTGAACTATTTTAACGTAAATAATTGATTTGTATCATGTTTTTAAATGAATATTATATTTTTACTCTTTAAAAGTAAAATATCTAAAAGACGTTTCCTTCAAAGAGAACCAATAATTTATAACATACTACAGTAACCTATCGCCGAAGGCAATTTCATATAGATACAAATATTTGGACGTATACTTATAAATAAAACAGGAAGTCGCACGATAAAGTTTAGCAAAAATCCATAATATAAGTTTGAACCGGCTGACTTCAGTATTCAGCGTGGGTAATGTATTCAAGATTACATAAAGCTCTAGTGTATTTTCAAAAGAATGAACATGCAAATCTAATATTGAGAGCTGCTCGTGAAATGCATATTGTAGATGAGGCAGCCTCCTCAAAGGCTGATGGGACTTAGGCTAATTAAAACTGCGTGAACAGCAAACTTCATTAGTTTCTGTACTCTCTGTGTGTGCTTTGTAAGGTGTTGATTCGAATTATTAATTTTGCAATTATGCAGCTTAGTAATTATGTAGCGTAATATTAACACACCTTATTTGGACGTTGAGTTTCACAACTCAACAGATTTCCAGAATTCGACAGAAAGTTGGGAACGGAATGTCTCAACTCTAAGTTCGGTCGGTCCCTCTGCCTATCCTGCTACAGGCGGGATAGAGTTTAAAGCAAAAGTAAGTAAATAAAATACCTTATTTCTAAATTTAATAGACAAATTCGAATAGCTTATTTAAAACAAAGATTTTGCGTGCAATACGAACCCACGTAAAACGTCAGAATTTAATATATCACCAATACAACCTTCGTCGTATTCTGTCAGTTAAAGATAATGTTGTCTCAGTAACGTCTCTGCAAACTTAAGTATTTTATATAACAAACTACGACGACAAATAAATTTGGGTTATTTTCGTCCATTTTTTTATGTTTTTTACGTCTTATTTATTGATTCTACGTGACGAAACTGATCTGTCAGTTATAGATTCTGATAATAATTTAATTCAGGAAATGAAAGGCAAGAAAAATTATACTTCGCTGACGGGGTATTTCTTAATCGTGTGTAGTTAATTGCACAAATATGTCAGCTGTACCTTTGCTCTTAGTGTTATGTAACAGAGTTAAATATGTAACGAGTCTTGCAATTGGTTATTGAATTTCGGTCACAGTATAATTGGGATCTATATTTATAATCGTGAGGCTGTAAATCCGGCACGTTATGGCTTATGGGTTTGATTCCTGCTTGAGGAAACGAAATGTTTAATATTTTCATTTTCCAGGTTAGGTAAAGAGCCTTTGAGAGCCTCTGTTCTGCTATATGGGAAATACAGCGTGAAGCTAAAGAATAGTAGCAGAATAGTCAAATAAAGATTACGTTTATAAAAACTGCAAAATTAAAAAATAAATAAATTACATTTTAATTCTTACATATTTACATATTTTAATCTACGCCATTACTGACCTCAATAGAAATAAAAAATTAATACAAAATAATTTATATTTTATAAAACTTGACTCAAGGGACTCGTTCCCCAGGGACGCTATTTCTCCAAAAGAATATTATAAGGAAATCACACAGTCGCAATTTCGTTTCCAGAACACCGTCTATCAATAAGTACTGTTTCTCATGAATCAGTCGAAGCACGTCCACCGCTACATGCTTTGCATCGATTCGCTTTATTTCCTTCACGGCAAGTGTTTTCATGTCACTCCTCTCTCTCTCACCATTGAAAGTTTCGAAGAGAAGAGTGAGATGGAAGACCGTAGATAAATTTATGAAAGATATATCGATGTCTCGTAACACGTTCACCTAGTTAACGCTATTACTCGCTGTTGCGAATACGCCGTTGTCCGCCGCGTAACTGTTTCGAATGTCCCTTCACACTTGTCTCGTCTTTACTTCTGTTTAGTTACATGCTTCTTGTGTTTGTTATGTAAACTTTATTATATTGTTGTAATCTTCTGTACCCTACATATAGTTGATAAGGCAGAGGGAACCTATTGTTAAGACACTACGTTGCCTACTTTCCGTCGAATTTTCGAGACATTGCGTGTTGGGGGTGGGGGAACTCAACGAGGCGCTTTGCCTTGTTACCAGAGCGAAGAATTGAAATTAAATTATTCTACCGAGTGGGAATCGAACCGACAACTTTCGCGTTTACAGGCACACGCTTCTGTCACTGCACCACGACAGCCTCAGAAGATTTTTTAGACTAAAATAATATTTTGTAAGGTTTTCTAAAAATAAACCTACCTACTCATGTATTTTGTTAAGAATTCTGGTGTATTTTTATTTTTCTACAATGCCTACATAATATTAGGTAAAAATAAGTATTCAAAATATTTTTGCTTATATATTATCTAGTTTTGGCATACAAATTGCATTATATTATCTAAATACACGCAAATCTTCTTTCTATCAGAGTGACAGTTTAAGGCTGGCTGTCGGCCGCGGGTTATCGCGGTCGCGGTCGGACAGTCGCAGAATGTAACTGCCGGCGCCTCTGTTATCATAACTTTACTTGCATTACTTTGAAATGTATGTCTTGTTTATTATTATTAATTGACATTATTTTGTTTATTATGTCTTATAAATAATTTTAAATGTAAAAATATTTTCTTTTCTTTTTCTTTCTTTTCTTTTTCCCGCGTAAGTAGGTTAGGTAGGAGGCGCCTGGTGTAAACATACACCCTTCTCCATTTTGAGTAGACATTGCTTGTTAAGTGGCAAGCGTAAGCATTTACGAGTTCGAGTGCGAGTGCAGATAGAACCCACAACCATCATGCTAACAGTTAAATACTATCCCACTGCGCCACTACGATCCCAATTTTTATATTTATGTAAAACTGTATGTTATGATAACTTTTAATCTAGAGCATATAGTTGATATGGAGGCTAATCATAAAATACCTCTTTCGGATAATTGCATATTAAATTCACATAAACTTTAATTAAAGTTTGTTAACTGTTATACAATAAATATTTCCGGGATAACAATAATTGTTTTTATTCAAACGATTTTTATTAACATATTAAAACTCATGATGATGGTGTACTATTTCAGTGTGTAAGAACAAGATCAATGAAAGGTCATTGGCGTTGTAATTACATGATGCTCATTAGAAATAAACAGATCTTTATTGGACTTGCAAGCTATGAGCAGGCTAGTCACCGCAGTTTGCGTCGGCGCCGGCCTTGCGATCGCGCTTCTATATCGATTACTGACATAACTATTCATTATGATTTTACTTTTGAAATTAGTTAAATTTTTATATTGTTTTAACATTAACGCTAGTGCCAAGTTAGACAGAGAAAACGTAGAACTAAAACACTTTGTTCATTATTTTTAGAATTATTTAGAAACGTTGCGAATACACCACGATGATGTCTTTCTTTTTTTTATTTTTTATTTTGAAAAGAGAAATCATTCAATCAAATTGTGAGTTTCTATTTAAATAGCATTTTCACGCATACAATAAAGTATTGCCTCCAGCTATTGAAACTGGCCACAAGTTTGTTTGGCCGTAGACCGGTTCGAGCGACCTTGCGCGGGCGCACGTTCACTTGACACTTACCGATCTCATAGATGTCTTACAGTGTTTGTCAATTGATTGCATTTACTTTATCTTGTTCTGTGGGAATTTATGATAGTGATCTTTTGAAAATCGAGTTATCATAATATAACCTCGTACACACACGAGTATAAAGTTTTATTAAAAGGGTTTTTCAATAGGTTATTCAGTATTATCGCAAAATTACTTCGATTTTAAGTCAAAAATAATCTAATATAATAAATATTAAGTAACAGAAAACTTTCAAAGTAACATGAAATAAAAGACTATAATTTCAACATTTATTTGATCATTATCTTTGCTCAAATAATTTCTTGACTCATCTTTACAATTGTCTTAAGCATTGTGTACGAGCAAAATTATATTAATGTGATGGCAATGACCTTCAGCAGTAAATCACCTTGAGGTTCTATTGTTGAGTCCAACAGGTGTCACAGGCTGTAGTCGAAGTGACGCAGAAACACGTCGCGTGACAGATGGCTCGCGGCACCAACTATATAAGGATTCGCAGATTAGTAGCGGGAAGAGGCATATGGTGGACGGCCAAGGATGTTGTAATATCCTGTCCAAAACCTCAGAAATGTCAACTAGAAATTAAAAGTCCGTACATATTTATTTCTTTGACATTTTCTGGCAAAAAGAGAAATGTTATGGGGGGAAGAAATTGACCATAAGTGCATAGAAAGTATTTTTTACAGCGTTCAGCACAACAGCGCTGGATTTATTGTCATAAGGCTAATACTATCCACCAGCGCAGGCTTTCCATTAAGCGACACGTCGCTGACTACGCATGCGTTAAGCCAGTCGCTCACGGCCGCTCGGATCGGCCGCACGTATCGGTCTTTTCATTATTTATACTTAATAACATTTCGCGAATTAATACGTCACCATTTTTTAATCCGAGTGTTGGAGTGAATAGTGCAAAAACAATTGTTCAAACACTTGGACTCGCCAAGGTTGAAGTGCTAAAGTGAAAAAATCGGAATCTCGAATGTTGTTTGGAGATCGTCACGCTTGTTGACTATTTTTTATTGGTTTGCATCAATTTTGCTGTAACTAAATCGTATCGTATGTCCCGATTATTATTTTTTATTTATATTAATTGGGATAATCTTTTTTCATTTTAGCTAATCCTTTGTCATTGGCACGCAGTGACTCATTTGAGTGCTCGTTAGTTGTTAGCATCCAAACTTAGTGTGGGATTTTGAAGGTTTACTTGTGTTGCAAAACTAAAAATTTGTGAGCTAACTAAAGAGCAGTGGCGGTATCGTGTATCTTGTCTGTTGTCATACAATAGAGTTTAAAAGTTTAGAAATCAAATTTGATTGTTTCATTATATCATATAACATTAAAAGACATCTTGCTCAAGATTGGACGTGAGAACTTATATTTATCTCTGATAAAGAGTACCATGACTATTCTCACAGATTATCGAATGTGAAAATAAAAGTGAATCGATATCGCTAACCGCAAGTGCAATTACCACAATAATGATTTATAATAATTGCAGTTACATAATAAGTTCGTATTTTATATTTGTAATTAAGAAAATAATAATATAGCTAAAAATAAATTTGTTGACATTTATGATGAACTCTTGTTTTTGAGCATTGAAGAAAACTTAAATAAAATATTTAATACCAGAAGTAGAAAAAGTATTAAGTAATATTATTGAAGAAGTGCCAAATTTTGGACCACTTACAGCAATGCTCTTAGAGCAAACCCCTTATATATTTCTAACTTATAATTTCGAAATTACTATTTAGTTTATACTCGGTCTTTTCGTCGTCTATAGTCTGAATGACAATAGAAAACAAAGCGATTTATAACTCGGTTCTTCCTGCTTATAATAATGATTTAAATAAATAAAAAAAATCTACAAAAAAACTATATTTTATATGAAATTTTAATTTTACATTTCAAATAAAAATGCCTGATTATCATTTAATTATGTCACTGATATCATTGTTCTTGATTCCGTTGTTCTCGTAAAACAATCGGGCCACTTGTTCTTCTGACTCTACAAGATAATATGCTATCTGAATAAAGGAATCTTACAAAGTCTATTCACCTTTAAAAATGACACGAAAGCGGTTATGACATCTTTGTTTTCGTTTATGTCCGCTTAATTAACTGGAATTATAAGTTTATGCAAATTATTCAATTGTGCAACTCTTGTGTTTCGTATTCAAAATTTATTATATTTTATGATTTAGATACATATATTTAAAGAGAAATTTCTTCGCATATTTGTCTCTTTTTACACAACTTCCGCATTCTAGAAATGAGGGTAAACTGGTGATAAGCCGCCATGTTCTACACTTTTCACTCTCTTTTGATATTGTTTGTATAGTGTTATTCTCTTTTTTGGGAATCAAATCTACAACTGGATCTAATAATTACCAAGTAATATAACAAAATACAACTATGTTATAGAAATTATCTTTGTTACTAATGGATGAACCTATTTCATCTATGACTTAATATGTACTCTCGATAAAGTTAATTTCATTTTATTATCAAGCACCGAGCTAATATGCAAAGTAATTAGAGCGTTAGTTCGTTATATCGCTACTATGTTATATAAATTGTTTCAACTTCTCTACAAACACAGTGGCTGTATAATGCGTATGGAGAAGCCTTTTAATATTTTATGTACTACATGTTTTTATGACATAAGTAAGTATTCTTTTAGTTTCTTAGGATTCAAATCCCGCTACGGTAAACTATAAATAAGGTTAATAAACATTTTACTTTTCTTTATATGGAATAATAGTAGAAATGTTACAGTTTTCTCAAGTCATTGCATAAGTTATTATATTCTCTTTTAGCGTTTCCGCCACGCAATAAAATCTCATAGTAAAATTACGTCCAGCGTCGTTTTAATCAAAGTTAGTCTTTTCATAAAAGTATAAGTATAAAAGGCTAGGTTTTAGACTCGTTAAACATTAATTGCTTTACTATTAAACTTCCACGATGTTTCTGAACTAGACGGATGTCGTTTCATAATTAGTAAACGTTGGCTTACTATAAAATGCAGTTAGCGTGTTTAAAATTATTATAATGATTATTTAATGATTTGCAATTGGAATTATTGTATTGCGTTTATAGTACGAGTGTATTTAATTTTACTTATTTCCGTAAATAATTATCAATTGGTAGGTTTAAACTCACTAAAGAGTTTTATATTGATGTTAAAAATGCTTTTTATCATCTCGCTGTTAATTTGTTACACTTTGTTGAACTTTAACAAAACAAAATCCACGTAATTGTGAAATCTGCATCAGTTGAACCAAAAAAATCAATGACATAGAAGACGGAAGACAATTTTTTTATAATACTTCAAAAATACGAAAAATAAGCGAAGTTAGACGTTTTTTTTGTGATTAAACGTCACGAACAATGTTGCTACGTATAGAGCTTAAAATATATTTTCTTCTTATTTCAATATACATTTTTTTATTTTTTAATACATGATTAGAAAAAATAAAAAGTTAACCCTATCATTAATAACTTATTGTTATCATTGATTATTGTAACAAAGATACAACAACGCATAATATAATAATGATTATATCTAATTATATGACATTCATTTACATCAACGTAATTATAATACCTATCAAAACCATTCAAATTGAAATACTCTTGATGAGGATTGATAATAAATGACTCAATGGTAAATATAAATAAAATAGTTTAATTTTCCAATGAATTCTGTTATTACAAATATTTTACAATTGTATTGTTTGAAATGTTTTTGTGCAAATATATTTTGATGTATTCGTTGCAGTACAAATGTATTGATAAATTATTGCAGAAATATAATAGTAAATAATGTATAATATAATCGATCAAATTTTCGAATCATTGAGTTCCCGCTGTCTATCCTGCTATATGCAGGATAAATACAGCTACAGCAGCTAAAAACTCTTGTTTTTATGTATGATTTTTTTTTGTTAGTATAAATAAAAGTCTAATCTTCAGTAGCTATCACCAAGCACGATATCAGTCCTAATCTCTTGAAAAATAAATGAAAAGACTTACCATACAATAAGATATCTACTCACAAAATTCTCGCATCTAAATAAATAAGATGGTATGAAATAATGATACTAAGAATAAAGGGCGTCGGATTTATGAGCTCACGTAGCCGTAATGCGTTCGCTTAGTTTGCATGGCAAGCAGGATCTGTTTCTAGTTCGAGGCAAAATCACGTTTTCTTCGCATGCATTTTAATAACAATTTCTATTTTATCCGTGACCATATCAAAGGTAATGTAGTTTTATATTTTATGAAGATTTACGGGAAATATCCTGGTGATGTTATGGCGTTTGTCTTTAGAATGTTTGGACGTTTGTTAGTCAATCAAGATCAAAATGAAAAAAAAAATGTTTTGGTTGAAATTTAGGACACGCTTTTTATAACTGGTAATTAATATTTTGCTTTCGAATTGAAATGTAACATGAATGCCATACATTTTCCATATATATTTGGACTATAATTAAATTCCTTTTTTCATTAAAAAACAATATGCGCTTGAGAATCTTTATAGAAAATATTAAAATAGTACAAAGATTTACCATGAAATATTATACCTTATTTAAATACTTGAAGATAATTTATCATTAAAGAAGTGAGAGTTCGTAGTTCCTCGGTTTAGTGATGATTTATGACGGCCATAGATAAGCTTCAGTAACTTCCTGATTACTTTCGGTGCTTATTCAATCTTATTATGTATCATTTATTATTCAGTGGCTATTCCTCTGAACTTGACAATCTCCAGAGAAATATTAAAAATAAATAAGATCTTTATTTTTTTCTTATCTTCTTTCTTATCTTCTTTCTTTTCTTCTTTCTTACGTCATTAGTATTATATATTTGTTTTAATAATATTAAGAATCTGTATTGAGTTGCTTTACAATATTCGATTTTTATATAAAAATTACCGAAAATATGGAACAAAATAAACTAAGAATACAAGATGCTATTCTAAATCCAAGATTTTGCAACTTAAGCCTAAATAGGTCATATTTATGTAAACGTTGAAAGGTATATGGGTTAGCTACGTTAGAATAAGAAACATATATGTATATATATGTAGCGCAAATAATACTGGGATTGTCCTTTCAAATTCGTAAACGTAAGCTTACCTACATAGAAAATAAAAGGAAAAACTAAAATATGTAACAAGGAACAAAATAACTTTTCAGAAAATACTAATTTAAATTCTTAAAACACCCCCTTAATACAGTTCACTAATTAAAATTTTATACCGCACGAGCAAAAATATTTAAAAAATATTTTTCGCTAGATTTCTCACTTATGAATAGGAACGGAAAACAAGTCGTATTCAGCGGAGCTCCTTTTATGTGTATATTCGTATTTGTATAGCGAACGAATAAACAATTAGTCTAATAATTAGTAGAATTGTTAAGTCATTTTGTTGGTGTTTACTCGGCGGTTTGGTCGCGCTCGAGTGATATTCAATTGTAAATACGACCTTCCCAAGTTTGGCCGTATCCATTTACTCATTAAGTCTATTGCGTCCTTCTCCACGGTCAGCCACTTTTTTTGTATCCCTGAAAGTGCTGTGAATAACTTTTCCCTTAATGTCGCTAATACATTTCGGCCTTGCTTTATATAAATTAACAGCTAAAAGTTTTTGTACGCACCGTACTAATTACTGAACTAGTGGAGTTCTTGTGGTGTTCAAATAGTGTCTCTAATTATAGAATGCGTAGTGAAAATCTTCAATGTAATATAACAATATTTATGTAACAAAGTGTTGTTTTTTTATATTTGGATTTTGCCACCTTTGTACTTGACACCTGCTGCGTTATGTAAAGTACACGGAATTAACCTATTACAAATTGAAGGAAATACAATTACCAAATGCTTTGTGTAACCAAATCAAGAAAAACTATTTTTTACATTCACACTGTATCTCAACCTGGGAACCTTGTGTTAAGATATTCCATTTCCATTCGGACAGTTTCACTGCCAGAGCGAAGAAATGAAAATATTTCATTTGCTCGAGTAGGAATCGAACCCACAACCTCTCGCATTTACAGTGTCTCGCAAATGCCCCTGCACCACGACTAACAAAAAAATAATATCAACAAAGCTGACAAAACAAAACATTTTATTATAAATATTATATTTCTAAGTATCACTCTACCATGAATATTACACTAACCTACAAAGCAAAACGCCGGTTTCTTCCGCTTGCAGTTTGAAACGAGGACGTAAAGCCTATGATTGTGTCGACAAGAAACGTGATTACTGTGATAGAGTAATTTCTCTCCTCTGCTTGATGACTGATATTAAATTAATATTGCTTTTCCTTTGCGATTACTATTTCGCAAGTGGTTCCTATTTCTGTGATACACTTGTTGAGTGTGTTGTTAATAAAACTCAATTGTAAGTGTTAATGGGTATGTTAGATCGTTCTAAGATAATGTTATCTCTATTAGTTCTTTGTTTTTATTGGTTGTACACTCTTACTAGAGAGAAATTCTCTACATTTTGTGCTATTTACGTCTGCGTAGAGATATGTATAAGTGATGAATATATATTTTTTAAATGTGCCTGTAGGTATTTGTGTTCTGTATTCTGTAAAACACGATTCAACGTTTAAATTTTTGCGACATTTATTCTTTTTAGTGAATTTTTATTAAAAGTTGATAAGAAATGAGAAATGTTTCCTGATCTATAAATCTTAAATATTGCTAGTTAAATATATTTTGTAAAATAATTTACCAATATTTTCAAACTCCTTGTATATTTCATCCGTATTCGAATAATATTATGAGTAAAGGATACATTCGCTCGATAGCATTGGTAGGGTTCACGCGAAAGTTTCAAACGTGATATTTGCTTAGGGACGATGCCGCGACTGTGGGTCAACGACCAAGGTATCTCCATATATGTGTGCACATACGTGGACGGTAAAAGTTGACGCAAATTTTTGCATTTCGGTATTATTGCAATAATTATAAAAATATTAAATTTGCTATGAAAGGAAATCATTAAGTATGAATTTAGGAAATGAAACCAGTCTTTCGACATGTAAATAAATGTTATAATGCAGCTAAATTAAAATACGCACGCATTATTGTTATTTACAGAAGAATGTCAATCAACCGTATAATACGTCCACCATCCTTCATAAATATGCGGAATTGTCTGTTAACTACTTTCTATACAAACATTCTGACATTGGATCGATCAAGAAATGGAGAATAAAAAACAGCCTGTATTTTTTTATTGAAATTGAATTTATATAACGTTCATGAATAAACATGACACAAAACGACTCTTAAACTTAAAAAAAGTTACCCAAGACTTACTTCTGCAACTTTCATCGAGTTACGTATTTTTTTTTTCATTTATTATGTGTCCCGCGTAAATTTTCAGCCGAGACGGTTCAAAGTAGGTACCTTCGGTCGGAAGAACAGTAAGACGGACACCAACGAGAATACAAAATAGTATGCCAATTCATGTTAAAAACGTGCAATTCGATGTAGAGTGCTCTCGTGCGCCGATGCTGACTAAAGACCTCGTTGATGCCGTCACAGCTTGAGTATACCATTGTACAGCCTATTGTCTACATTCTAAAAGTCAACTTAAATATATCCCATACAGCGTATGGTGAAACACTTCTCTTGTATTTTGTGTTTGTGCACTTCCTATGGTTTAGGTGTTCTTGTTGTAGAGAGAAACTTGTTTGTAATCACTGTTCCATCCTTAACGGTGTAGTGATAAGTCACTTTGATACAATGTTAAATAAGGTTCTATATTCTAAATTAAATAATAGTTGTTATTATAACTAATAAAAATATATCCTTATCTATGAATGTCAAAGGCATTGTCTCAGTTGATTGACTCATCAATGTCTAGACTAAACCATTAGCGATAGAAATTTAAAGTTAAAGGAAGTGTTGATTTTATACTGCAAGGGTCGTTTGCAGAGATATTTATTGAAAGTAACTTATACTTCGGGCACGATGAGGAAAAGTCGTGAAGTTAGTTACTATTTTTTTTTATTTTTTTTTCTAGAATCGATGTCAGTCTTTTTATAACTTTTATTTATAAAGTGAAATGGAATTATTTAGAGCTGGTTTTTAAGTCATTTTTTGTGCGGGCGTTTGAAACGAAAAAATAAAATAAATTTCTATATTCATCGAAATATAAAGCGGTTAACCAAAAAACCACAGTTGATTGTTTGATGGCCTCCTGCCTGCACTGTGTTCATATTCAATATTGTAGAATTAACTGAATACATTTTTTTTTGTTATTTCTTTCATCTTCAAAATATGTTTCATTAAAAAAGTAAGTATAGTAAGAATAAGCAATCGAAATATTTTTTATAACGTGAAAATCTCTGTTTCGACGTCAATAATCATTACTAGAAATATTGCAAAGTTCCCCTTTCATCTTTTATTTCTATAATACGATATATGATAATACTTCACAAAGTAAATTAATTTAATTTTTATAAACCAGCTTTAAATATCATTAAAGTATATTAAATTTTAATCTGAGACCGCCCTAAAGATTTCGCTCAGGTCATATAAACCTGTAAACCTATTCAAATGTCGAAACATATGGACAATAGCCGATTTGCAACGTTACGTCACTTGTCAGATGGCTCTCTCACTTTCACTGCGCGTGATCAATTCGCCTTAGAAAAATCTAATACTGACAGGTATTGATGGTTTTTGTTATATTAAGTTCATCTCAATATTGAACTGGCGCACTGTGTGGAGAAACACAATATAAGTTTTTTAATTTTTTCGGTCACTAGGTTCCCTCTGCCTACCCTGCTGTGTGCGGGATACAGCGTGAAGCTGATTTAATTTAATTTAATGTAAAATTGACTATAATTTCATATATACATAAATGTATATAAAATTTTGAAGCACTAAAAAGCGGTGTACTATGTTATACTTAAAGGAAGTCCTTTATCTAGCTATCGTACGCAAATGAATGTTGTATTTTATATTTTAATATGAATATTTTTTAAATAAAAAAATATATGTACTTGTATGCAATTTCTTTTCAAGTTTCCTTTATTAAGGACACGCGGGACTGAACTTGTGACCTTACTGCAAATTTTCCTGTAACTTAAGTAATTTCCTAGTTCCACTAGCAAAGTTTTTGTCAGCAATCAGAATCGAAAAATACCAAAAGGAAAAGTGTATCTTTTCCTTTTAATACCTACCTACTACTCATTTATTATTTCATATTAAGGTTATGTCCATTTCGATGTTTCTTTATAAGGGATAATCACCGTGCAATAATTGTATATCTTAATACCTTTGAGACCGTACATTATGTAAGCGTCTCATATTACTGATAAATATTAAAAGTGTTTATTTTTATATATAAGTATATAAAGTTAAAAGAAAAAGAACCTTAGTCGAGTTACGACATGAATTTAAAACTTACTTCGTTCTCCGACATTTTAAAAGGTCACATTTATAAAATTCATGATTATTTATAGTATTACTGCGAGGAATAATATTATAATATATATATAAATGCTAGGTGTGCCTCGTAAACGCCGTCGTAGCTCAGTGGTGAAGTGTTTGCCAGCAATGGTTCGGAGTTTGATGGATGGATGGTTTTGCAGTTCATAAATCATTTTTATTACCTCGAAAATTAAAATAGTGGCAGCTTTTTAAGAAGTTACAACTCTTGCAAGATTACTAGATAATAAATCTTCATTTTTCTTTCTATCTCGCATAAATGCATATTTTCTAAACTAGTCGTAAATTTCTGAAATTAGCTAATAAATTTAAAATAATCCGAACACTAGTGTTTATTTAACAAGGTTACACAATGTATTATTCTCTATTTGTAACGCTACAGTACACGTATTTTATGTTTATCCAAGCGAGGATATCTCGTAAAAGAGTATGTATGAATCGTCCGTAAAATATGTAAAGACCATGATATAAATATTTCCTTTATGTTGAGGACACTTATTTTTTATTTAATCTTTAAGTATTATCTTACATAAAGCAGAATAGATAGATGAAACCTAATGCTGACCCTGTTCCTGATAATTAGATGAAATATCCACAAAATTTTCGAGATGCAATATCTGTGGATTGAGAGTGGAATTCACGCGCTTGTCTCGGTACCAGAGCGAGGTAATAAAAATAACTCGTTTCCCTTGAGTGAGAATTGAACCTCAAGTGCTTCGCGTTTCTAGCCGCTGGGCCACGAAGGCCTTATATAAAAAATAAACGTCCCGCCTTTGGTCTTGTTGTATATTATGCTATTTCATATGTACGTAGCTTGGTTACTTTGTAATGTTTCGGAATAAAATAGACCGCAGCAATAAGCGTGTGAAAATCGTATAATAATTTTGTAATATATACTCGAAAATTATTGTTTATTTTAGTAAAAATAAGCCATTAATATTTTAATATTCTTAAATCATTTAGTTTTAAGATCGGTGACATGAAACGGCCAGTTGTTATTTTTTTTTAACTTTCGCTTTCTCTAAACGGCTGTTTCTTTTGTAAAAGTAAAGGTATAATTGGCATATTGAACTTTTACTTCAGTCTTAGAGTGGCAGATAATAGTGGACCTGTAGAGATTAGAAATAGAAATTTTCGAATTAGTGTGGTAAGTTTTAACTAATTATAATAATTTATATCTTATTAATTAATATACTAAATATTTGAATGAGTATTTATATAAAATCTTTTAATAAGAGAATACGGAGAACTTTTTAAAGTATAGGAAATTTTATAATTTGTAGAAATAAAAATATTGATGTCAAATCAAGTAACATTTGTAAAAACGTGTTCTGATCGTGAAACCGAGAAGTCAACATAGCCCATATTGAGTCGATAATGACCTTTTATATTAAAAATACTGTAATAATATTATAATCGAAAAAAAAATCGAAACCTTCAAGTCCAAAACAGCCTACCTGTAGGTTCACGAGCGTGGGTCTGAGTTGATTGTAATTTAAATAATTTATATTCAGTAATAAATATTAGTAGCTCATAATAAAATTTTACGTTTGATCAGATAAAAGCCTAATTAAAATATTGTAAGAAAATATCAGAGATTATCGAGATTCGAGATAATGAAACCAAGGTAATTCATACTTTTACTTTATTATTAGTAACTTGAACCTATTGTATAAATACTAGGCGTTCGCCCTGGTTCCGCCCGAGTACACTTCTGTTTAAATTTTGCTTTATAGCTATTTATTTTACATGAAAATGGCAAAAACTGTCTAAATTTATAGATTAAGTAAATTCCAAAGTTTCATGAAAATAAGTTCAATAGTTTAGCTGTGATAAATGAATGAATTAACAGGCCTCCTACTATTTTGTTTTTAACGTGTTGATATACTCGTAGATTAACTTAGCGATATGCTATACTTTTTTAAATTAATTTCAAATACACACAAAATGATCTTGTATGTCCTTTTCTGGTTTGGCAAATTGAGTAGAAGGTCAAATGAAAACGTAATTTTTCCTTATAATATACCTACGTATCTTATTTACGTGTACGTCGAGTACGGTAATTTATCTTTGTCCCTAGTAAAAACTTCAAAATTATTAATTTTTATTAAAACCATAATGTTTTTTTTCTATAGTCCTGTCACTGGTTTCTTCACTTCCTGTTCAGGTATTTTTGTTGACGCTACTTCATTACTACAATTTTGCCCATACCTATGACTAATAAAAATATTTTTTTTAAATACCAAAACCTATGTCAATAAATGCCATCAAATTTCTTCTATTTTAATACATCAAGGCCATTAATCGATGGCGCCGTGGCGTCGGTACAACCATCTGATTGCAAATGTGATGTTTTGGGTTCAATGTGAGGACATAGTGTCTTAATTCTCTGCTGTATGCGGGGTAAAGCGTGAATCTAAAACACCAATAGTTATAGAATATATATGTCTCATTTTACCTTTTTTAGAAACCTGTTTTTTAAGGTACAATTGAATTTGTTATATATATCACGATAATACTAAAATTTAATGTGCCCAGTATTTTAAATAAGATATTAATTTATATGTTAAATTTTACTTGAAGATCTTGTTTTGTGATATAAATTTAACTCTTGTTTTCTTTTAGTTACCGGTTTTTAATTGTATTTTTTAGCTTCCCATCTTTGTATTTATTTCAATTTTTATAAAAATACATGATTAATAAATACATATTTATATAGGTATCAACATAGCGAAAACCAGTCGATGTTTAAAGGTAAACAAGCTGTGAGCCAGTGTTCTCGATCTGTCATAACAGTAGGTACCTACTCTTAATTCGTGACACAGTTAGATTTACACACATAAATAAAAATATTTTTAAAATCTAGTTCATGATTCTCGTATGTACTGTAATTATGTTTAATCGTATATTAATGTCGAAGTTTTTTTGGGTGTTTTTGTATAAATTTTTGTTTTTTTTTCCCGAAATTGCATTTTTTTTTCAAAGTGAAAATTAAAACCATAATTATCACAAAGGCATATATAACACAACAAGTATAGGTATAAATCGTTGAAACTATGCTCAAATTTGTAAAATGTAAATATTTGAAAATTGTTTATTAAAGTTAATTAATTTATTAAGAAAATTAGCAAAAACTGTAATTAAATTATGCATTAACTTTAATTATCATCTAAATAATTATAAAATTGTACTTTACTCGTAACTCCATTTAGAGGAATAGATAATTGAGTCAATATTACATAACGCTTACTTTGACTTCAGTGAAACACGGTCAAATATAAATGAACCGAATTAAGAAATAATAGTTTTAAAACCGGAAACCTGTTAGTGTTCCGCGTATATTGCATTCGATAAAAGTTTTTATGACAAAATTATATGAAGATATTAAAATGTTCATGTTTTTTCCTATAATATGTACCTATATAATTTTTCATATTGGTTTTACATTTAGTCATTGTTTAAGAACGGAGAAATCGAACCCATTTGGGAGAATGAAGTATTTCCCGGCCAGGCAAGACAAACGCAACGTTAAATTCATCGGAATTTACTTGCAATAGGTTCCCTCTGACTTCCTGGCTAGAAAAATCTAGATTAGGAAGGAAGCAGAATTAAAACAAATCTCTACTCGTGGAGTTTCTCAAGAAAATGTTTGTTGACAACAGCCATTCAACACATTGTCTTATTAATGTTCTTAGCGTCTCGAGAACATACTACCACAGATTTAGGTTAATTAGAGACTATTTCTGATTCTCTACAGGATGTGATTTTACGCTTCAATTATATTGCCGTTTGTCTCTAAGTTTATAATCTTATTGTTATTTTCTAGAAACGGAAGCTTCTATTCTATAAATTTTATGTAATTTTTAATAGTACTGTAATTTTATAAAGTGTAACACTAAGTAAAAGACGTATATGTGGATTGTGATTAATTCAATGATTATCTTTCAATTTCATATTCGTATACCTCAGTGATATACTAAAATTTACATAATTAGTGACAAAGCCAGATAAAACTATACACAATAAACCAAATTAACATTTGTCACGTTTTCCATTTCTCAAATATAATCGTGCCAAATAAAAGCGTGATTCCAAATCTAACTCGGTACACCTAATTCGATCTAGCATTGAGCAATTTCCCTATCGAGTGTTATGCAAAATTGACCAACTTGCATAATAACAATGCCATTCTGCCTCTGTGCCACCTCGTTCTCAGTAACGTCAGCTTCGCACGGTGTTACGTGTGTTACACTGACTGTTTAATATGCCCTCGTGTCAAGAGTAAAAGACAATGGGGTCGTGGAAATGTATTGTGTGAAAGGGCCATAGGATTTCGATATTGATGATAAGTGGCTATTGTTCTCCCGTTTTACTACCCATGGGAAGGTTAAGTTGTTATATATGGAAGTTATTTTTGATGGGATTTTTTTTTTTCACTTTTCACTTTCCCTTTTTTTTAATCTGCTGTAGGTGTTGTAGTCGTGAAATTACATTATTATATTTTACTCTAGCTAAGTTGTATAAATTTACAATAGCGATTATTTTATTTCACGAGAACGCGCACGGGTTTCTTTAATTAGGACCTAATTGGGCAGCTGAAATTAAATTAGTAAGTAGGTATAATGGATTATGGAAAGAGGAGTATAAATTGTTTTGATGAAAAAGTTGGCCTAGGCTGTGACTGTAAACGCGGTAGGTTGTGGGTTCGATTGCCACTCGATGAAATGAAAATTAAATATTTTTCTTTGCTCGGTTCTTTTGCTTTTTTTGAGGAAAATCGCAAAGTAGGCCTACAGCGAGGCCTCCAGAATTAAGCGGAGAAATGACAATGGAGTGTTTTAACATTAAGTTCCCTATGCCTAACCAGCTGTGTGCGGGATATAGCGTGACGCTAAAAAAAATATAGCTTAGATGTCAAATAATATTGTAAACTCCAGTATTCACGCTTGTTATACATGCTACTAACATTTTGACGCTATTTCATTTTATATTATCAAGCCATGCATACTTTGTCGCGACATATTCGCAATAAAAACCTGTTATTTTGCTTTAGGTACTTAAAAATTATTCTTTTTTATATCTTAACTGATCCTCGTTACTGGAGTTGCTTTAAAAAAAAACTAGATCTTTGACCTTGTTTGGACAAATTGACATACATATTTATTTTAATTGAGATGTAAATACTTAATATTTTCAAAGAGTATGTAAAAATTTTTTTTAACTGTAATCTGTTTAAGAGCAAAATACTTTTTTTCAACGCGACCTAAATAATTGACCGTCGCAACTCTTTAAATTTCCATGTAAAATGGTCAATTTTAATAATGCTCTAAATTTAATTTATTAATGAAGTGTGTGACAACTTTTAATGTCCTAAATAGTTCAATAAGTTTAATTTAAAAAATAATAAGCATTCAAAATATTTCAAAATCAGACTTAACATAAAATTCGTCTTATTACACGAATATCTATCACTCTCTATGAAAATGTAATCCGCTACCACTGGCCTAGTTATGAAACTTGCTAACTACCAGACCTCTTAACCATTAATCAACAAAAATCAACAGCCTGACCTTGTCTGCTGCTGGCTACATATGCCTTAGAGGACTCTTTTGGTCCTTCTTATCCAACAGTTGACAGCCACTTTTCATAATTATATTGTCACCCATACATTGTCAATGGAGGATGTGCTATGTAGTATGAGATTCTGATATGTTATCAATTAAGTTTTTAAGAAAGACAGGGCAAAAGATTGAAAGTCATCATTGTACTGATAGTCATCACAAGTTCGTCAATTTCGCAGTTCAATGTCAACTGTATTAGTTCGTAATCGACGTAGTCTTATGTCATTAGTATGCAACCGCCGCTCGATATGTGCGTTTGTATAGAATTATGTGGCACCATTTAATCATTCAATTAGTGTATTCTGATTAGGTTTAGTTATTACTGGGTAATTGATTGATTTTGTTGTTGTAATCTCGTTGTTATGTTAATTGTTTTGGAGTATTTTGTCTAAGAGATATAAAGTTAATATTTTGTTTTTATTTTTTTTACTAAAGAAATGAATGAACCTGTTGTCTTTCTTTGGCGTTTGTTATGTGATGTAATTCCAAGTCGTACTATTTCTTGACCAGATTAGTATGTTTCTGAACCATACATGATTTAAGTTAGATCCTATAGAACAAGGCTTCATAGATACTGGTCGACATACTTAACAAATATACTGCTGATAATTATTTCTATTAATATAGTTAAAATATTCTAAAAATATTTTTTAATACTGTACTAGTAAGTAAACGTATTGAATAAGAGCAACGATCTTTTAAATTATCTTTTGCAATGCCCCATTCGCGACGCAATTGTTCCACAATTTATGTAACAAATAATTTCTATGGACGCGACCAATCGACATTTTGTAATAATTTAGCAATTACTTATATACTAATTACGTATTATGTGTATATGTTGTTTTATACGAAATCAAATATAAGACTTAATAAAATAGAATTATTTTTATTGTGTTCCAAACAATTCAAACTTTCTACGTTAACACAACGAATCTAAAAATAACAAATTCGATTAAAACCGATCTTTGTCCTCAAATAATCGATTTAAATATCTAAAGCAAGATTAAACGTTAAAAGCTAATACTTATCACGTCTCAGTTATTTATAGAGAGTGACTGCTTAAAGCTCTCTTCTCCATATTGGAGAAGCGGGTTTATTAATTGGAATTTTATACTAACCAAGTTTTTCTTAGAACGGCAACAAGTGTCTATTCTTAGAGCCACGTTCTTATTTAATGAGCTATTCGTTAATGTTAAATGCATTTTTAGTCTGTGACGAAGTTTATTTTTAAATAAAAAAAAAATAAGTTGGCAGATTCAAGGCAGGCTATTTTGCCCATTGGTAAGCAAAGAAAAACCATAATTGATACATTTGCCCATGTACAGACAATGGATTATAATTATTAAATATTTCTTAAGTTTAATTTTAATTGTATTTACAAAAACTATTTTCTTTTCAATACATATTTTTATATGTAGGTATGTGTTTAACATAATCTTGATATTTCAAATTTGTATGATTAGATAATATATTCCTATATTTTAATTTGTAGAATAAACTGACAACTTCTATATGCTATGTATGTATAACGCTCAAAGTCGATAACCGTAGTTTAAACTAACATTAACAGTCAAAACAGGTGTTTTAACGCTTAGAACTAGAACGAAACGTGACACATTAGCCAATAAAATGTATTTTGTTATTCCATACGAGTGCCTTCGCGAACACGCTCAAAATAGATTTTTCATTCGCCACCTATGTTCATATTTTGGCGGAATTTTTAGGAAATGAGTATTGAGCAAGTGTCCGCGAAGGTTGTAGGTTCGATACCTACTCTAGGAATTGTTTATATTTGAAAATAATTTTCATTTCTCTTTTCTTTCTACAATTAAGTCTCCACAATTGACTTAAATCGGCGAATGGAGTGTCTTGTCACTGGATTTTCTCTGTCAAATAAAAAAATTAATTTTAAATTACTATATAAGTACAAAATGACTATATATGTATGATTTCGTACGTACGTCAATATGTAAGATTTCTCTATGCGTGCACTCGTCGCGTGCAGTGCGTGAACGATCTGCTCTAATTGCGAACAGCTTTCTTATCCTAGGAAGGGAAAGATTTAAACTATTTACAAGATAACCTTTCATAGGTTATATTTTATTTGGCTATTGGCTTTACTGAAAAAAAATGATAAATTATTTGATTGATTTGATAGATATAGATAGATTATTGTTATGATATCTTGTTGGTTTGGTATTGTAATAGATAGATAAATAGATGTAGTCTTTATTCGTTATTCTCACACTTTTTCCACATAGCAAGGGTGAGTAAAACCTAGCGTTAATATGCACTATGTTCTCACTCGGGGGATTGAAATGTTTAATATTTTCATTTCCACGCTCTGGTAACAAGACGGAGCGCGGCGTTGAGTTCCACCACTCCACGCTCTTTGTCTTAAGAATACAGTAGAAAGTGGGAAACGTAGTGTTTTAACATTAGGTCCCCAGGTTCCCTCTGCTTACCTGAACACGGCGTTTGTATATTTGTTTACTTATTACTCATTTGTGCATTCAGTAGAATCTTTTCCGCATGACCAATTGTTATTTGATAATGCACCAGCTGTTAAATGTGAAGAACAAACGTAACAGAATGGCATCGTTTGCCATCTGCTTTACTTTTCAACATAGTGTTATGGTAAAAAATGCAGTCTCAAATTTATACCCATTTGGTAAATTTGGTTTTAAATAAATATTAAAACTTTTTTATAGCACGATGAAAAAGCCTTTTTTTATATATATTATTTATAAAATTTTCAAATATTAATAATTGAGTCATAGTTCCGTTATATTGGAGTTCTGTTTTTCTAGGTTTTTTCCCGAGTTTTCTAGGTTTTATATAAAAAATGTAACCTAGATTTTAATTTGATTTAAATAGTCTGACTTTAAAAAATATAATCATATATCATAATTTAATAAAATCACAAAATAATTAAGGAAGGTACCTAAAACGATAGAATAAATGAAACAACGCTTAGTTAAAGTTAATTGAAATTTCCTCAGCTTATCTTATTGCCAAGTATAACGTGACTAATTTGAATAACTAATCAATTTGTTATGTTTTTTTAAACGTAATATTAAGCAATTCGCAAGAAAAATATGAAGGCCATATATGAAGAATGGAATTATAATAAAATTTATGTTAATTTTTACACTAAGGAAGGTGTTGTGGTTAAAAAAATAGATGTTTTATAAAAAGTAAGGAAAAGATGTTTATATATTCAAGAAAAAAAATCTAATTATTTTATAATAATTTAATAGAAATCTCATTGTTTTTCTAAAACAGGTCTCTACAGTCAAAAGACCACCGATCGAAGGACGTGGAAACAATTGGAAAGCGTATGGTTGTTATCGCCCCCTATAAAAACAGTCACCTGTCGACGGAAGGCTACTTTATTTTCCGGCATTGTTATCTTCGTTTGTTTTGTAATAGTCGTTCAGTCTGTCGGATGTCGAATATAGTACTAACACTTTGGTGCGTTGAATTTCGTTGGGTTTAAATTTAGTTCTAGCTTTGATAAGATTTTGCTAATATTAATATGGCTAGAATCAATAAAATCTTTAAAAGAAGAATAAGCAACGTGATAAAAGTCTAATATGTAGTGTTAATTCATTCACTCAAAACAAAATACGATATCACTTAGTTTTCTCTCCCTATTACAGGAAATTCAGAGATGTGAAAAATTATAAATGAAAATAACTTTATCTTTTCGATTTTTTCTACAAGTATATTGAAGAGGCCGGGTAAACATAGATAATTTTTGTTTCCTGGGAACTGTCACCTGCTGATATACTCCGAATGCGTATCTCGAAATGGTTTATCAATGCCCTATTTAGTTGAACCACTGAACTGATTCGCATCTCTATCTCCTTTTAAATGGAACGTCCTTATCTATAATAGAAATTTGTGGAATTATTCCGTATATTAATGTTGATAATCCAATACATTCGAATCTTTTTATTTATATAGAAAATATTATTTTTGGCTGTTATAAAAAGTATGCTTCAAATGAATGAATCTTCGCATTTCTCATTTTAATGAATTTATTAAACTTAAATAGTTGGAACATTTACATAATTAATTATAAATACAGAATATAAATCCCATAAAACCACTATAACTCATACGACTCCCTATACAATTGATGGGGCGTAAACGACTACCGCATGATCACTGAAGCGATTCATCCCGTACCAGAGATGCTGTGCATTTGTAGATTAATTAATAATTAGTTTTTGTTTATTTATTTGTAGTTTACTTAAATTAAATAAAAAAAAGCTAGGCAAAGTACTATTTTCACTTTTTTATTATATGAATGAGAACGTCATAGTACATTAGTACAAGCGTGTGACAGTAAACGAGGTTATAAATTCGATTCTCACTCGGAGGAATGAATTAATTATTCATTAATATTTTGATATCTTCACTCTGGTGCCAAGGCAAAGCGTAAAGTTGAGTTCTGCCATTCAATATGCAATGCCAAGGGAAGTAGAATGAAGTATCTTAACACTTGGTTCCATGTAAAAATAAAGGAATGGTAAAAGTCGAAAACACAATATAGGTTTTACATAAATCAGCTTCACGCTGTATAGAAGTTCTAGTAGGTATATGTACGAGTATATATCTTCAGGGACAAGGAAAAAATAAAAAATATATTATTTATATTTTTAAGTCGTAAAACGATACTTACACAATATAAAATGATTATAAACTTGATTTTGTTTTGTAATAAAATATATATATATATAGATACATGCATAATATGTTATTTGGCCTTATGGATTTTTTGGCACAATTCTATTGAAGGTCTACTTTAAGATGTTTATTCTGGTTGCGACGTAAAAAGTAAAGACGTTTATCACACGTTTATTTTGAAAGCAGTTTTCCTTTAAGTATAGCAAGTATGAATTAAGCGAAAATGATTTTTTCTGACTGACTGTCAATACGAGGTTTGTGGGCTCTATTCCCACTAGAGTAAAGACTACCTCTTTCATTCTGTAATATTTTAGTGATATTACGTACATAAACATAAATCACTATATATTCGTACTATAAGTAAACTCATTAATATTTCATATAATGTAATAGGTTCGTCACCTTGAAATAAATCTCCTATGTCCAGTTGACCTGGCAATGTTCTTCTAACTACTACAGTACTACTAGGATACAAGTATGTAAGTAGCAATTATAAAGGATTCCTAATCCCACGGCCTACTCTGATACCATTGCAATACCCCCTGTATTGAATTATTTAATTATGAAAGTAAAAAAAAGTTATGCATATAAAAAAATACATTTTCTTAGATATTGCCTAGAATAGTAGTTCTTTCGCAGGCAATACTTGTATCAAAAATCGTCATATACATTCATATAGGTCGCTACGACATTTATTTAAGAAAACACAAAAAGAAATTCATACGAAACATATATAAAGTTTATTGAGATCAAGGTCAATACGGCCCGACCTTTGCGTGGGTTAAGCGAAAATAAAATTATTATCGAAAATAGACTGATAACGGAAATGACAGTATATATAAGAGTCGTTAAAGACATTTATTGCTCTCGTGATTGTTAATGGATTTATTTTCGATACAAGATAGCTATTATCGCCGTATCGAAGTGGCTAGCAAAACCTCAATCGATATGAACTAATGGCTGGCGGTGGTTAGGCTTATCTGTTGAGTAACGTTTCTATATACATTGTGTTCAGTTAGGTAAGGTTATATAATAAACTTGCTTTTAGCTACGGCATTGCCTGTGTTGTCCAGGAAATAGCTAAATTAGATTGAAATTATGAGGTTTCCTTCATAATGGACTATCCAACAAAACTAATCGCAATAAAGATAATCATATCAAACTGTTCAGGTTTATTATATTGGTATATCTATGTAGTATAGCTTTTACTCTAACTGTACCCTAAGATCTATTTATATATATTATAGGTCGACATTAACTTTTAGCTAATGGGTATCTCATTAAAACGAACTTATTAACGTATATTAAGTTAATTTTATATAAATTCGCAATTGTTGGATTGAATCCAAGAAGAGCAAAGTTATTAGAAAATTTAAGAAATTTTAAAATGAATTATTATTTCATAACAATATTTTATGATATTAAATGGTAAACTCTAAATATAAAAGGCTTTTCTAATCCTGAAAGTATCGAAGTATATTTATTAATATTCGATTTTACACCCTATTGTTGGGTAATAAAGTTTATTTTCAATTGTTCTACACCAGTGGAAGGCGGCGACATCTCTGCCAAGCACCGCGTCCACCTTAAGTTATAAACAAACGCGAATAATTAATATTGACTTATCAAAAATTGCAATTTATGACTATAGGTAATTAATGTATATTTTTACTTCTTTTTTTGTATGTGTAATACAGATTCATCTTTATATGGCTAAATCTAATATTTTTTTATTCAGGTTCAGACCTTTTATATACAGCAATATACAATTTAATTGATATATATAAACGAACTAAAATGTAATATTCATTTATTAGTGGCCACGTTTTAAATATTTACTTTTTAATGAGCAAGTCTCATAAGCTGTTTAGTGGAAAATTTAATATAAAAAAAGAAATAAAAAAAAGGAAAATTTAATTTGCAATTTTATTTATTTAATAGTGAAGTTCACTTTAACTTTGTTTATTTAATTGAAGTACTATAGATATAGGTTTTTATGAACATGGAGATTAATATATAGATAACCTTATCTAAACATATTCTTGTATTGCGATAAGCTTTCACTAATAATAATAAATAAACTACTATGTATTTTTTTATATTGCCATCATGACGTCGATATTTTCAAGGTAGTTGAGACATAGCGGCCTCTCGCAGCCTCTCGCAGCTTCATACGCTTTTATTACACAAATATTTATTTACTTATCTTAATTAATTTTGTGTTCTAATAACATTATCATTGACACAATGAAAACTACAGTTGGAGCTAAATTAAACAAAAGGGAAGTTGCTAAAATACAATAGCTGTCTCTAATATTAGCGTGCACAAACGCACAGACAAACAGACAATGTGACCGACAGACAAACAGACCGAAGTGTATCTAACTCCCAAGTTTCTCTCTCTTCGTTATATGTTATGCAAGAAAAAGCGTATAACTGAAAAAAAAAACTTCTATATACTTTTACTGGCCTAAAGTATCTAGTCAAAATTGTGAACGTCATCGTCTAGTTATTTATAAATAAAAAGACTTGGAGATGTATTTTTAAATGAAAATCACTTAAATTATAAGTACCGATCGTTCGTGGCTTGTAACAGGCCTTGATTAATTGAGAAGGCCGCTTATAGACCTTTAGGATTCTGTATTAATCTTTGCTTGCAAAATACTTGTCTACGAAAACGGCCGCGCTACGGACATATTCTTGCATCTTGTTATCATTGAAACGTGAACTTTGTAGGAGTAGATATTAAATAATAAATGTAGAATTGTATATTTTACTTAATGTGTGGCCTTGTGTCGTAGATATTCTTAATAGTAAATTATTGTGAAATGATAACATTTAAAACTTTGATTTTTTTTTATAGAAAGAGAAAATTACTGAAAATTTCATTGTAACACCCATCTCCACTATAGTTCAACAATTTGTTAAAAAAAAAAGAAATTTATGTAATTAAAGACTTGTTTACTTCCCAGCCTTTCTCACATAGTGTATTCACCTGGGAAGGCAGCGAAGGGCTTATTTAGTATTATTCAACAGGTTACCTAAGAGCTAAAGATTTAAGTAGTTTTTAATTTGTTTGAAAATATTTCATAATCGTCACGTAAAACGTAATGTAAAACACTTGTTGTTTTTTTTCAATAAATTTGGACTAATATCGAGTTGTAACAGTTACTTACTTTTAATATTGAACAAGTGATTATAATTATTAAGCAATTGACCTGAAAAGCTGACGTCATATAATCGAGACCTTGCGAAAAGCTCTCGTTTCACTTATCAATGTATACATACAGCTTTATACATACTTATAAATATACTTTTAGGTCCTAGTGGCGTGGGGTTAGTTTGACTGTAAATACGACGGTCGTCGGTTCGAATTTCACGCGAGAAAATTAATTATTCTCATTTGTACGATCTGGTAATATAAAGCGCTGCGTTAAGTTGCGTCGCCCAACATGCAAACTCGCAATATCTCGAAAATTGAAGTAAGGAAAAATTTATAATAATTAGAATAATATAATGATATAAATTGCCTTTGCTAGTATGGATTTTAATAATTCCAACGTATTGCTATTCAAATGAACTAAAAATTTAACAAGACGTTTAAAAAGAGGTCGGAATTATAAATTTGTGAAAGGAACCAATAAATTGAAAAACTCCTTAAGCATATACAAAAATACAGTCGAATTGATAACCTCCTTTTCTTACAGAAGTCGGTCAAAAATTGAAATACCTACTAATAAGAATAGGAATCGAAATTGTTTTAAATAATTTAATTTCTTTCATTATTCAACATTAAAAAAAATAATTAATTAAATAGTTTCAATAAATATAATTGATCTATTCGCATAGACAATCTAATTTATTTAACATAAACGATCCAACTGCAAGACACTTAATATGAAGTAATCGACACCCTCGTGTGAATGATGACATTGAAAGATAATAGCGATAGGAAATATTACACCTCGCGCTGTCCCATACTTTTTATAGCCGCTGTCGTCGATGAATACAAATTAACTTTATGTTTCCAATTTTGAACTAACTACAAATTAGTAGGTTGTGGATTCGTTCCCCACTCGAGGAAGTGAAATATTTATTTACGTTTATATTTCCATTTCTTCGCCCTGGTGTCGAGGCAAAGCGCGGCGTTGTGTTCTGCCACTCAACACGCAATGCCTCTAGAATTCGGCAGAAAGTGGAGAACGGAGTGTCTTAACACTAGATTCCCTCTGCCTACCCTGCTGTGCGCGGGATACAGCGTGAAGATGATGATAAAAATTAGTGACTAATCGCATTTTTCTCTCCATTCCTTCAAAATTTTCCTAATTTAAAATAACGGTAATTTAAATTTTACCATTATTTTCGATCTGTAGTTAGCTCAATTTAAATGTAAGTTTATCTTAAACGTCTACGTTTGTATTACAGCGATTGTTTCCTTAGCAATACTATATTTAACTTCAAGGATACAACTATTAAAGGTTGCAGTATTTACACTATTGCACTACATTTAATATCAGAGAATTATCGTCAGAAATAGTTACCTATTTATCATATACGAGTTTACTTATATATTTAGTTCTAATGCGTCTATTAAATAAAGCTTTTAAGTACATTTAGAAACAACATTGCTTAATTTTAAGATCTTAGAGATATACCAATAGTAATTGAAAATAAATCTTTTTGGCATTAGTTTTACTTAAATATCTCAAAGATGTACGACGAAAAGTGGCAAGCGGTAGTGTTTTAATTGGAACGGAGTGTCATAACACTAGATTCCCAGATCCCCTCTGTCTACCCTGCTATTTGCGGGATACAGCGTGAAGCTAAATAAAGTAAAATGTAGGTAGTACGTAATTCGACATTTTCCATGGCCTGTCATTTGCCATGACATCATCCCATTATGTGACTGTTTGGCGTTACGCTTAATGGTTGAATAAATATGGTTAGCCTTTGATGTTTTGACTTATTAGGTTACAACACGCTTCATGTACAGATAGCGATACTAATAATAATTAATTATAGAGGTGGTTTAAAACATATTAAATATCAGTAAGGTTCGTTCATTTTAGAAAACATTTTTTTTCAGTTTCACACTGTATCACGCACATAGCAATGTGGGAACCTGGGAACCTAGTGTTGAGAATACATATAAGTTTACATATCCTACTGTAAAAAAACCTTTTAAAATAGTGTTGTATCGTATTTTTTACTATAATTACTAGCACACTGGTAGCCATTGAGGCCAAAGCGAAACGAGGGCGTGGCGCTAGTGTAACACAAATGATGCTCATGATTGATGAGTTTCCACTTCTCCATATAAGTTCTTCAATATATTGTACTATTGTAATGCAAATCTCACTTGCCTAAGTTATTACATCTCCGATAAATACCTTCATTTTCCATGTCAAAATAACTTGTTTGATCTTTTATCGTGAAATTATTATCGTTCGTTGTAAATAAACATTCTCAATATTGATGAATAAATAGATATCGTTTGGCTTTAGCAAATAAAATGGTCGCTTAATATTTGAGTTTTGTTTTTATTTATAATCATTTTGCATATTTTACTACTTTTATACGATATTTTACGGGTTATGTTAACCTTGTTATAAGTCACTCTTCACCTTGAAAACTAGCGGTGTGCATTGTCTTATCAGTTTATGGGAAAACTTTAATCATAAAAATTTTATTTCATATTTTAAGATTATAATATGCTATTAAATAATATATCGATATTAAGCCATTTATGTTAATTGCAATATGATACACAATACCGCTTCACGCAAAGTAGTTTCGACATCGACCACTCTCGTGCCAGTGGCGGTCATTGAAATTTTATCGGTGCTCTTTATTGGTCTGTACTAACTTTGACCTTATATCGTTAATTTTTTAAAGGTTACACTCAAAGCAAATTAATAAACACTTTTTTAAGCAATTAACTGACGTTTAAAGTGTATACAGTGCAAAAAATGGAATAATCAGTGAAATATACAGTCAATATAACGTTTCAAAGTGGCGAAGTCAGAGTCTCGCGTTGTGCTAGTGGGCGATGGTCAAGAGGATGGATGTTGTTGTCCTGGCATGAGGATCGCGGACATCGGTGGAGTTCTCCTTGAAGCCGCTAAGCTGACTAGATCCTGGTTTTGTCAGAGGCCAGATTACGGGTAAGATGTGGAAACGTTTGTTATTGTATTTTGATATTTTTCAATTTCAAGCTTAGGATGTTTATTGATAGTATACTACTATATTTGGAAAATTAAAAATATATATGTGACCAGTGGTCAAATATGTATGTTCGTATAAAACGAAACCAAAAGTGCAATTTCACTCATGAAATCATTAAAAAAAACTGAAACCAACTCGTAGAAAAGCAATTTACTTTCATTCGCCACATGGAGTAGTTAAAAACGAGAGCAATCCATTCCGTCAAACCAGGCAATCTCCCACAAACGCTGCCCGGCTTAATAACCGACCGGTTTTTCTGAAACTGGGTCGTTCCTGCAGCCAGCGGGTGCATTCATCCGTATTAATCAAGTCGGTGCAACTGAATAGGCCCCCTCCAACAATGGGGAAATGGGGGGAGGAGTGGGGATGTCTCGCTCTATTTGACAAACGAATTGCAAACGATACCCAGCAAGTGCCCTAAATACAGATCCACGAACTTTGGAAAGCTGAGTAATGAATTACTCGAAAAAAAATTCTCCTTAATTATTTTTTTACATAAAATCTTGTTATAGTTTCACTCGTATATATTTTCAGTTAATGCTTAAATGTTTCAGTATTTTTAATGAAAATTCCGACCTGACCTGAGATAATTTCAATTGCGGCCGTCGGGAAATGACCGACATTCGTTACAGCCGCGGCGCTGTAATATTTAAAGATATTTTCATATTTACTTTCCTTAATGATATAAATAATAAATTAGTTTAATACTGATAATATGAACATAAGAAATGTGTTTCCTGATTAATGAATTAATTTTACCTATTTATTTTCTTAATGATATTTCTGTGTTGTATTGTATTTTCAATTTTTATTTTTAATTAGCACTCAAAGCCGTATCTCCATCTATTAACATAATAGAGTACAAACACTGCAGCAATTTAACTGTAGTATCGAATTTCCTATAACAGGCGTGCCGCAAGGCCTTATTTTGGCGACTCTCCAGCCGACAGAAGAGTTACATATTAATTGGCAAGCTTCGTCCGACGATAAGTGCGTCATAAAAATTCACAGTTACTATTGATTTTAATTTTACCCCCAAATTAGTGATACATTTTTCATCATTTCATCATCATCATATGGGGGTCGGTGGGGAAATTGAAATTATAGGTAATTCGATTAAAGTGTTAGAATTTAAAATGTTAGAACTAGATACGAGGTCAGTAATGCGCGAGTGCGCGTAACTTAAAGCGTGACAGGTTGTGGGTTTGATTCCCATTTGGAGAAAATGAATATTTTTTTAATATTTTCATTTTATTGCTCTGGTAACAAGGCAAAGTTACCTTATATTTTTTTAACAGTAAACGAAATTCCGGTTAACCGGTAACAGTTACCTTATTTCAAAAATATTTATATTTAAATTGTAAGTCGTTTTTACAAAGTTACACAAATTACAATTTACATAGTAAGTAAAAACATAATCTATCTCTTATTATTTATCCGTACTGTTTTATCGTCACCGCGGCAAAGTCCGCGCTTAAGTGCATTTACGTCGGATCCTTTAAGGAAATGTAAATCTGAAATCTCTATGTAAATTAAAGTGCGACGACCAATGAGAGTCCGCAGAATTGTGTTTTACAATCTTATCTTTTAAGTTTATTCGTACGGTCGATGTCAGTGGCTGTGTTATTTTAGTAAACATATCAATTTCGTTATAACTGTAGGTACTAGTTTTTGTTTAATATTTTTAATATAAGCTTTAAAAAATAGTGGATTTATTAAAAGAGGTTTTTTAGCTAATGCTGTATCCCGCAAATAGCAGAGAGAAACTAGTGTTATAAAACTCCGTTCTCCGCTTTCCGCCGAATAAATAATATTTTATTGCGTAATTAACTACGATTATTTATAAAAGATACTAGTGGGCCCGGATGCGGCTACGCCCGCTTGTATTATACGATTATTTATTAAATATATTTATGAAATCATTTTCGGTTTTCTATAGAATTTGTAAGAAAATATAAGCCTAAATAATTAAAATAAGTTAAAAAAGAATAATAAGTAGAGATTTATTATTAGAAAAAATATCTGAGTAACCGAAATGAACAAACAAAAGAAGTAAAAGTAACTAAAGGAAATTCTTAATATTAGAAAAGGTACCTAAAGTTTGCCGTGCGCGCGTACTAAACATTTTTTTACATTAAATAATTAATAATTTTCGCGAACAATATTAAATAAAATCCCAAATTATCAAAATTACGATATTTTAAGTGTATAACATCGGTATAGATAACCGAACTGAGATAAATTAATTATAAGTAGCAAATAATTAACAGTAATTCGAAAATATATAAAAATCTACAAAACCATCATAGTCACTACCCGTTCGCTTCGGTCGTACTATACCACTCGTAGGCTAGGTCATTTCGATTAATTAATTATTAGACTTAATTATTCATTAGAATGTTATAACATTCTAATGAAACTGTAACATACTGTATACAGTAAACTATAATTTCCATCTAGATGAAATGCTAAAAGTGACTATTATATTTATTTTCATAAGGATGAATATCAAATTATAGAAATCATCTAATTTTTGTTAATGTATACAAATCTATATCGGCGTGCGCCATGTATGCATTAAGCAAACTCACTTTGGGTGACGTTTTCTTAAAACAACAAACTTTGCAAGCCGTTGCTTAGCAACACGTAGCGACGATTGTTATTAACAACATGGCGGAATAAATTGCATGTCAAATTAATTATTTTAATATATTGGTATATAACGAAAATATTACAAATATGAGAAAAAAAGTATCCTATGTTCATCCCGGTACTCTCATGTATCTCTATATGTGTATTTTATTACAATTAAATTACCGGTTTGACCCTGATTGCGTAAAAGACAGACAGACAGACAGACAGACAGACAGAGTTACTTTCGAATTTATAATATAGGTATGGATATTCAAACCTTATGTTTTAAATGACTTCCAATTTCTAGCTACGTTTATTTTCTAACAATTTTCAACTTATCGAAGTTTCGTCGTTCTGCAACTAGAATTTATGTTTAAACTGTATTTCCATTTAGCTTTTGTATTTCACCTGAGCTGGTGCCGTTTATGTGGGTGTTTAGTTAGTCGTATACCTGGAAACACGATATATACATATGTTTTGATAAGTTTCAGCAATAATCTGACCTAAATTTGAGGCACATTTAGTAGGTAAATTGTTGTCAGTGTTCTTTCACACGTTCATGATGATATACCTAGTAGGTAATCTCTGGGAAAATTTCTTCCTGCTTATGTTTGTCTGTTTTCCTTTGTAACGCTAAATCATGCATTTAGTTAAATCTCCTTCTTCTTCTTGGCATTAACACCGGCGTGTGTTGCCAGAGTCTGCCTTTTTGCCAGAGTCAACCTTCTCCACTTTGCACATATGTCTTGCATCACGACATCCGACCAGCGCTTCCTTGGGCCCACTCCAGGGACAGACATAGCAAGGCCCTGACATCCGATATAGTTTATAGGCCGACGCGCAACGTTTCTATGCAATTTCAGGCGACATTCTTGGAGCTTCTCCGCTACGTCACGCACTCCAAGAATACCTCAAATGTATGTATTATGTATGCGGTCATACTACGTCACGCTGCACATCTAGCTCAGCCTCTTAATTTCCGCATGTAGTTATCATGATCATCTTTAAAAAGCTACAGGTGATTCCATAGCGTTAGGGAACACATCTTAGGTAAACTAAAATAATTAATTTAATAATAAATATTATTCTGATAATAACTATAATATAAATCAAATATACGCTATATTTGCACACTGATTGAGTACATTAAATATGAATTGAGGTAGCGTCGACGTTACTCTCGGGTCTTCACAAAGGCAACCAGTAAAATTTAATAGCACTCTGGTGCAGTAGGACGATACTAGTGTTTGTGTTGATAATATACTCGTAGATGCTTATATTGGTTTGGTTAGTTTCCGAATAAATAACGTATAGTATAGTAATCAAAAATTAGATATACAACAGAATTATCTAATATAAATACCTAAAAAAACATGAAAATAAGTCAGCTTCAAGCTGTATTCTGAACACAGCAGGGTAGGCAAAGGGAACCTAGTGTTAAGGCATTCTTTCACTTTTAGTAGCGGATCTCTACGCCGGGTGAGAGTTTGGTGCCAGAGCGAAGAAATAAAAATATTAATAAATAATATTTAATTCCCCGGAGTGGGGATTGAACCCACCCACCGTCGTGTTACCCTTGCTCCACAACAGCTTCAGTTTAATTAAAAATATTTAAATAATAATAATTATTAAATACAATAAAGAAATAATTTTCAGAATTAAAATGATCTAAATTCTTTCAACTTGCAATCTTCCCACTGGTCCCGAAGAATGTTTTAGAAAAGCGTCTTTAGAATATTTACCATGTTTTCTCAGATTCCAAAGAACAAACGCTCATCTGGAATTTCGCTTTGATATTTTAGACGATTTAGATTACGATTACAGCCTTTGCAAGCTTTGTTATTTGTTGTACCGTAATTAGGCACCTTAGGTTAAGGGATTAATGGTCGAAAAATATCTTATTTTCACAGGAAGTTTGTAAATTTTCAGTAAAAGTTTCTTATATTTTTTTTTCATATAATCAATTTTTTGTCGTATGAGATAAGGGAAACACTAGTGTAACTCGTATTCATGTGTAAAGATATTAAAACTAAAATAAATATCAAAATAGTTACGCATATTAGCCGCAAAACTGCAATACTATATTATTACAAAAATAGAATGTAGCACCCAATATCAGTCATTTGGATAATCAGAAATTCAAGAGCTCTTGAAACTGCTATATTGCGACTTTAAACTTTTAACATATAGGTTAATATGTATATATTATGTATATATTTTATTTTTTTAACTTGGTATATTTATAAATTAATTAATAAAAAATATTGTATAACTACCTTATTCATGTTTTACTTTCTTTCTGTCCGTATAAAATCATTGTCTTTTTTGCCTAACAACCGTAAAAATACGATGTTATGAATACGTTATCATAATCCATAATCCAATTTGCTACGATTTTCTCGCTTAAAATATGTTGTTACTTAGGCCTTATTGCTTTAAGAAAGCAATGCAGTTTGAAATTATACTAGCCTTTATCAGTGGTTTCTCTTGTGTCGATGCCCTTAATTATGTCAATAATCATTTTCACTACCGGGGCCCGTGACATATTCCTAAATAGGCTAGAATTACACCGTTGAGGCACTTTAAAAAAATTGAAAGAGGAAACTGAAACGTACGTTATAGCTAATCCTATATACCACCGGTTTTATGTATTAGAATTGAGTTAACATAACTAAAGATGTTCCAATTAATGCCAAAGTAATTGCAATAATCATTTTACCCACCTATATACTGTCTCCCCCCCATTTCTATATATAAATATATAGACAATAAAATTGTATAAAATAATAACTAAGTCTTAAAATAATGACTGTAAGAAAATTCTGACTAAAAACGTAGTGGTTCAAATTTGCTGATAATAATAAGTAGACATTTGCATTTGTAACATTAGCTGTGAAGGAGAAATAAACATCTACTATTTACTATCGGTGGTGGTTTTCACGAACTTTCTATAAAGTCGTGACTGTCTCTTCATATTGGTGTTGTCTAATACGAATACGCGATTCTAAGATTTCCAAACGCTTTATAAATATTGTGTTATATTCTACTCGTAGGTAAATGTTGTTTGTGCAGTTTTCTCTATCTTTCGCTATCACTTTAATCTTAGAAATATTCTAGGCGTGAACGCTGTATCGCGCTTTTAGCATTGAAGGCAGCATTTTCTCCACCTCCGTTCCCCATAAACTGTCCAAATTTCGGAACATTGCATGTGTGGCGTAACTCAACGCCGCCTTGCCGGTGTCCATCTGTCTTATAAAGAGCGGAATTTGTATTCATATATAATTAAAGGATTTAAAATTGTATTTGTAGGTTTTTAAGCATTTGATTGATTTTATAAGATATTCTGTTCCCATTAAGACACTCCGTTCCCCACTTTCCGCCGAATTCTGAAGACATTGTGTGTTGAGTGGCGGAACTTAACGCCTCGCTTTGCCTTGTTACCAGAGCTAAGGAATAAAAATATTATATAATTTATTCGTGTTCACTACTATAGTTATTATTTACTTTCTCTACTATAGTCACATTTCATAACATAAATAACTTCAAGTTAGTCGACTTCAAGAGATAAAAACTTTTAGGGTTGCCAAGTAAACAAACATTTTACAAGAGACGTTCTGTTTGCGTCGTGACTCCGTAACCGCTGAATAGAAACACCAATTTTCTCCGTCATAACATGTTTTTCTTAGAACCTTTTTTATATTTATGTTGTTTACATTTCATTTCGTGTTGTAAATCTAATATTGGATCTGTTTATGAGAATCATATGAGAATAAATATCGTTTGTTGCGCTTCAATCGAGCCTTACCGTAGATATAAAGAAGGAATGTAGAGTACCATTTGATTTAATGAAGATATTTTCGTATTTCATTTGAAATTTCGTTACTTAAAAGATATTGTAAGAGTAATGACTAAAAAAAATGGTTAAAGATTCGATTCCTACTGTTATAATATTGCGGTGTTAAGTTCCACCATTCAACATGCTATTCCGGAAGTAGAGTAGCTTGACATTGGGATCTCTCTGCCTTCCTTACTATATGTGGGATACAGAGTAAAGTAAAAAAGAAATATAGTACTAAGTACTTGACTATATTAAATGATTATATCATAAAAATTGTTCACAATTATATACAATTATTTATTTTAATTAGAACTACTCCGTGTCTTGTCTAGGTTGCCCCAAAAAAACTATTTTTTTGTTAGTACTGTTATTTGAAGCAAATGAGTAAATCTATATGCAAAAATAATATGTTTTTTTTGTACTCATATTATAAAAACAAAGTTCTTGTTTTATATTTCTATTTTAAATATATTCTTAATCGTGTCAGGTAGTAAAAACTGTAGGTAGTCTCCACATGTACAAATATTTGAGTAACTATGAAATATCTAAGTCATAAACACACACTATCTCACAATGCTTAAGACTTACTTCTAAGGTATCTGGAACAGAGCTATTTACTTTTACTTTAGTTGCAACTCTGAGGAATGTTCCAGATAAATGAAAGTACAGAAAATAAATTGTACTGAAATGTTCATCTTTATTTGTTTCTTATGAGTTTCAATCTATATTGATTATTATAACGATATAATAGTTGTTATTTAATGCTAGTTTGCCTTATGAATTTTACAGATTCAATCACTTGGCAGAGAGAACTTAGTGTCAAGACACTTCGATCTCTATTTTTCCTTTTCCCGCCGTGCTAGAAAGGCCTCGATCTTGATATTAACATGATTCCTGCGTGGGACTTTTTAGCACTCTAGACTCAAACTAAGAGCAGTTTAACTGAAATTTGAGTACGTGATATCGAATATATTAAACATATTTATTTCTACATTAAAATTCAAATATATTTTCTACAGCTTAGTTAATTTTAGCAATAGGCCTTAGACTATTTAAACAATTGAAATATACAATTAAAGAAAAATATTATTAAAGAGCTTTGATGATGAATTTAATAAAAGAAAACATAATAAAACCTTTGTTACGTTAAAAGATATAAAAAAAACATACCACTCGCTAAGTAATATTACGTTAAACAGTCGGTAGCTCTGCTTGACCGCCCGCGGCCGTGGTCATTGTCAAGGAGCGCACCGCCATCGCCATTCCGCACTCGTGATTACTTTTCTATTATAAATTAAACGTAACAAGTATTGCCTTATTCTTTTGTTTTTTTCTTTTTCTTTAGAGCTGTATTCCGCTCTTAGCAGGGTAGACAGCGGGAACCTGAGAACCTAGTGTTAAGATACTCCGTTCCCATTAAGACACTTTCGTTTGTCACTGCGCCGTATTCTGGAGGCATTGCGTGTTGAGTGGTGGAAGTCAACGCCTGCCAGCTTTGTCTCGGTACTGGAAATGAAAATATTAAATATTTCATTTCCTCGAGCGGGTATCGAACCCACAACGTCCCTAGCGATTATTGGTATCTTATTAAGTTGACTATTTGGCGTGAACTTATAATTCTTAGCTAATATGATTAATATTTAAAAGGTTTATTTTTTATCGGTTTAATTTGTTTTTTAAATATTTATTGTTAGCAATTGATTATGCAACGCTATGTTAGTTTCATTCATGTTATAATTGTTGCAATAATGTTGCTATCATTTACTTTATAATAGAAATAAATTAAAGTTATTGTAGTCAACTCTCCATATTATAGCGAATGGTTTAACGAAACTGTTGTTTTATGGTAATATTTGGTATGCTCTGACGAACTCTATACGGGCATTAACATATTTATGTGTTGTATGTACTGCAACTGTTAGCAGGTATGGTACTAATATTTTTTTTACTCTAATGCTCATATTTTCTGTATTTCGTTCTATTCTCTATTTGTTCTATCTATATATATATTTGTCAGGAAACCTGGAATTTTGTATACAGTCTTTCGTAAACTATGCTGCCTCTATAATATTTAGTAACTTCCAAAATTTCCAGCAACCATGTCCTAATATTGAAAAAGTATTTAAATTCAATTTAATTAATTTGTATAAAATATACCTACCTAATAATAAAAGAAGCCAGTCATGGCGCAGAGGCACAAACGTGCGACTGTAAACGCGTAAAGTTGTGGCCTCGATTCCCATTGAAGCAAAATGTAATATTTAGTATTTTCATTTCCTTGCTCTGGTAACGAGGCAAAGAGCGGCGTTGCTTTCCGCGATAAGACATGCAATGCTTCCAGAATTCGGCAGAAAGCAGCTAACGGAAGTGTCTTATTGGAAACAGAGTATCTTAACACTAGGTTCCCAGGTTCCCTGCTATGTACTGGACATGATATAGCACGAAGGTAAAAATATGCAATATTTGCATACATAACACTACCTGACTATTTCTATTAGTAAAATAATATATATTTATAGTTATATTATAGAAAAAGTCAGTATGCATATTTAATGTTTTTAATTGTGTCTTTTATGTGATTTGATCATTAAATTCGTTTCGTTATGGCTTCCTCTTCTTGTGTAATACTTCTCTACTTTTGACGTTCAACGTTGAGTAATAATGATTTTATTATTCATAATTAACTCATTTATTTTATATTGTGATTTGTAATAAATTTATGTAATATATGAAAAATGTCGTGTCAAAATGTTTGAAATTATCTTCTTATTGCGATTTGCTAGTTTCAAAATATTGCTTCCTAGTCAGATTTCTCGTCGTCTATGCCTCATGTAATGTTGCCATAAATATTCTTGAATTGCCAAAATACTATATTTTTTCAATGAGATTTCTTACATAAAGTACCTATAAATTAGTATTTTAAAAACGAAGTCAATATTAACTAAACAATTGATTTCTAAAACAACAAATATTTAAAGTCTATTTATACATTATTGTTTACATAGTGTTATAATAACTAAAATACCATTATCTCAAACAATATTCAATGTACCGAAAATATTTACTTGCGTCCATAACAAAAACCTGTCAAGCTATGGTGGAAATAGGTTGTTCCAAATTGATAAAGGCCCCGAAAGCGGGTGCGAGTCACTTTGTTATGTTATCAGAATATTTAGTTTAATATTACAACGGTATTCTTTTGTGTGGATCACTAACTTGGGCTGGTAGTGCCAGTTTATTTCATACTGAAGCTTAAAACTAATTGTTTTAACTATTATTGAAAATCTACTAAAAAAGTGTTGTGTGAAGTAACTATTTTTGATTGATTGATTGATTGATTTCTCGATATATGGCGTTTAAACTATTTTTGTATAAGTAATATGGAGGCTTAATGTGAAATGTTGATTTAATTTTTTTTTATAAGGTCTTTTCACAAGTAAATTATCAAAATGCAAGAACAAAAGTTTATAATTTTAAAATTCATTTATACGTTTAACTAACACTTATTGAACCGGTTTTTCCAGTCCCTATCTGTTTAAAAGACAATTTTACTTTATCTTTTCCTGTTCTGTTAACAAAAAAAAAAACTTAACTCCAATCATTTGCTTTTATTAAGTAAAATAATGTTTTGATATCACCCTATAAAGGTATACATGAAAAAATGATAATTTCTATTTTACCGCTCAGGGAATACAAAACGCCACGTTGAGTTCGCCAATCAACACACAGTATCTTCAGTTCGGTCAGAAATTGGGGAATGGAATTTCTCAACACTAACTCTCTCCGACTACCAAGTCACGTGACTTGGAAGTCAGTGAAAGTAAAAGCTGAAAAAAAAATAGCTTGACATATTTCATAATAAGAGCCAACGTCCTAGATATACGTATATCATTATAATGTCTAGACTTCTAACTCTATTATATTCTCCTTATACGAATGAGTTAGATGGCTCCATGTTAAATTATGTTGGCTGATAAAATAGGTCAGCAATTAAAATAGTTACCTATTTATTTTATTTGTTTTTCATTTCATATCATTTTATAATTTATTTGTACTATATTATTATATTATATACTCGTATTTTATATATCGTTTTTTGGTGAATCTTCAATAGTTATTAAGGAAGGAATTATAAATTTTAAGGAAGATAATGCATTTGAGCTTATCATTATTGTGAATAGTATTTACATTTTCTTTAGTTTAGAAATTGTAACTTTACTTAAAATTAAAGATGAAAATATTGAGTAAGACTGCAATCTAAAATATTTTCATCCTTAATAATTGCTTGCTTTAAACTTGCTTTTTTAAAACTTTTACAAACAGATATTTTTGAAATGCTCTTGATAATAAATATTATAAAAACCGTCAATCCTTTAAAAATAATAATTTGAAATGTATTTCTCTACGATATAAAGCATAAATATGGAACGGATGAAGTAAGATTCGCTCAAAAGTATGTTAAGCTGTCTCATTACTGCGATCTATGCGATGAGCGGGCGATACGGCACAGCGCTCTGTTAGATATAAAATGATGAAGTAAACATATCATTATAGCAATTAAGCTTTGAAAGAGGAGAAAATGGACGTTTTGATATCTAGGTCATATTTTTCTTCTCTTCTTTCTTTTCTATCTTTTTGGTTATTTCTTACTTTTAGTACCAGTACTATATAGATGCTCTTCAATACCAACAAAATGAGAAACTAGTTCTTCAATTTATATTTTGTTCTAGTTGTATTATTGTTTTTGAAATACAAACAGAATATCTAAATAGAAAATGGAAGTTATCTATTCTTGAAAAGCGCTTTGAGAATTACTGTTGTGGAATAGTCCGTAGTAATAACGGACGAATTTTTCATCATATAATTTTAGTTTCAAAAGTAAAATAAATGTGCTTTTTAAAAGGTTCTTAATTTTTGAGTTTTTTGTATTGTTTATTGCAATCGATTATGAAGTTTTGATTATTCTTATTTTCTTTTGGTGATTCCATATGAATTTCATCAAGATTACTAAACCCGACTTTTCTAACAATTATTTTTCGTTGTCCCCAGCTTCTCCCAAAAAGTGGACGAGGAGGAAGGCGGTGGTGGAGTGACGTTACACCCCCCGGACGGCTTCTACTCCCACCAGCACAGCATCCACAGTGGTCACCATGCACACCACGCAGAACCAGATCGCGGGTACATGGAGGGAAATAGATACGTTACTGCGGTCCACCGACCATTGCCTGGTATGTATTTTTTTGCCTGTACCCCGCCTACAACAGGGTAGTCAGAGGGAACCTAATGTTAAGTCGGTCTGTTTCCCACTATCCGCCCTTTTTCGCATAGTTTTATAAGTTATGTAAGTAAAAAAAGGTTTTGAGTGTAATAGGGACGTGTCTGATTTCGTAGTTTTTGGCTTATATCCCACTAAGGCTGGCTGTATGTTTATATTAAATGTCAAGCATAATATGTCCTTTTTATGTGGCCAATTATTATGAGGCCAGTCGTAGCGCGGACACATTTAAGAAAAGAATTGATATATTTATATTGAATCAATGTAGTTTTTATATTATTATCATTATTGATTAGCTAAATTTTAGATAGTCCTTGTTTATATAATTGTCATTTCTTTTATATTTTCCCGGATCTTAAAGTAATCTATTAGATCTGGAGCAATATAATAGAAGTTATTTTAGTAATATATTTAATACTACAATTTATAACTATCAACATCATTGATAAACGCCGCCATAAGCCAGAAGAAACTCTTATTTATGACTATTTGTAATGCGATAACCGTGTTTACACCGAATGTTTTCATACATAAAATACAGTATTATCTCAATATTGTTGATATATTTGTAATTACTGTTTACTATGGTTGTTTAAAATTATAACTCTATTTTTAAATATAAAAGATTATAAATAGATGTCGTGAAATCTTCTTGAATTTTGCATATGTTTCATAATTTTACTGCTATATCCATACTAATAGTTATTAAGCTGGCAGCAGGAATTAATGGTTCGAAATGAAAAAAATACTTTATCTAACCGCATTTGCAGTTTATGTTTATATGTATTATTTGTATTGAAAACAAAACAAGTCATATTCTATACCTATATAATAAGTAGAATAAGGAATATTCCAATAGTGATCTATAAAGAATATTATAAAAGGATAAAAATTACTGTGGTATTTTAAGTGCATTGTTTCTTTGATATTATCCTCATATTATAAAGAGAGGAACATTAATACATTAAGAATGTTATTTTGCTTAGTTCAACGGCTATTATATCTGCATATTGGTTAACCACACCGATGTATAAAAGATCTTATTTTTTTTATTTTAACAAGAAATTAATATTTTTAGTGAAGTATCTGCTAAGTTTTTGTATTGGTTAACCAAACAAATAAAAAATTTAATACTATTAACATAAAAATGTTGATATAGAACATCAAGGTAATACGGTAGATTGAAATTCACAAAGATGACTGATAAGATTCGAAGTTATTAAGCAATGGTATCCCAAATTGACATCAAAGTAAATGCTTTCGAAATGCCAGAATATTAAAGTGAAGCAACTTTAGACGAGTGAAATGCAAATGTTGATACCAAAAGCTGTAAGACGTTCGAATTAAATGGTTTTTGTTGAAGAGCTTTTAAGTTTTCATACGCTGATTCGTTTTGTTGATAAGTGTGCTTATTTGCGTCCTGTTTTGCAATTTTTACTTATCTCGCATATAGTTGTGTAGGTAGACAGAAGTTTGTGTTTGGACACTCTATTCTCCGTCTTTTGCTCTGTACTGTATTGGAATAAATGAGTACGCCACCAGATGATGAAGGTTAATTGTAGCGGTCTGAACTGTTAGATTTGACATTTGACTCTAGACCTGCACCGGTTGCCTTGTATCGTACTAAGTGCCCTTACTGCTATACCCAGCAGGTTTCCCTGTTTTACACGCCCGAATTGGAGACGGCGATGAAAATTCATTCCCCGTGGAGATCGAATCCACATCCATCGCGATTATACGCTCTCCCACTGTGCCAGATGGCCTCTATTTACATGTTTATAGTGGGTTGTTTTAATTATTTTAAATATTATGTAAGTTCTTATTATTCATATTAATGATAAGATTCATAGGAATATTTAGTGCTTGCATGTAGCTCATGCAACTTTCACGTCCTTTCAATATTTATGTTTTAGTAAAAAGTTTTATAGTTTTTATTTTACTGCAGTGTTTTAGTAGTATGTACCTATAATAAAAGCTATTAAATGCCAAACATTTTTATTTAGTGATCTTAAAAAATCAGTAATAGCTTCGTAGTTTAAATTAATTTAATAACTTTTCAATGCAATTTGTATAATTTTACTTGAATATATTTTTAGTGTGCTGAATTGAGAAGATTAAAAAGTCCACTTTATAACTTATTGAGAGAATTCTACCACTCAACACACAATGCTTCCAGAATTCGGCGAAAAATAGTAAACGGAGTGTTTTAACACTAGGTTCCCTCTGTCTACCCTACTGTGTGCGAGATACAACGAACGTAACGTTAAAAAAATAAGAACACATAGTCAAAAATCACTACGATTCACTTCATCCATCCTTAAATACATAGCGTGTTACGTGAAAGAGGAAAAAGTTATGCCTAATAAATAAAATATACTTACTATGTAAATGCAGTACAATTTAAACGCAAAAATGTACGCAGTAGTTAATTGACAGTGTTTTTGTAACGAGCGTCACAGTTAAACGTTTATTGTTCAGGTTTTCGTGAGTTTTTTATCGGCCTACGTTTTATCACTTCGTTGACGGAGCGCCGCGCCGGGGCGCTGCGGGAATGTGTGTTGATAATAAATTAAATGCTCGATGTCATTGTTTTTGTGTAGTTTTTTTTTATTTTCATGTTATTTATGGGGAACGTAAGTGTTTCAATGGGAACGGTGTGTCTTAACTCTAGGTTTCCATGTTCCCTCTGCCTGCGCTGCTATGTAGGATACAGCGCAACGCTAAAAAATATTATTATTTTTAATATTATATTTTATTATTATCTATTTTTTTTATAATCTAAATTACAATTTAAATTATAATATTCAAAGTCAGTTTTCAATTTAAATTGATAACTCCCAACACTCCATAGGTCTAATTAATAGAGCAAAGTATACAGCTCAAGTTCATTCCCAAAACAACTGAATATTGGATGAAATGATTAATTTCTGGGTTAAATTCACTTTTGCTTTACACATAATATTGACAGTAGAGTATAATACCCGTACATCTAGCCAATTTATTATAAAGAACAACCTTTTTGAAAAGCCTGATATAAGATATTTTTGAAGTCACAAATAAAATCTACACGTTAATTATATTATTTATCATATAAAAATATTTTGGAATACAATCGCATTATTTAACAGTATTTTTTTGACCCCGTATGTATTTAGCATTCCATTAATAGGATTCTATAACTGCTATACCATAATTTCAACATCAGATGCCATGAACCATTCTCTTTCAGCTTCAAATATTCCGATTCACCTATGAATTACTATTTCAATTTACTTCGAATCAGCAAAGTCTCTTTTTACCGTTCTGTTTCCCGCCTCTAACATGCTAATCCAATAAATGGGTTGCAAATATAAAAAAACTAAATATTCAACTATATTACTTTGTATAAGTAATACCATAAGTTTGTAAACCCTTATAAGCCATTACCATACCGTATATGTAATAACTAATAACATATGTCTTATCAAACTTTTCCTTTTCCAGCTCTAAATCATTCCAACTCGTCATGCTCGTCGGCGTCGAACGCGTCCACGGGCGCCGGACTGTGCGCGGGCGCAGCGGAACCAGCCCCGCCGTTGTACATTGCTGCCCCACCAGAGGGCTTCGGCCTAGCCGTTCATACCAACAGGTAATGTATACGAACTAAACATACATTGGAATAGGTCGGGTGTGTTCTGGAGGGAATATGGTGATGGACAAAGAAATGGAAAGGGTTAAGGGCATTGACGTTTGTTCTTATATAAATCTCTAAAGAGTAGTTTAGTTTACTTAATATTATGATATAAGCGCAAATGTACAGAAACAACATTGTACATAATAAATATATGAATAAATTTACATTTGCTTATTACTTAGTTTATTTTTCCGAAAAGGAAATACTCAAATGTATATTTGACTTGAAATAGGGCAATGACTCATAGAGCCCTGGCCTTTAAAGCTCCTAGATATAATTAAATATCGCGTCTTATGTATGTAGACGAACCTTTCAAGTATGTCTCTTGAGATAGGCGTGGAGTATAGTCTTTGGATTTATGGCGGAGCTTCTTTGGAATAATGTAGTTATTTATCCTGCTTTCACTGGGACTTTCTTTTTACTTGGAGATTTTGACATGTTATATGTATACATTATTTACATATAATTTTATTTTCTTATCGAAAGTCAAATATTTATGTTTTTATCTAAAATAAGAACTAAAAATAATTATTAAGATAAATTCATTATATATACTTTGTCTAATGTACATTATATATTTTGCATATTCTTTTAGCACACGTGCGTTAAACATGGAGTTTCTTGGAAGTGCAAAAAAATAATAATATATGTAACTTCAGCGAGACTTTTGATTTATAGTAGCATATTAATTGAACGCACGTGTTAACTTTTATTTATAGCTCATCTCACTGAAGTTACGACAGTTTCTAATTTTATTTATGATGTATAATATATTGTTTGAGGATCGTATTTACGATGGACAAGAATCTATGTATATATAGCTTTTGGTTGTTTTGGCTTTCATAGGCGGGGCACAGATGTTGGAATCATTGGCACATCAGGAATAACACAAAAAGATCCAAGTTTACCACAAAAACGTGGCAAACTGACCCGAGGGTATGTCCTCAGGAATGCGTTTTGTTAACCAAACCTCAATCTCCTGCAATAACTCGAATGAACTCACTTCTACTATCAACGAGCTTGCTATGTAGGACACTGACACACCTCACGATATCTACCTTTGAATCTTCCTACATTTTAGACCATCTAATCTTAAATTCATGAAGCATGATCAAGCTCTTACATTTGATAGTTAAATTTCTAAATTTCCTGTGATTATTTGTTAAAAACCCGCGGCATGTTAGAAAAAACATTAATAAACATTGACCCTTTACCTTCTATGAAACTATTATCAATAACTTGATATCTTTAAAATTCAGATAAACCATTGCATACCTAAATTTCTTGTTTTTATCTCGCAATACCCTATTTAAAACCTTAACACTTGCAACTTGCATGATAAACAATACGGTCTTATTTAGGAATTTTAATATTTTAATCGAATTGGCTTCTTTCAAGGTGTTAGTCGATTTAAATAATTTATTATCTTGTTTCTACTGTTATCTTCCATTGATAATGTTTATATGAATTAGATATCACAATAGTTCCAATAACACTAACATATTGTATTTTTTAGATTTTTCTAAGACCATTAATTTCTAAAATACAAATTTCTTAATGTTGAATCATGTAAATATTCATAGCATCTACCAAAACTAAGCCATATCTTCGTAAAATTGCCTTGTATTAAATCGATAAAGAGCTCTTTAAATATATATACATACCAATGCAAACCGTGTTTGAGTATAAAAAAAACTAAAAGGCTTGAAAATTCTGAAGAAGTTTTGCCAAAAATTACATATTTATTTCTTTAAAATTGGCCAAATCTTTCTTGTCATCTTTGGTATATTAATAAATAATACAACATAATTTTTGAAGCGCTCTTTTCAACCATGAAAATATTATTTTAAAACTAACTAGTAACTTTATTTTCCAGTCGTTATGAAATGTCCCAAGATCTCCTTGACAAGCAAGTAGAGATACTAGAAAGGCGATACGGTGGTCTCAGGGCGAGGCGGGCGGCCGTCACCATACAAAGAGCTTTCCGACGACGACAGCTATTGAAGAAGTTCAGCGCTATCACAGCTATGGCGAAAGCAGCTGATTCTAACGCGAGGAGGTTACAAGATGGTGACCATTTACTTGTGAATGGTAAGCAGCCGTATGGGCACAAATATTCATGATAATTACCTATATTGAAATATTTACCTTTAGGTACGGGTTTAGGTCAAAGAAGTCAATGCTAATATGGCCAAACAATAGTAACGGATTCGGATAGTTTTTCAATGAAAGATCACCGTGAGAAACTTAAATACATATTTAGCGTCTGAAATCGTCGTGAAAATGTCAAAAACTCGATGTCGTAGATAATTTTACGTCATTTCCAATATCAGATATCAACTGAGTGGATGTCAAACGATGCAAAGATATGTTAGATACGTTCGATAAGCGTGTTCAGCTATCTGCATTTAGCTCAAATATAAAATAAAAACACGGAAATATATTTTTTTTATAAAAATCGTTAAAACCCTCGAAAGTTTAAATCATTTGTTAGGTATTTCTTTAACAAATGATGTCCATGTACGCCATAGTAGTATATATTTTTTGGCAGAGGGTCAAGAATAAAAGCTTCATTGCAGGTTGTCGAAATTGCCAAATTTTAAAGTATATCTCTATCACATACATGACCTAAATAAGACGGTCGGCTTAAATTTTCAACCAATTAGGTTAACCTATGGAATATGTTAAAGGAATATATTTCCTGTTAAAATATCATATATCGTTGAGAGTGGAATTTAAAAAAAATATATATTTTTAATTTTTTATGTGCAAAATTGAATTTTATATTTCAATTCAATTGTCATAAAAGATTTAATATAGTAACCTAGTATAAATGTTGTAATAATAAAGCTAACTTGCGTTAACTAAGTAGATGTTAATTGTATAAATACAAATTATCGCTGGGCTTATTTAGGTTAATAATTATGTTATCTAATGTATGTAATTTATTTGTGACATTATACAATGAAGCAAATTTGTGTAATTGAGTATTTGGCTCAAAGGACCAAAGTTTATTTTGTAATTATGTTGCTTTGCTTAACTTAAACATGTGGTTATATGAACTACAATTAATTGAAAGAAAAAAAGATTCTTTGATATATTTACTTCTTCTATGGTAGTTAGATAAAACATCAATGCAGATTTACCTACCACATGGAATTTATGGATGACAATCTCCTACTTCATGTTGCAATAGAAAAAAGATGAAAACAAAATGAAGTTTTATTTAAATTCTTCTTCTTTAAAATCTGTCTTAGTTTATCTAATAAATTTGTTTCAGGTAACGATATATACGCAAACACCCTACTTCAGAAGAGCCCAGCTGGCCAAGAGAAGTCGCTTGCGTTAACAAGACCTATGCGATCGATGTCACTTAGAGAGAGACACGATATGGATATGAGGTATGTTGTGAGGTGTTATATATAATATTATTTTTCAGTTTTTATGTATCGTAAAAATAAATACTTTTTTTTCACATATTTTTTTAAAGTATGACGGCAATAAATAGAGGCAAGTCAACGCAACAGGTTTTATGGGTTCGATTCTCACGTGAGAAAACGTGATCGTTAATTTCCAGCACTAAACTCGCAATGTCTCTAGAATTCGATGAAAGTTAGAAACAGTGTGTCTTCACACTAGGTTTCCAGGTATCCTCTGCATATCCTACTTTAAGCTGGATACAGCGTAAAGTTAAAAAAAATATTACTTCTCGTTATTATTCATAAGTAAGTATTTATCTGGATATTATTTATAAATCAATATAATAAAAGCAATTTTACTCAACTTCCAGCAACCACATGGCGTGCGACCCCCAAAACGAAGTCGAAGCGATGGTGGCAAGAGTCCAGCAATCTGCCCATCAGATACACATGATCACCTCTGAAATACCTCATCATAGAGGAGATGCGGATAGTGGGGTAAAATAAACTTTACATTTACTTGCTTATATTTTTTTAGTTATTTCAGTTAAAGGAGTGGTAACAAACTACGTTTTCATGCTTTATTTTTTCGACCAATTTTAATAAATGAATTTGAATTAAATATAATATTATTCCAAAAAGTGATTATCAGTTAACAATAGACTTGTATATACTTACTACGCTAAGATTTTTTATTAACAAAACGTAAGTTGATTGTTTTATTCAATTTACTTTTTGGTTTAATGCAGTGAAATATATATTTCTTTATATATTCTAGGTATATGTTTCATATATGTAGTCTACAAAACATATTAAAATGTTGATAAAAATATTATGAACTTTATACAACTTATAATATCCTGAAAGATAATGTTCAACACGCTTCAGCTTAATACGGTAAAATAGTCTACGCCGTCGCTTATGCATTCTTTAAGAACGCAACCAAATATTTGCGCGTTTAATTATCACATACGTAAATTTTCATACAATAACTAACTTGCCTTAAATATATTATGCAAAATATCACCTTTTCATTATAGTAATAAAGACGATAACGCTATGATAATATAATGTAATTAAAGTAATATCCATCTCGCGCTGTGTAATAGTTTTTATCAGTTATCCCCGTGACATTAACGAATAATAACGTGTAGTTGCTAACAAGTGTATTTAAAATGAACTATAAAACTAGAAAGATTATAAGAAAAGTATTGAATAATACCAATTTTGTTATAATTAATAAAGTGACTAAAATTAGAATGTGGAGGGGCGGAACGGAGAAGTACAATGTTTGTGATGTTTTTTATATTTTATTTGTTAATCTAAGTATTTGAAAATATAACCGTTATATTTTAATGAGTTATTCTATTCATTTGAACTTCAAAAGTTGTGGAAGTGTCAGTGACTGTTTTCTCAATCTTCTGTTTGTTTATAAAATATATCAATTAAATAATCATATCTGTATTTGTTTATATTTTTCGTGTGTAATATGCTTACTTCGAATTGGTACACATTTGACCATGAAGTTATAACACCATAAATTAAATTTAAATAATTGGGGGTTTGTTGTTGTAAAAAAAAAATCTAATTTGATTGTAAAAAAATTCTAGATTCTCGACTAACTTGTGCGAAATTAATGTTTGTCTGTCTGTGCCAAATACGGAAATACATGAAGACGAAAATACGTATAAGGAAAATCTAAAACGTTTATTTGCGACACCCATCATATTCTTCGCAGTGACAGCTTCTATACAAAATAAGCTGAAGATCAACACAAGTGTCACGCTTAGCAAGCATGTACTCGTATTGTAATCGTAAATATCTTATGCTATAGACTTATGGTAGATACCAATATACAATGTTGCTTATTATTAACGGAATATTAAATGAACGTGAAACTACCGTTCTTAAATCAATGTCTGTGTACAAAACTTAATCAAAATTTGTTCTGTCGTTGTTTGAGTAAACATTTTTGTAGCTTCACTTTATATCCCCTCTTAGTGCGGGTGGGATTCTGGTGTTGAGATATTCCATTCTCATTAAGACACTTTCGTAATAATTATCTTAACATACTTTTTCATATCATAGAATACCTTGTCTAAAAATATATCTTTAATGGGTTATTGACTTTGATAAAATAATTCGCTTATCTCGTTACGTCGATGATAATTGATAATACCTATGAAACTAGAATATTTCTGGTATGGGAAATTTTGCATAGTTATCATTTGTTAAATAAATATTATTGGTAAAAATACTTAAGAATTCAAACGGAAAGCGGTTCTTAACTGCAGATAAAAATAATTACTAATTGCGCTACTAATAAAAAAATCTGAAATTTATTATTAGTTAACAGTTTAAATAAATGATGATTTATATTTATAAATATAAATCTTTGTATAATTAAAGAGTCCAGTCGTGGTGCAGGGACAAAATGTGACTGTAAACGCGACTGGTTGTGGATTAGATCCCACTTGAGGAAGTGAAATATTTATTTAAATTTAAACTTTCTTTTCTTCACTCTGGTGTCGAGGGAAGCGCGGTGTTGAGTTCCACCACTCAACATACAATGCCTCCAGAATTTGGCGGGAATTTGGGAACGGAGTGTCTTAACACTAGGTTCCCTCTGTCTATCCTTTTTTTTNGCCCATACGGAAGGCGTGCCTTACGGATGAGCGGTACTGTGGGACTCACCGGTGAAACCGATCCTACCCACTAAAACCTCTGTCTATCCTACTGTATGTGGTATACACTGTGAAGTTGATTAAATTTTTTTCTTATTGAAAACTAGCGGACGCGCGCAGCTTCGCTTACTTATTATTTAGGAGTGAATTCTAAGAAACCACGAAACATGTGTTCAATGAAATATTTTTAAGAGTCTAAATTTCAAATTTTATAAAAATCGGTGGCGATTTAAAGATTTTTCCATACAAACTTTCAACCCCTTATTTGCACCCTTAGGGGGTGAATTCTAGAAAACCATGAAACATGTGTTTAATTATATACGTTTAAGAGTCTGAATTACAAATTTTATAAAAATTGGTGACGATTTAAAAAAAACCTATACAAACTTTCAACCCCTTATTTGCACCCTTAGGGGGAGAATTCTAGAAAACGATGAGACACGTGTTCAATTAAATACTTTTAAAAATTTAAATTTCAAATTTTATAAAAATCGGTGCCGATTTAAATTTGTATCCATACAAACTTTTAACCCCTATTTCACTCCTTTAGGGCTAAAATTTTTCAAAATCCCTTCTTAGTGGATGTCCAGATTACGAAAGTAAACATCTGTCCAAATTACACGTTTCTACGCACAGCGGTTACGGCTGTGCGCGCGTCTTACCTCAGTCAGTGAGGACAAGTCCTTTTATATATATAGATTATATATTTAATTTTTTATTTTTGCAGATGTGCAGTTGCTCCGTTAGCGGATCCGTCACTAACATATCGACATCTTCTTCCCACAATGAATCTCTACACAACCACCAATTGTTAAACAACTCAGGTATTACTCCATATATTATTATTATTTTTATTGAAGAATTTATTTTAAATTCGGTGTTTTTCTCATATATTCTTATATTATCCTATAGATTTGTAGAAAAATTCTGCTGTGGTCATCGTGGCACAGTGGCAAAGGTGGCAAAAACGGAATTAACACTAAGTTCCCTCTGCAAAAAATAATCTAAAATGAATAACATATCGTAATTGTCCTTCACTGTGTTTTAAATAAATAAATACCGGAAATTTGTTCTTATATTATTTATATTGTTTGATAAGTTTATTTATATTATACCTACTATTTGTTTCAATAAAGAAAAAATGTGAGACATATAATTTTTATCATCATAACATGTTTATTTACAAGAAAGGAAGTATGTTATTAGAATATATAGGATTTATTAGGCATTATTAGAAATTTTATTTCTGAGTAGATACTTAAGAAACTAACTGAGTATTTAGAATTTTATAAAATATAGTATCTTATAACTTTTAAGTATTTCGGATGTACTTAAATATGACAATTTATACCCATACTTAACATTCAACAGGTCCAATATACGGTAACTTGCTATCATCAGGCGGTAAACCCCTATCATCACCGACCGCGCGTCAGCAACAGCAGCTGGCGGCGATACAGGCGGCCAACGCTAGGCGACTACCGCCGGAAGTACCGAAACGAACGAGCAGTATTACTCTTAAGTATGTATTAGAGTAGTTAGTTAGTCTTTTTTGTAAGATTGCCCTTAATCTTTTTTTTAGCTTCCCCCAGGCAACCTCCGTATAGGAGGGTAGGCAGAGGGAATTTAGGGTTAAGATAATTTTTGAGCCCTTGTGTGTACCATAGCGTAGGAATAATCATTCTGCAGAGTAAGAATTGAATCCATAATTTTTTGAATTGATAAGAAGGAATAGATTAAATATTATATAAATTTACAAACCTCAATATTTTTATTGTAGCGCGGAAAGCCCAGTTTCTCTGCGACGAGCGGAGTGCGGAGGTGCAGTAGTGCGAGGAGGGTCGATGTCTTCAGTTCAGTCGTCATCGTCGTCCTCCTCGCAGGAGCACAGACATCATTATCATCAACCTTACCAGCCGAGGGCACCTGTAAGTTTCACTTGTAGAAAAACAAATAATTAGTTCTAAAATATTTATGTAAAGGAAAAAAGAAAATCTCATAAAATAGTATAATAGAAGTAAATGACAAAATTAAGGTTTTCACAAATGGAATATGAACCGACATCTTAAATTTTGCAGTATCGCCGTGATATTTCATTCATTTTGTTATCTTTAATACTGGGTAATATAAAAAATAATTACTTGGAGATTAATGTCTTGCAGATTACAATATCAAATGAAAACTATATATTCAATATCATATCTCTCATAATTTTCTAGCTTCACGTTGTAACCTTAGAACCTAGTGTCAAGACACTTCGTTCCCGATTTTCCGCGGAATTCTTGAGGCATAATGTGTTAAGTGGCAGAGTTCAACGCCGCGGTTTTACATCGGTACCAGAGCAAAGAACGGAAAATATTTAATATAATATTTCATTCCCCGAGTGGGAATCGAACCTACAACCATTACGGTTACACGCTTGTGTCCTTGTGTCACGACAGCCTCTTAACTTTTTATACGAATGATATGTATAAATTAAAACAGTAAAGTAATTAATTCATATTATATAAAAATTCTTATATGTAATTATTGACTAACGTAAAATTATTTCAAACTCAAATGCATTGTTCCTGCCTAACTAAATCGAAAAATAACACAAAATCTCCCCCTATTTTCCTTCAGGAACCTCACATTCACATCCAAGAGCAATTCCAGCAACACGCTCGTACTGCGTCCGGGACGTTATACGAAGGAGAACGGTACGCTGTATGGAAGAGGCAAGAAGCCCCCCCTTACTACGAAGCTCCTCCCCCCACTACTTGTTGTCGACCGCAGCTGGATCATCAACATGTGCAACAGCCTTTGAAGGTTGGTTATATTATTATTTTTTAGTCAGTTCTCTTTAACTTGAAGACCTGAACTTGTAGTCGCTTTGGTATAGACGAAAGGGAAAAAAAGCGCGGCGTTGAGTTATGCCACTTAACACATAATATTTCAAAAATTGAATATAGCGACATGGTTTATTTTTTTTTATAACTTCTACGCTATCGCTGTAAATGTAAATTCTTTTACAGGTATCAGAAACTGCCCGGAAACGTCAATACCGTGTAGGCTTGAACCTGTTCAACAAGAAGCCAGAACGAGGGATCGCGTATCTGATTTCCCGAGGCTTTCTAGAAAATTCCCCACGAGGTGTCGCACGCTTTCTTATAACAAGAAAGGGACTTAGCAAGCAAATGATTGGAGAATATTTGGGAAATTTGCAAAGTCAATTCAATATGGCTGTGTTAGAGTGAGTATTCCATTTTTTTCAGCTTTGCGCGGTTTTCCGCCCATAGCAAGACAAAAGGAACCTAGGGTATGCATTGCGTGTTGCGTGGCGGAATTCAGCGCGTTACTAGAGCGTGAGAAATGAAAATAATTCATGCGCCCGAGTGGGAATCGAACCCACAACCATTACTGCTGCTTACAGTTAGACGCTGTACGACGACGGTCAAAAACGTTCTTACTTGCATAGAGTAAACTATTGCCTATTAAATGTTAAAATCAAGATATAATATAATACGTTAGCTTTAACATTATATTGAGCAAATCACCACAACGATCAAAATTATTAACAAATTACCATTCCTTCCAGATGTTTCGTAAACGAGCTCGACCTGTCCGGCATGGCGGTGGACGTGGCACTCCGCAGGTACCAGGCTCATTTCCGGTTGCCGGGTGAAGCGCAAAAGATAGAAAGGCTGGTCGAGGCCTTCGCGAGGCGATACTGTGTGTGCAACCCCGACTTCGTGCAGCGGTTGCGTACTCAGGATACGGTAAATATATATTCTTCATATAGTTATGAAGTTCGCGAGGCTTAAACTAAACTTTGCAGTTGTGAGTGATCACGAAAAGTATAGCCAGAAAGTTAATTTAAAATTTATCTTTCCAGATATTCGTATTAGCATTCGCAATAATAATGCTAAATACGGACCTACACACACCCAACTTGAAGCCAGAAGCGCGTATGTCGTTAGACGACTTTGTACGCAACCTTCGTGGTATAGACGACTGCGGGGATATTGACCGGGACATGCTCGCCGGGATATACGATAGGGTGAAAGCCAGTGAGTTTAGACCCGGGAGTGACCATGTTACACAGGTTTGTTGGTTTTATTTAGTTTTTAGTAGGTATTTTTAGTGAACGTAACCTTCATGGTATATATAATTTTCGGGATATTTTACGGGATATGCTTACTCACTTGTACGATACGATGACGGCCAGCGTTTATAGATTCGGGACCATCTCATACAGGTTTAATTTTTTGGTAATTAGTACATAATAATCATTAATCTTTACACAGAGCGATATTTTTCCCCAGGTAATGAAAGTCCAAGCAACAATAGTAGGCAAGAAGCCCCATTTGGCGCTTCCCCACCGACGCCTGGTCTGCTACTGCCGGCTATATGAAATACCAGATATACACAAGAAAGAACGACCCGGTGTACATCAGAGAGAGGTATTTTTGTTATTTCATTTTATTATATACTAGCGGCCTAAACGCGGTTCCACACGCTTAACCTTATTGTTATAGCCAAATTGTCCAAAACCTTTACATAAATAATTGTCTATATGTTAATCTAATGAAAAAGCTATTCCACTATAAAATTTCATTTCTAAATCCGTTTAGTAGTTTTTGAGTGAAAGTGAGAAAAACATCCATTTATACTATTAGTAAGGTTATATGTTTTTACAGGTGTTCCTATTCAACGATCTGTTGGTTATTACCAAGATATTCAGTAAGAAGAAGTCGTCAGTGACATATACGTTCAGACAGTCGTTCCCGCTTTGCGGAATGCTCGTCAACCTTTTTTCTGTGCCACGTGAGTTTTATTTGAATAATATTTTGTTTTTGTTTTTAAGAAATGTGCTGTTTTATGACTTTAAGTAGATTAAAGTTACTGTTTAAATTTATAACTGTTCACTTAAAAAGTTATTGTATGTTTATTTGTTTTAAATTTTATCACTGTATGGAGTACTTGGTATTATATATTTCGGCGAGTCGTGGCCGCTCTTAATTTAGCTGAAGATGGCTGCGCTGATTTTCGGAATGTCTTTAGTTTTGTTAATTTTCTTCCCGAGTGTACAATGCGCAAAAGTTCATAAGCCTAACATCTAGGCGGCCCCGACACATCAGCTAGCCTGTAATTAGTAATATATTTTCGTTCCAGATTACCCATTCGGTATCCGCCTCTCGCGTCGCGTAGATGGCCGTCGTTTAGCCACGTTCAATGCTCGCAACGAACACGACAGGTGCAAGTTTGCCGAAGATTTACGAGAAAGTGTCGCTGAGATGGATGAAATGGAGGCGATGAGGATTGAGGCTGAATTGAATAGAGGCAAACGTAGTACTGGGAATTCCGGGAGGAATGGTTAGTTGATTATTAGATACACCTCTATCTGATAGATTATAAAATTGAAAGTTCTTCTTCTGTTGGATAGTTAATTTATCTACGAAGGCTATATACTATTTTACATCACGTTGATAATTTTGACATACCTCACTATACCTGCGTTCAGAGTTACTTCGGGAACTTAGAAAATAGTATGGGCCATACTAAACTTACTTACTTCTTACTTTACTTCTTTCCATGTGACCACGCGAGTAAAACTTTAATAAATTAAGGTACTGACTTATAACATCCCTATGTTTCAGTAATGGAGAATCGTGACAGTGGGGTGGCGGATGTAGAGATCGATCACCAGCAGTGTATGGACCATGTACATGTTCATGGGTATGTTCATTATTACTTTTTAATATTTAGAATTTGTACTTATTTAACTGAATGGGAAGAAAGATTTATATATACTTTTTGTATTTTGAAAGATTCCTTTTTTGAAAAAGGTCAGAGAGGTAAAGAATAATAACAAAAATCTAAGCAAACAACAAAAACAAGTGGCATCCGTAAAAAAAAATTTAGGACGCAAATCTGAGCAATAATCACATGACAATATGTTTCTATAAATATCAATAAAAATTTCCAGCGTGGTAGTACCACCGCCACCATCTTGTCCGGCCCCAGCGGCGCCATCCCGCTTATCACAGAATCCACCACCTACTAATATAATTAAACGAAACGTGTTAAGCAACTCCCTGGTTGATATCAATGATCCAGGTAAGTGCAGTTTTTTTTAAATAATTGTGTCACGCTGGATTACATAAGCAACTAAAAGTAACATGAATTTTACAAGATATCCAAATAAAATAAATTGATATATTTTTATAATATAGGACAAGAACCTACTTATAATTTTAAGTAAGGTTTATTTTTTTTAATTGGTTAGCTAGAATTAGAAAATCAAAAATATAAACATCGATCTGATGAATGGAAACATGGATCTGGAATTTGAATTTTGAATTTGGATTTATCATTCAATTAGTGGCTCTGGCGGCTGAGCGCTTGCAGCGTCGCGGGTCGGTGGGGTCTTTAGACAGCGGCATGTCGGTGTCCTTCCAGCAGGGCAGCCGCACCGCGCTGCACGCCACCTCGCCCCGACACCCCCCGGACCAGCGGTCACCTGGTGAGTAATGGGGAAGTGACTAATATGGGTAGAGGGTAGACGAATGGGAAATATATGTAGGAATGTTGGGAAACTTGAGACATTTTAAATTGGTGATTATTTGTGCTGATACATTTCGATACCTTAGTTCATATACCAGTGCTGTATATAACTGCATCTGCGGAAGTTTATAAGAGAAGCTATTATATTTAACGTAAACGTTATTATATTTTACGCAGACCACTTATTAAAAAAAAAATACGTTGATAGATAGTATATTTAATTGTATACCTTAAACAAAATTTTTTTTAAATTAGCGGTCTGCAAAAATATAATAATAACCAATAGATATTTGCTTAGTTTAAGTTAATTGTTTGTTTAAGTTTACGGATTAAGAAACCAGTTTGTGATATTATTTATCTATTGAAAGACTGACAAAAATATTTAATTATCAACAAACATTATTAATATTCCGTAATATTTTTTACAGGTCGTCTCTTCGGAGGCATTTTCCCCGCTCGTATAAGAAAATTGAGCGCTTCAGGGGTTCCTGATACTAAAGCGGGAGTCGGCAAAAGCACAGAAGTCTAAACTATTGAAATATAAGAAAATAGATTTTCTTCCATACTTCAAAACTTTCCTTTGAAGAATTGCTTTTACGTTTTATCTTCAAAATGGTGACTTAAATTTGCTTAAATATCCTTTATTCGTAAGCAAAATAATAAATATTTATATAGAGAGAAACAGATAATTATAATTATAAAGCTATCTTCTATCTCCTTCTGACCATAGGTTTTATCTACAGCTTCTCATTTTATTTTCTGTGGTATATTACTATTTCATTATATAGATTTTCAATATAAGCTAGTTTTGGTTCTCAAGTGCCATCTTTATAGTTACAAATCTTTGTTCAAAAACAAAGGATCTATTAACTGACGATCTTATAGTAGGCGATGTATTAAAATTAAATTAATTATGACGCGATGGTTGTGGGTTCCATTAACAATCAGAGGGATAATATTTAATGTGTGGCGTTTATTTTGGTCTTAAAAATTGGGCGGAGTGTGGGGAACGTAGTGTCTCTATAATAAATTCGCTCTGCCTACCTTACTATATGCCTGATAAAGCGTGTAGCCGCTTTTATATTGAAATTAAAGATTTTGGTGAATTTTAATGGTTAGAGACTTAATCTGATCTGGATCAGGGTATAAGGGAGGGTAGTTTGATATATCATTATACTATACGTTATTACACTCGGCATTTAAAACAAAGTTGCGGACTATAACTAGTCGTGCATTACTAAGACACTAAATAAAACAACAATTTTGACTACTTACGAATTTATTCGTAAAATTCGGAGAATACAACGAAGTCGCAGGTTCGATACAATGGGGCCAGAGTTTTGGGGGATTTACTCGAAATACGTTTAGTACTAGATAATGGAAATTAAGGTTTGTTACAGGGTTATGCAACCGGTACAGTAAAATAGAACATTTTTAAATGCAATTAACAATTAAATATTAACAATTTTTAAATCAAAAATAATTAATTATTAATTGTTTCACTACAATTAACAATTAATTAATTTTTGATTGTTACTTTCACACAAACAAATGATCAATACATAATATTTAATTGTAAGTTGGAATTAAAATTTGCCCAACTCTGAATTATGCGGTTATCATTCAAATTGTGGCAAAATAATTTAGTAAACTTTTTTGGAATTAATTACATTCGGAATATTATAGTAGAATCCTTGCACGTTACCAACATCAAGTATTAAAATTAAAGATTACTTTATTAAAAAAAACATTAATAATAACTATTAAAAAGAGTTTTATCGTTTGTTTAGAGATAATTGTACATACGTTCTGAATAGATACAATAGAAAATTGTATAACATCACCGTATTTTTAAATATTACTTTTGAGCACAAAACATTTTTTATCATAGTCGCAGTGTTATTTACGAATTTATTCGAAAATTGTTGAAATTATAGATATACGAGTACATTCACTTAAGCCTTTTGTCGGCAATGCCGTACAAATTCTGTTATTTCTTAGAAATGCTAATATTCTTCGAACTCAATTGAGTTCCTGTCCATATACATACTTTTTGTAGAACAAAATCGTCATAATTTTACAATTATTTAAAATTTCGTAGTGACGAACCAGTTTCAACAAAACTCCATAATAAATTACATTCAAACTATAAAAACTTTCATGGCTAAACCGTATATCTCTAACTAAAAATGCGATGATTGTTGGTTTGATTCCCACCTGGGTAAAGGTCGGGTCGAAAGGTGTCTAGCTAACTAGGTTCCTTCAGCCTACCCTACTATATACAGTATGTAGCTACAACCTACAAAAATTGTGTTGTTGCTAAGAAAATGGAATTTGTTCTACAAAAGGTATCAATCCTGTCCCTACTTGGTAAAGTCTTGTCCATTAAGAAATATAAGCTATGTCCTACAATTACTATATATATGTATGTATCTTTTATATAATATATAACGTATTATATTTGACAATAAAATGTCATTATTTACTTTCAACTTGCTACGCATTTTTTACAGTTTTTACATATAAAAAAAGATTTTCTAAGAACTGATTTTTCAAATACCAAATTTTAACTGTTACTATCAGATTTATATTATATTTATTTACAAACTACAAATTTTGCTGTATTAGCTTCCATCCTTAATTGTTGACTGAGACGCCATTTTTTTATCCTTCTTAACCCTACAATGTTACCAGACTATTAAAGACTATGTCATTGTTGAAATGGCAACTTTACCGTTATATCTAATATTATATACACTTTATATAAGCATCATAATATATAGCTATAATATAAAGCTTAAATTAATTTTGAATAAATGATCGAATTTCATTTAAAGTTATCATTCAATTGCGGGGCAATATTATTTATAATTTTTGAGGGTCATCTATTTTTTGTGTTTATATGAAAAGGCTACTTATTTCAAGTAAAGCAAGTAATTAGATATTTTGTTGTTATTGTAGTCTTTTCATGTTCAGGTCCTACTCAAAAATGTATAAGATTGTGTGCAAAGTATTTGTTTTAGCTTTGACTTGTAATATGTTGAGGTAAAAACGGAGAATGAAATGAAAAAGTTTTTCTAAGTTTTTACTTAGTGTAGAGCGGCCCCATCATCTTCATTGTAATACGATATATATCATTTTGATCAAACTATGAAATGATTAGCTATGAAATTAAAGTAAATCCTTTCCATTTAACTTGGAAGTCTGAAAATTTGTTTCAGATTGTGACTTATTACTACTATTGTAACTTAGAATACAAAACGTTATCTATTCAATTAAAAATTATGAGATATTTTATTTGAAATCGATTTCCGTTAATCGATACTAATTATCGATTTCAATTAAAGAATCGTACTTAATCGCATCGGTCTGAAAGAAACCAAGTAAAATATGTATTGTATTCTAACTTTTGAAGTTCTTTCTTTGACTAGTTAATAATGTTAATAACGTAGGATCGTTGTTTCTACTATTTGATACAAGGATAGATAGACAAATAATTGTTGACTTGGACTTGGGTCGGTGGTGAGTGGTACTAAGTGGTACTGGTGAAATATAAGTAAATTTACGTAATTTGGCGTGGGATTATAGTAATTTCATTTTTTACCTTATTCACGTAAATTTAATAGTAAAACCTATCATATTGATATATTTTTTTAATATTTGATTTTTGTTACCTCTATTTTGAAATGTGCATATAAAATGTACATATACGTATACGTTACGTACAAATTCATATATAATTAAATAATCTGTCCAATAAAAATTTATTGTGCTGTTGAATCTCCATTTATCGTATATTATATAAGCTTTTGATTTTAACTTTGTATGGTAAGAGATTTAGTCTATCATAAGTGTACTTTATGAAATTAAGATGAGTACAGAAAATAACAATTTATTTCGATTTCATAATATTTTATTCGATATAAAAAGACTTAATCGATTCAATACTTATGGTGGACTAAATCCTATTTAAAAGATCCATGTTTGTGCTAATTCTAAATTTAGATTAATAAAGGAATTGATCAGCCGTTTGTCGTTGGATTTTGAACCTTATTGTAATGTGATTGAAAAAGTTCTTAATATATTTCAAGCGAGCGTAACGTCTCGATATAATTTTTTTGTTATTGCAAATTGTAAGAAGATTGTTTAATTTTATTTTCTATGAAATGTATTTCTTTTTGTTTAAAAAACTTTTTTTGAATAATAATTTAAATTTGAACTTTAAATACCAAAATTTAGTGTGGAATGGCCTTCGTATTGCTTTTGTAAATTTCGCTTGACGCCAAAGATGTATTTTGATTGTGTTCACGTTCCAAGAGACGCGTGTGTTGTGTTAAAAATGTATATTTTTTTAGATTTTGTCTTTTAAATAAATTGTCACTTAATTTTTTCAATATTATCATTGAGCTGTCAAATTTGACATAACTTTTAACTCAAAAATTTACGTTATCTGTGAAATGTTATTTTGGGTTTTGTACTTTCGACAGCTCTTTGCATATATCGATGCTAATTTTCTGTAACATAAACCATACTAACTTATATCTTATATGTATATTTTAGAGTTTGTCTAATATATATCTTTTAGTTATAATTGTTATAGAATAAGCAATAAACGCGTTAAGCGTATCCCTGTACTTTGTATTATAATGTTGTTGAGAGTTGCTACAACTAAGTCACTTACATTAGTTTTATTTAAAAAAACATGAAAATGTATTTATTTATTAAATATGAATTAACATTCATGAGGGTTTGTGTTGTTTTATTTTTTACCTTATAACCATAGATTATTAATATTATTATTAAAATAGATATTATAATCATATTTAGAATGATATAGGTATTTAAATTTATCTTTTTTTGTATTGGATAAACACAAAAAAGGTTTTTTTAATATTTTCTCCAATATAAAGCTACTACTACATATAAAAGTTTATTCCCATCTTAGTATCTTTTCCCATCGGCATTCACTCGATCGTCGCCACTCGACACGCAATGCCTCGAAAAATTCGGTGGACAGTGTGGAACGGAGTATTTTAACAGTAGTAATAGGTCTATCACCTTTATATTGTTACAGATAGCGAGGAAATGAAAATATCAAGTAAATTGAAATTGAACCGACAACAATAAAATTTACAGTCGGTCACTACGCCGCTTTTGCTATCGCGTATTTTTAACAATATTTAGTGGTTAAAGCCCGGAGAAACTAAGTGTGTTATCACTCCACTTGCTTACTTTAAAATATTATTTTCCAATACTTTCTTAACTAAGATTGAATAATATGTATTGAATTAATATATAGGCGAAAACATCTCGAAGGGGCAGTAGGTCAAGAGCGAGATAACATCCACTACTGAGTGGCTAATATCTTAGATATTAATTATATACATACTTAGTTGCTTACTTATCAGAAAACTTTTAAGCGATTAGAAAATATTTGTATTATGAATATGTAGTAAACTACTTCATAGTATAAATTCACTTAGCTCTCAAGAGGTCACTTCTATTCGATATATCCACTTTATTTGGGGCCTAAATGTTTTTATTTCTTAAACTAATATTGACAACAAGTCAAAAAATATATAAAATATTATAAAATGGGGATAGAGTTGGTTAGAGCCTGCTAATCTCGGCATCTAGAACGACTATAGGCCACCTTCAGTTAAAGTTACTTTGATTTGAAAAAGTACCTACATTTTTTTATTATATTTTATTGTTTTATATTCTTCCTGGCATTAATCCCGGCTATTACCAGGGTCTGCCTTCCTACTGAACCTACTTCACTTTGCACGGTCTTTTGCGTCCTCGATGGTTAGACCATTGGCTCTCATATCCTGCTTCACGACATCCAACCAGCGTTTCCTTGGGCGTTCGGGAGGTCGCGCCCCAGGAACTGGTATAGCAAGGCACTTGCGTCCGACATAGTTCTTAGGCCGGCGCGTAAAGTGGCCAAACCATCTCAGGCGACGCTCTTGGAGCTTATCCGCTACATCACGGACCCCAAGACTGCCTCGAATGAATGCGTTGCGTATGCGGTCAGACCGTGTATTATATTTTATTGTTTATTTGTAGAAAACAGAGTTAAATGAAATTTTATTATTGTTTATTTGCAGAAAACAGAGTTAAATAAAAGTGCGGCTCTTATAAAACGATATTAACATGAATTAGAAGATAATGATGGCCTCAAAGGTTCACTCTTTCAGTATTCATAAAAATGTCTTGTCACGCCTTTAGGTGTGACCCACAAAGAACGACAGACCGAACCATTATTCGATAGGCTTTCTATATTTTTATAATAGGTATATGAGTCTGTCCTAGAAATATAAATTTCTTTATATAAATTCATATCGTGGAACGCACGGATATTAGTGCATAATAGGGGTAGGTAAGTACAAATTAAATCTTATATAGCCAGGATATTGTTTTGATACTTCAATCTCTCTCCCTAAAGCGCTCCAGGGAGATAAAAGGATAAGGATAAAGGTTCGCTTTCACTCCGTTCCTCACTTTCCGCCGCAATCCGGAGGCACTGCGTGTTAACTGACGGACCTCAACGCCGCCATTTGCCTCGAAACCAGTGTGAAGAAATGAAAATATAAATTTGAATAAATATTTTCATTTTCTCGAGTGGGGATCGAACCCGCAACCAGTCGCATTTATATATAGCTCTGCGCCACTACTGGCCTCACTTTAATTTTACCAATGAGAATTACATTGAAATCATAATTCCAAAAATATAAACACTTTAAGTGTTTTACAATAACGTAGTTAATTATGTAACACAAGAGTCGCGTTCATTTGCTTGTTATTCTGCGACTCATCCAATTTAAAATTTAAATCTTGATTAAAAGTAGTTGAAGTATTGCTATAGTCAAATATATCTGGATTTTTGTGTACCCAAATTAACATTCATATATTTGAGGATAGTCTCGATGCCGTAGCAGAAGCGTGTGACTGTAAAGGCAGCGGGGTTCGATTCCCACTCGAGGAAATGAAATATTGAATACTTTTCTTTCTTTGCTCTGGTGTCGTTTACTTCGACATTTATGTGTTGAATTGAGTTTCTGGCGTTGAGTTCTGCCACTCAACACGCAATGCTTCCAGAATGCGGCTTAGTCTTAACACTAAGCTCCCTCTGCCTACCTTGCTACATTTTTTTGCTAAGTCATGATTTATTTTAATTGTTCTTACTAGGGGTGTGAGTTTGAGCCTTGTACCTACCACTACTTGTATCAAATCTTTGTGACTTATGTAGGTTCTACTATCTAATCATTGTCTGGGGGAGTTAAAACCAGCACTGAAATTATAAGTAACATAAATTATGTAAATGTTTTTTAATTTATATATCGTTAAACCCTTAGAAAGAAGTTCTTTCTAAATTTAACTAGAAGGCAACTGGAAAAGTTCTTTCGGTGTAAATTTATAGTCCCTTTAAGTTATGGCCGAACCTCGCAATAAAACAGTCTTATCATTAAGGATAATGTGAAAAAGGTTATTTTAGACGAACTATGCGGAATGAAGGGAGCGGATTTTTCAAATATTATATACTTCGTACATGCGAAGTTATCGTAGAATATTTTTTAAAATGGTCACATGACCATTTTAAAAAATATTATGTATAATAATCTATATATTATATAATATTATGTTTTAAGTTATGTATAGATTATGATATTAAATGTATATATTACGTTGTTTTTATGGAACGAGGCGCGACAAGTGAAGTATACATTTTACTTTCCTTTATTCAAGCCCTGGCCCCTAACGAGAAATAAATTATATAAAATATTTTATAAATAATGATATACCTACAGCCATAAAGCCGCTTAACTTGCGAATTGCTGCTAGAATTAATAAGCACTGTATAACAATTATATACCAAAAACAACAAGTCTATGACCAAATGACTGTGAAAAAGACGAAACCTTCCAGAAATGGCATCATTATGGAATGTCAAATACGACATAAAAGTTGATAGCTCGTCGTAGCATCGCCCTTGCGACTGAACGCGTCGGATAAATTGGATCAAGGTATATTATATTGCAAGAAATAACATTGTTTACTATAAATATTATTTAGTGTCTACTTAAGTATACTTTATATAACGCGGTGGTCGTAGGTTCAAGTTCGATATACTCGTGTGTAAGCGCACTTCAAGGTCTTGATTAAGCAAGTAATGTCAATGTAGCTTACACCTTCCATTTCCGTTTTATTTTTCCTGAGTCAATTTTATTCAAAACCTAAATAAATGAATAAACATACGTTAGAGAGTTTTACTGTTTCCATTCAGTATATTTTGTTTAAAACTTTAACTATATTCCTTACATATGCATGCACGCCGCAAAGCGAGGTTCGGGTCCCGCAGAGGGCGCCATTACAGTCGTCGACTTCCTCACAGGCAGCCACGTAGTGCTTGCATTTCTTCAGGGACAGAGTACCCTCTTAACCCCTCTTATTTTCTTACCTCAGAAAGTAGTGGTTCAAATTGAACTCCTGTTGGATAGTTCATTTATAGAAGAAGGCTATGTTAAATCTCATTATTCGTTTCGATATAACCCACTGTAGGTGTAGGTACCACATATGGTAGAAACCACAGGTTAAAGCCAGTAGAAACATAATTTAAAAAATACAGTCGAATTGATAAGCTTATTGCCTTTTCTTACAGAAGTCGGTTAAAAATTAGAATTCAACCCGCAACTATAGCTTCTAAGATCAGACGCCGTCCCACTGCGCCATAGCGACTTCAATACAATTATAATAATCGAATAATATTTTTTCTAAATATATAAGTATGTAATTAAAGAGTCCAAACTAAACTAGAGTACCGTCGCGCACTCAGATGACATGCGCAGAATGTTATCAGAGTATGACTTGACCCGAGCATTATCACTACACAGCTTAACGCCGGCGCGGCTACTCGCTTTACTATGAATCTCGAAATTTTTCTTACTATCAGTACCAATAATTGTGAAATTTTGTGATTTTTTTTCGTATAATAGTTTTAAATTAAAAAAAGGGTTTTTTTGTTAAAAATGATATTTAATAATTCATTGTTGTTTAAGTTAGTGATATGTGTCATCTCGTGGAATTTCGTTCAGGGTAAGTTCCAAATGAGTTTCGCCAGTTGTATAAACAACGTGTGCATGGATATTGAATCGGAAGGTGTCCTAGATATGTTAGGTGTATTTCAAAATTATACTTAGCTTAGAAGTTATTGGATAAAACCTTGATTTCATTTGATTTTTTCGCGAAATTTAGATTTTTGCTCATCTATGTGTTTTCTTTATTAATGCTTAATGTTAATGACTATAGCCAATCTATAGTCCATCATAGTGCTTTTGAAATCAACTTTTCCGAGTCTAAGCTTAAATTTACTCGATAAAAAATTTGAGTTCTATGACCCAACACGCAACGTCTCTAAACGAGTATAAAGTTGAGAAGGAAATAACAAATCAATATTTTTCCAATTACGGAAACCATAAAAAATCTAAAAAAATAATATTAATCATAAAAAATCTAAATATTAATATCGTAAAATATAATTTTATTATCATTTCGGCACTATTGCCGTAATTTTCTTATATAGGTAATTGATAATTAATTATTGCAATAATTATGTTTTTACTTTATAAACTATTTCATATTTGACATTAAATAAATTTTTATTATGCATATAAATTTTCTACCTAGTGCTAAAACACTCCGTTCCCCACTCTCCGTCGAATTCTAAAGGCTTTGAGTGACGGAACTAAAATATTAAATATGTAATTTCCTCTAATGAAATGTTTAATATTTTCTATATCACTTATTAATTCAAAAACAATCAAAGATCGTTTCACATTTATAAAGTGGTACAAGAACAACATCTTCCATACATAAAATACTAATCAACTTTATATTTTGCAATTTTAGTCAAATACTTGCTTAAAATCTATAGTAATATTATAAAAGCGAGTTTGTTTGGTTGAAAGCGGTAATCTCAGGAAATTCTGAGATCGCACTCAAGATGGAGTTCAGAGTTGATAGCGATTTACAAATAGAGCCTTACAGCGTGTTATGTTTCATATATAAGACTTGGTTATTTCCGTTTCGACGCGGTCCAAAGCTACAGGTTAAAGGAACTTTTCTATACATAATATAATGAGTACTTTTATCTTTTTACTTAAAATACACTATAAGCGGCTAATTTATTTATTGTAACTTTAGATAAGATAAGAACAAAAGTCAAATACTAACGTCTTGTTTGTGTTTTTCATTCAAGAATTATAATATGATAAAATTGGAAAAAGTACTTAGTTTATTTATTTTATGTTTTTTTTTGTGAAATGTTTTTATTTGTTATAAGACACTCTCCATGTTCCCTCTGTCTATCCTGCTGTGTGCGGGAAATAGCGTGAAGCTGACTATTATTATTAGTCTCAGGTTTAGTCATCGCCCGTAACTTCGTTTGTATGGACTTTGAGACGTCATATAGAAAATCTAATTTTTTCCCGTTCCATAAAGCCAAGAGTACATTTGCAAAGTACTGGCGTGAAAGCAGATTTTACGTCAAAACATGTCATTGTTTAGGCTAGCAGCATTAGAAAAGTAATTGTAGCGATTTTATATATAGCGGGTTTTATTTTTTAAAGCTTTAAGGAAAATCTTTTGTGTATCTTAAAAATTAATCTGAGAATTGCCTTAGCAAGTTAAAGTTCTTATACCTACATTCTCGTTTTATCCTTTGAATAATTCCTTTAACATTTTTAGAAAATTAAAAATATATTTCTACTGTTATAATTTACTTTAAGGAAGTATCTACGCTTAGTACCTCTAGCAGAGAGGGTCATCAGTTCAAATCCAAAATTAAGGATTATTCACATTTAAAAACCAAAAAATTGCACTAAGGTATATCATGTTGGGGTAGTAAGCAAATATTTTATTTCTATAGTAATATTGCATTCTACGTAATAGCTTACCTATATATAGGCACTCTTTCTGATCGGTAATTAGTAGATATACATATATATGTCGGTAGAATTGGGTACCTCAGTATGTATTAAGATATAAAGTTCAATAAAAGTACTAGAAGGTTTCTTAGAACTCATAGCTTGTTTAAAAAAGAATCCATACTAAGAGCATCATAAAATTTCAAGCAAGATTATAGATTAGGCACATCGTGGTCTGCGCCCAGGCGGCCCAGGTACATATCGAGTTACGTTGACGAAATATTTATAGGAGAAGATCGCAAGAACGCTTATTGTCTAATATTACACTAGAAAATTACCTCCTATTCCTACTATCCAATGATAAGGGCAAAAGTATTATCAAAATCGGACTACAGTAAAAAAAGTTCTCTTAAACATAAAAAATAAATAGAAACTCCCTCGATTTTCTTGGTCAGTTAAAAATAAGATAAAAATTACTTTTAAAATACCGGAGTTTTCAATGTTTGCACAACATTTGTTGAATCGACACTAAGGAGAAAGAAATAGGTCGCTTCCACTAAGTGATTGCTTTGAAATATTAGGTGTATTTTAACATCAAATGTAGACTTTTTGTTTAAAATTGTATTATTAAATCGTATTATTAATTAAAATTGTATTATTAAATAGAAATATAGAAATAGATTTATTAAAGAGTTTGACAACCTTTATTTGGGTGTTGGATATAGGAGTTTTAAGGAGCTTCTACATCGTTAACTGCCGCCACTCAACACGTAAGTATATGTTGAAAATTCGGTAGTGCGTGGAGTATAGTGTCTTGTCTTGGCTCTGCCCTCACTGCTACATGTACGTTGAGTGGTGGAATTGAACGCTGTGATTTGTCTTGTTGCCAGAGTAAACAAAATAATGAAAAATAATTTATTCACCCAATTAAGATCGAACCTACAACTGTCGCGCTTACTTCACGATGCGTTATGACGAAGATTTTTCCGAATTCGATCACTTTCCACGGAAAAACCAATAAACAAATAAATAGCTGCTTTAGCCTATTGATCTTTGTAATTCAAAACATATCATAGTACAAAGATGAACTTTGTTGACATTACATTAGATTAGTAAATATATACGAGTATCTATTAATATACTTACAATTTCAAGTAAAGATAAATCAGCTTCACGATGCGGCTCGCACGTAGCAGACTAGGCAGAGGGAACCTAGTGTTAAAACACTTCGTTTCTTATTTTTCGCCAAATTCTGGAGACAGTGCTTGTTGAGTGGTGAATATCACCGCGTTTAGCCTTGACACCAGAAAGAAAAAATGAAAATATGAAATGAAAATATAATTTCCTCGAGTGGGAGAGGGGATCGAACCCATAACTGCAGACTTTAAGCGGCAAATGAATCATATGTCCATATTTTATATGAACCTATTAATAACAGTTAACCTAAACACTCGTTTGTTTATACTCTAGTAGCGTATCGGGAATCCCTGCATGTTGTCATATTTACCAAGATGGTGTTCCACGTGATAATCATATATTATCATTCTGTTTCCTGATTATCATCATTAGATATCGTCGATCAGAAATGTTCTATATGTAGAGTATTCGATTTGTCTTCTTTCATAACATGGAACGAATATTAATTAAATGAATGAAAAAGAAACAATGAATATCTACGCTGTCATGGGGACTATAGAAATGAAGTCTTACAGTATACTTATTGTACGTGATGGTTACAACCATTACAACAAAACAAACCATAATATATAAGAAAAAATAAAAAAAAAATCTTACAATATGGATTCCCATTCACGGGATGGATATTATTATACGGTACCCCCCCCCGGTACATGTACGTACATGGGCGTACGAATAGGCAGGGTCGAGTAGGCTGTGCCCACCCCAGAGTAGTCTTGTGCCCCTCCAAGAAATACTAGATTTTTTATTACTATACTAGATTATTATTTCCTAGATTTATTTATAGTTGTTACTGTAGGATATATTGTAGGCGTATATCCTGATTATCTTGACACTGCATCGGCGTACAACAGGTCAGAGATTATCTGCATATTGTATACGAAATGACCAATTGATAAGCTTAGCTTTGAGTACTTAATTTAAAGATAATTACTTTTTATTTAGTTCAGTTTTTTACATTTTTTAACCTTGAACTTGAACTCATTTTAGTCGGAATCTATACTTTCTCATCGTTTTATTTTAATTAAAAATAATTATGTTATAAAACTTACGTTAAATATTTTACATATTATATTAATATTCTTTGGATGCTTAAGTTTAAGAGTTAAAATTAAATCATAAATAGTATTTTTAGCGTTTTTAAAGTGTTATTTAGAAAACGTAAACAAAAATGAACGTAGCGGGATTTGTTGCCCTTGTCTCTTGAAAACCGTCTTAATATCATTCATCATCATAGTAATTTCTTATTAAACAACTTATTATTACTCTTAGTTTAAAATCCAAAATTATATAAACTTTAATTTCGTTTACTTTGATTATAAATCAGGTTGAAATTTTACAAAAAAGAAATAAAACAAATGCACCTGAATGATGATATGTCATTGCAATTTTCAGTAAACCTTGGAAACAAGTCCTCGTTTAGCGTTTATCTCAAGCTCATTTAGAGCTCATTACAGTATATTGGATAATGACCCTTCATCTCGACAGCGCGAGCACTCTTTAGCTAGAAGATTATCTAGACACCCACTATTACCTACGTATACAGGCGCTTTGTTAGTTAAGACATTACCCAAACCATTTCTTTTACAATAACTGCTTGTGACTTACTACTGTCCTGATTTTTATACACCTGTATAACATTGGTATTAAAAACGGTTTTTATTAGATGGTAATTATTTATTTAATTAGTAGGGTCCCCAAAATAATAATTAACCCAGGACTGCCACGGTCCGCCTCTGCATGAAGACGCTCATTCTAAACAAACATTTTTTCTTTACGCTTAGAATCAACAATTGTGCACTTTAGCTCTGTCTCAATTAAATTCAAATTTTGCAATTTTTTATGCACGTATAAATTCTAAAACATCGCTCATGTCATTAAACTCGAATTTAGCAAATTATAGTTATATAAGTGTCGTTGCTGGGAACTGCTGGACGCCAAGAGCTGAAGATCGAATTCAGTGGCGTGCCATTGGATAGGCCTATGTCCAGCTGTGGACGAAGACAGGCTGATAATGATGAAGTGCATAATGCTAGTTTAAACATACATACAACGTATATAATTCGTTAGTTAAACAAAACATATTTTTTCAGGACTTACATCAGAAGAAGAATTAGAAATTACAGAGTCTTGCTGTAATCATGGAGAAACAATGGCAATAACATTATCTAATGAAGAATGCGGGGAAATTGAACCACCAAGTAATATAGAACCAGACCAGAATGCAACCTGTATTGCAGCTCTTCAAAGTTGCTGTAAAGAACAAGTAAAGTCAGTATAATATTTTTTAATTTACTACGAAATAAATTGTTTTTGAATTTAAAGCATGACGTCGAGTTTCGTAGCATAACTCGTTAGCAAAGCAGCCCAAAGCAGAAAACAGAGTGTCTTGAAATTAGGCTCACTCTGCCTACCCTGCGTTGCGAGAAATGCAGGGTAGGCAGAGTAAGTCCTGCACTGCTGTAATCATATCTTTTGCATGAAAACTGACAAGAATGTATCAAATGGCCATTGGGACAAAAAATCTGACCCTAAATTTCGTTTCACCCGTATATTTTCTTTTTTATACTAATAATAGCTAGGAAAAAAGTTAAATAAACACATTTTATATTAAGCTAAACGATAACTTTCTAAAGTTGGTCTGTAGAGTAAAATTAAAATAAAATGTATTTAATTAAGTAAATAAATGGTATTTGTTTTGTAGGCTAAAAGACGAATGTACTGCTGGCATAAAGTTGTCGGAATCGAAGCAATGTTTGTCCCCAAAAACCGACATAGGAAAGGTAAGTAGAATTTAATATTTATTTATTATAATATTTTTTATATAAAACCTACTGGCTGAAATTTGGCATTCAAGTTCCTTGAGAAGTGTAGTAGAGCACTAAGAGAAGATTTTCTAAAATTTCTAAGGGAAGGGAAATTTCTGTTGACATGTAAAATAAGTAGTTATATTTTTTTAATTGTGTCAATGTTATATGAACTTAAAGTCATGCTGTGACGAGTGCTCGTTTGGGAGTATGACTGGAGAGGTTCAGGGGAAATCTGGTTGCGGATCTCTTTCGGACGATTTCTTCAGCCCCACAAGTGCTTTAAGGAAAAAAGCATACTACGAATGCTGTATGGTAAGTTATCAAAATAAAAATATTTAGATACTAATATTATAAAGGTGAAGAGTGTGTTTGGTTGAACGTGCCAACATTTTTGTGTTTTTATAGATTGTGACATGTGTCATACACAATTTCAAGTTATTTTAATTTGAAGCAGTGATTAAAACATTTTCACTTGGAGGAATATGTATGTCTCACATATATCTGAACATAAAAATAATGTGTTCTGCAAAAACGTGTTTTTAAATTCTTTTTAAGGATGCCGCAGAGAAGTTGGAAACGACAACCGAGAAAAAAGAGGAAACAACTACGACCAGCAAACCGAAAGAAAAATGTAAGGTGAACTCTTGCGCGCATATTTGTTCCGATGATGATGGCCAGGTTCGATGTCAATGTCGGGATGGGTATAGGCTTCAACCTGATAAAAAAACTTGTAAAGGTATCCCAAAATTTCGCATTGATTGTGTGTGTCCCAATAATTTTTCATGTAAAATCATGGTAAGTAGGATACTAACAATCGGTGATGGGACAGAAGACTTTTGTTTGGGTATATGTTATAATTGTATGCTGAATATTTGTAATTTTTTAGGTTTTCACGGATATTAGACATATTTAAGAAAAATATTTTTAGAGCGAGATTGCGATCCTGCAGTCAAACTCACAAAGAGTTTTGCAGGACACTGTTAACTTTTTTATGTATTTTTAAATGGTACTAATAAAATAAAATAATAATAAAAAATAATGGTAAAAAATGTTGGAAATTTTGGACTTTCAAAAAAATATTTAATATTATTATACACGTAAAAAGTGTAATTATCCAGTGTAGAAGTTCTAAATAAAATATATGTTTTTATAGATATAAACGAGTGTGCGGAAGCCATTGACGACCTTTGCACTGCCAAAGATACAGTGTGCCACAACACAGAAGGTTCATTTAAATGTGTCCCATTGAAGAAACGAGATGTTGGTCTAAGTTGTCCTGCAGGATTTAAACGAAACGTTGTCAATCAAGTATGCGATGGTAAGTTTAAATCCATACTAGCTTCCCTAAATAATTTGTAATAAAAAATATATAATATTTTTCTGATAGCAAGCTCTATAGTCATGGACAACCCCCATCTTTATAGATGGGAATCATTGAAATATTTTCTATTAAATTATCTGGTAGACAAAATGCAACTTTGAGTTTTGAGTCTTTGAGTTTCGAGTCACTCAGTACGTAGAGCAGTAGACGTTTCGAATTTAGGCGGAAAAAATGTAAGACTTTTAATGTTGTGAAATATATATTTTAGATATTAATGAATGCCGTCTTCCAAGTCCTCCGTGTCCAAAATATTTATGTGAAAATACAATCGGCGGTTACAAATGCGGTGGTAAACCTGGCAAACCATTTACTGAAGGTGGACCTGAAGTAACGTCTGAGTCTACCAGTACGACTATGAAAAATGACATATGTCCTCCGGGCTTCAGAGCTGGGCCAGATGATGAATGTTTGGGTAAAACAATATTACCACTATTACACATAATTAATAATTTCTTTGGATATTGACTTCCAGTTATTATCTTATCGTCCATTTGCTTGAAATAAAGTAAAAAATAATAATATTCTTTTAAATAGATATTGACGAGTGCGAAGAAAGGTTAGACGATTGCCAAAGACTCTCGCAGCATTGTATAAACTCTCATGGTAGTTACTTCTGTCAGGACCATGTATCCAAGCGATGTGCTCCCGGGTTCAAAGTGAACGTAAACACTGGTGTTTGTGAAGGTATGCTCTTTATATCTCATATTTACAACTACAAGTAGTTAACTTCGGCGTTCTGTCGTTCCCGTAAGAATTTTGGTAATACTCTCTTAGCTCCTATCTCTGTTAGCAATCCTCTCTTGTCTATCCCTGAAGTTAGACTGGATGTCGTAATGAAGGATATGAGAGGCAATGGAATAAACACCGAGGATGGTGGAGGATGGGAGGAGGAAGGATAAATATAATATTTTATTCTTCCTGCCGAAATTTATTTCAATCGACACTTGATCAATACCTATTCTGCCTTTCGATTGCTGGATCATTATATTTTAATACTTTTTAGAAAACGAAAAAGTATTTTTGTTCCCTAAGTTAAATAGGAATAACACTTTAATAAAAATGATAAAAATCATTATGTTTTTTTTAAATTATTTTTTCGAGTTATTTTGATTTTAATTGCAGCATACTTAAATTTTTGTCATCATTATTTTCCATAATGATTATTCAAGGCGAATACCATTATCTATTTTGTGTCTGTTTTATTAAAAAAATAAAATTTAAAATTATTTCTTCGGGTTCAGTTCCCGCTGCTTAAGGAGATGGGACTTAGTGTTATGACATTCTTTTTACTACTTTTCGATCAATTTTCAGTTTTCGTGTTGAATGGCGAAACTCATCGCCGCGCTTTGTGTCCTTCCTCCCCAGAACTAGGCATTGTAATTATCGTTCCCTGAGTGGAAATGGAACCTACAATCTTCACATTTACCGCGCTTACAGTCAGATATTCTGCAGCAACGACGAGACATTATTTAATAATTGGTTCTTGATTTATAATAAATTTTGCTATATATTTTTTATTATTTCCAGATATAGACGAATGTGAGGAAAGTACAGAAGTTTGCAAACGTAGTGAAGTGTGCGTAAATCTTCCCGGGGCTTATAATTGCAAATCGAAAATTAGTACTTTACCAAAGTAAGTATTTATGTAAATATAAAAAAATATTTTAGAAAATCAATATGTTCATATTTTTACGCGTCTTTAAAATATTTTTATACTTAACTTTTATCTTTTTTTTTTCATTTTCTTTTTTATCTCCCTATGTGCTATGCGCCTATTGTTTAAATTTTAAATATTGATTATTAAAAAATTTTCAGTTCCCCATAAAATATACTTAAAAACTTAGTAATATTTCATAGTCTAAAATAAAGAGTATGAAAATAAGTCAAATACAACTTAGCTGTAGTTAATTATAAAAACGGTATTAACGGTACATTTTTTTTTTTAACGGTACATTGTTTATTAGATTGGCAACTAAAACATGTCAAGAAGGAACCAGAATACGTCCTGGAGGAACAATATGTGAAGGTATTATTTATATTTATCATTAGCTATTGGCTGCGGTTTCGCCAGTTTGCTTAAATGTAAATACTTAACTAAGAGTTACACTTTAGAACTTTCTCTACACAGTGATTGGATCGCATCAAAACGATTAACGTGATGTAACGTAGCGTTCGTCGATATTTTTTTAGCTTTATGATGTATCCCGCACATAGCACGCAGAAGGGAATAGGAACTTAGTGTTAAGACACTCCATTCCCGTTAGGAAACTTCCGTCCCCCACTTTCCGTCGAATTCTTGACGCCTGAGAGAAGTGCATTAGTGCAGAAGCGTTTTTATTATAAGAAGGCCGATGGGTTCCTCTAAAACTGTGGCGGAGCTTGGAGTATCTTAAAAGTAGATTCTGCAAAAAATATAACTTAATTAGTTATTTTTAACTATTGCAGATATAGACGAATGTCGAGAAGGTAGCCATCTCTGTGATCACTTCCAAAATTGTATTAACACTTTTGGAGGTCATGAATGTCGATGCAAAAAAGGATTTGAATTGGACTCCACTACTGGTTCTTGCTCAGGTAAGCGTTATCAATTCAAACACATTTTTGAGGTAACCTATTTTTTTGGTGGTTGCAAAGGAAATAGAAAAGTAAACATGCTGTCATTAAGCTAGCCTTATGAATTTTTTAGAAATTCTACCCAAATTTTTTGATTTAACTACCCAAATTGAATTTTTTTAAAGTTTTTGACTTGATGACTTGCAAAAAATTCTAGACTGGTGACTTGCTTAAAAAAGCATATATATAAAAGGTGCGTGAAGCTGTATTTTATTTGTATTTTCCAGATATTGATGAATGTGCGTTGAAATTGGATAATTGTGTGAGTGGACTAAAGTGCCTTAATGTTCTCGGATCTTTTATTTGTACCACAAATGTTATTTCTAGTACAAGCACCACTATGCCACCATTACCGGCTTATGAATATGAATATTACGATTCCGAGTAAGTTTTCACTCGTCTTTATTATTATTTTTTCACGTTGCACTAATTGCGTATAAAGCAGAACATTTGGTTACAGTCATTGTGTTTACAGTCATAATCAGAAAAATATATATTCATAAGTTTAAATTATTGAAATATATCACCATTTGAACTCTGTATTTGTTGTTAAAAAATATAAAAAATGAAAACGGACATTCAATACATTACAATTTTATACTCTGACAAGTTATTTATAATGATAATATCTAGATGTTATATGTTTCTATATTCAAGTAAACTTTTTCTAAATAGGGAATATAATGAAACGGAAACAGAAAATCCTCCCTCTATTCCGCCTACTCCTCCATCATCAACAACATCCACAACAACGACACCAAAACCAACAACATCATCAACAACAACGCCCAAACCAACAATAACATCAACAACAACGCCCAAACCAACAACTACTAGTTCAACCACAACCACAATACCTCCAACCACCACCTCAACTACCACTAAGCCAACAATTCCCAGAAGATATCCATATTATCCAAGAGCTAATCACCGACCTCGGACCACGTCTACAACAGCTGCTCCAAGAAGACCATTCAATTATCCAAATTATCCAAGAAGACACGAATTTCCATTTACTCCAACGGAAGTTACGATAACTGATCCCAGAGATCCATATGTAGTTACAGCAGAAAAACAACCTGATGGTGGTTATGGAGTTAATACAAGTGCCATACCAAAGGATACATGGAGTGTTTTAAGTGAAAAAGATAAACCTGAAAGTGAATTTAATCCTAATGATCTTCATTGTTTAGATGGATACGAGAGGAATGATCGTGGTGAATGTGTTGGTAAGTATATTTTATATATTGTTTTTCATTTGTATTTTAGATAGGAAAAGAGATGTTGATATAGTATAGTTGTTCGATAAATGGCGAATGCAAATAATTAACACATCTTTTTAGTTTTAACTTATTTGCAGTAGTTACATAACTTTGCATATAATTGAGTACACACTTAAAGTTTTAATGTAGACTATACTTACTATAAAGTGAAGTTAACTAGAGAATAACGTCTTACATCACATACGTAAAGAGAAATTAGTGTCAAGATTCTCAGTCGTCCGCTGTCCGCCAGAATTCAAGACGTTATGTGCTGAGCAGCTGAACTCAGCGCCGCATTTCGTCTTAACATAACAGAAAAATAAAAATAATTCATTCCTCCGAATGGGGATCGAACTTATATATCCAGACGGTGTCTCACTGCCCTAAGATGTTATGTCTCTTTTTTCTGATGTGATGTCTCTTTTTTAGATATAAATGAATGCAGAATAAGCACCAACGTCTGTGAATCCTCAGAAGTATGTATAAATAGACCGGGTAACTTCGAATGTAGTTGCAAATCGGGTTATGTTAGAAATGAATCTGGTAAATGTGTAGCTCCGACGCCACCCACCACTCGCAGGACCACTACCACTACTGAAAGAACTACACCAAGATTCGTTGAAGTTACTACAGTTGGTAAGAAATTTATAAATATTTGTTTAGCTTAAGCTCCTTCTCCATTTTCCACTCGAATTCGTGATACTATGTATTGAGCTGTAGAATTCAATACCGCATTTTATTTTATCAGAACGGAAAAATAAAAATTAGAATTTCATCTCTGCGTCATCATCACATTTCCTTGTACGAGAGTTGAATTACTACGCCATGATATATGTGCATATAAACTTGTAGAATTTTGTAATATATTATTTAATTAAAAAAAATCCTTAAAAATGATCGCCTAAAAATATATATATATTGGAAACATTATTTATTTGAGCTACTCTTTCTATTAACGTAACGTCACAGCTAACACTAACATTAACGTGTTAGCTGTGACTTTACAAGTTAAATGTTAAATTTAATTATTTGAAATATTTCAAAGTTTAAATGTTGGAGTCGTGTTATTCTTCTACGTTATTAATTCGATTTTGGAAACAATCCTATAATAAGATTATTTAAAATTATGTTGATATTTTCTTAGCATCAACAACGCCTAAGTGGTCGTGGTCACCATATGGCAGTCGGTATAATCCTCCAAAAAATTGTGAACTGGGATTCATTTATAGTCCTGGACAAAGAAAATGTGTTGGTAAGTTTTATTTTATTGAAATAATACACAATAATTCAAATTAATTTATAGTAGAAGATTAAAATGTAATTATTTATTTTAACGTACCTTTTATGCGTAAATACATTTTTTTAAACTGTTATGTAAACGTTTTAAAATATTAGGTCCTTATATATAAAATTGGCTTTTTATCGTACTGGCCACTTTAATCACAGATTTCTTCTCTTTTGTTAGGAATTCCAAATTCAAATTTACACATGTATTTGCCTTTTTTTTGACCATCATTCGTTTGGTAAAATAAAAAGCTTTAAAAATAATATTATAAGATTAAATTAAATTTCATTTCATTAATTTTAAAGATATTAATGAATGTGCAACGAGAAAAGCAAGTTGTGCACCAGAGGAGGACTGCGTTAACACGGAAGGTGGTTACAATTGCATTTGTGGAGCCCGCTGCAGAGCTAGCTCCGCGACACCTACATACAGTAAGAGAAATCCTCCAAGACTTTAAAGATAATGATACCTTTGCTTTATTAATTTATTTTTATCTCTATAGTATATTCTACATATACCCTGAAGGGTAGGCAGGAAGAAACAGGTGTTAAAAGACTTCATTCTCCACGGACCGCCTAATTTGAGTAACGGAACCCCTCGTTGTGGCAGAAAAAACGCGAAGTTGTCGCGTTATGTCTGCCACAGCGAGGAGAATGTAAATATTTCATATATGTCGAGTGAAAATGAATCTACTGTGGTTCGAACAAGCCACTAACGCCTGCAGCAAGACACTGTCCCACTGTATTTTTTTTCGTTTCCATATACGATAAGAAAATGTATTAAATTCTGCATCTTGCAAAGGCTGCAAAACAGGCACTCTGATCCCTACTTTCCGCTCCATAAAAATATATTGTATCAGCAAATTTATAAAATGTAATTCAAAATACGATTATTTAAAGCATTATTGCTGACAATCTAAGTTTATTAACACCTAATACATTATTTCAGCATATCATGAAACTCCACCAGCCTACACTCCGGACTCCACGGTGATAACAGTAGGAGCCCAATATGGTCAGAGAAGCACTCGCTACTTGAGACCAACGACCACCAGGTTACATGACACCGGTGCTGTCGTCACTACTTGCCCGTGGGGATATAAACTCACTACTGATAGAATTTGTTTAGGTAATTTGTTTATCTATACTAATATTATAAAGCGAAACAGTTTATCTTATTGAAAAGATGAAATCTTACTAAAAAGATCAAATATAAAATCTTCAGATATCGATGAATGCGCGCGGAATGTCTCCGAATGTGGACCGCAGCAGCGTTGTGAGAATTTCTATGGTGGTTACTCGTGTCAGTGCCCGCCCGGGCACAGGAACATTGGCAAACTCTGTGAAGACATTGATGAGTGCAGTTATGGGAATGTAAGTTTTCTATCTTTTTTTTAGGCTCACGCTGCATATCCAGAACATTTAGCAAGGTTGACAGAAGAAATACGAGGTGTGTTCAAAAAGTAAGGTGACTTTTCAAATTTGGCGGGCAACGTACTTTCGATTATCGATTTTTTTATTTTGTTATGTTGGTACACTCTTCCCGAACATCTGTACCAAGTTTCAAGTGTATAGCATTTTTTGTTTGGTTGGGAGAGGCGTAAAGGTTATAAGTGTTTTGCGTGCTCGGCGATTTCTTGCTATCGAAAAATATGGATCAAAGGATTTGCATCAAATTTTGTGTAAAAAATAAAATAAAGTGCTCCGAAACACTTAAAATGTTGACAGTGGCATACGGTGAAACTGTTCTGAGTAAAAAAAATGTTTACAAGTGGTACAAACTCTTCCAAGATGGCCGGGAAGATGCCAATGACGAGCCTCGCTCTGGACGCCCAAGCACGTCAACAACTGATGAAAACGTTCAAGCAGTGAAGAAAATTGTTCTGGAAAATCGTCGAATCACTATCAGAGAAGTTGCTGAGGATGTTGGTATATCGCTTGGCTCGTGCCATGAAATTTTTTCTAACGTTTTGGGCATGAGACGTGTGTCAGCGAAGTTTGTTCCGAAATTGCTAAAATGCCCCTGCTCACTCATCTTTGCTGGTGAGAGATTTCTTGGCCAAAAACAACACCACAATCATGCCTCAGCCACCATATTCACCGGATTTGGCCCCATGTGACTTTTTCTTGTTCCCAAAACTAAAGAGACCTATGAAAGGACGGAGATTTGCAACGATTGAAGAGATAAAGACTGCATCGCTGGAAGAGCTCAAGGCTATACCGAAAAGTGCTTATGAGAAGTGCTTTGACGATTGGAAAAACCGTTGGCATAAGTGTATTGTATCTGAGGGGGATTACTTTGAAGGGGACAACATAAATATTGATAAATAAATAAATATTTTTTCTTAAAAATACAAAGTCACCTTACTTTTTGAACACACCTCGTACTTTGTTACTCAATACTCAGTTTTCTTCCTTTTGGAGAACATCTGCTTAATATCTGTTACAGTAGGTAGTAACAGACCGTGCAAGCTTGAGTCTCGGATTAATTAAATTAATAATTAAATTAATTGAATTTTGTACATTTATTAAATCTACAAAAACTTTCGTAGATTTAATATAATGTTTTTTAATTTTTGATACAAATCTCTCAAGAACCCTTTGTTTTCCAGACTTGCTCTTACAACGCACGATGTGTGAACACAGTAGGATCCTACAGATGCGAGTGTTCAGAAGGTTTCCAAAATGCGCCGTCAAATGACAAAGTGTGTGTGGACGTCGATGAGTGTTCCGACACTCCGTCTCTTTGTGAACATGGTTGTGCCAACGCGTGGGGTGGATACAGATGCTATTGTAATAGAGGATATAGGTTACATAATGATAATAGGTGAATTTTACCTTTTTTAATCTTTTTACATGAAAAGTGGGAAGTTTAGGTGTGTAGCGTAGCATATAGTATAAAATAAAATGAAAATCCACGCCCCCATATCAAAATTTTGTTATTTTTACAAGTACAATAAAAATAAGTAAAAATTAATTAATTAAAAATTAATTGCTACTTGCTATCTCTCAACATTTTTTTTTCTACCAAGCCGGTGTCACACATCAATGTTATTTATACGTATTTTACAGAACATGCGTGGACATAGATGAATGTGAAGAGTGGGCGCGGGCTCGGTCTCGTGGTCGTCTCTGCGCCGGGACTTGTGTTAATGTACCTGGCTCTTATAGGTGCGCGTGTCCGACAGGATACCGGTTAAGTGAGGACAAACGGACATGCATAGGTAACGCATTGATGTTATTAGATGTAATCTTATATTTAACAATAACATTTAATTTAGTAGAGTTCCGTCACTCAACACGTAATGCTTCCAGAATTCGGCGGAAAATGAGGAATGTTTTAACAAGTTCCCTCTGACTATTCTGCCGTGCGTAGGATAAAGAGATGAAACTAAAAAACAGAATTACTTTGTAATATGTATAACTCACACATTTCTATTATATCAGATATCGATGAATGTGAATCCGGCGAGGCGCGTTGTGGTCGTGGCCAAGGTGAGGTGTGTCAGAACACGCGCGGCAGCTACCACTGCCACCACATTAATTGTCCTTCCGGATACCATCTTGAAGGAAAACAGTAAATATATATATTTTTATATATTATTAGATAATATATTTTCCCGAGTAGGTATATGTGAATTTCATGAGTCAAGTCAAGTAAATTTCATAAGAAAAATTCATGAAAATTGTTAATTTATTTCTTTAATTTGAACATTTGTTTTATAAATTACCTGACAATGAAAAAAGATATCACTAAATTTTATCTTCTCATAAACAACAGAAATTACATGTATCTATTTTTTTATTGTGAATTTTGAGCCTTCTGTACCAAGAGTTTCGTTTGGAATTACTTAAAGTCACCACGATCAGTCAGTAATAAAATTATAGTTTTTTTCTAATCACAATAAGTTTTTCTAGATATAGATTATAACATCCTTGGGAGAACTCCAGGAATGGGCGTGAAAACGTTAATGTCATTGTTAATGATAATGATAACAATATTTTAACATTAACTTTTAATATGTCATTATATGCCCATATTATAAACAAAACCTCATTATCTATAATCAATGATATTTAACCATTTTATTTTTACAGTAAATGTACAAGGACTGAACGCATGTGTCAAAACTCTGACTGGACGTGTCTACATCAGCCGAGCACATACAGCTATAATTTTATAACATTTGTGGCAAATTTGTTTTTACCGATGGGCAGTGTGAGTAAAATTTTTTTTTGATCAAATCAAAGGAGGTTAGGAGGATGTTAGCAGGAGACCTAGTGTCTGCACTATCTTAACGGTGCGTTCCCATTAAGACAATTCCGTTCCCCACTTTGCCCCGAGTTGTGGAGGCATTGCGTGTTGAGTGGCGGAACTCAACACCACGCTTCGTTTTATTAACAGAAAGATATTTTTTTTCTCGTTTTCAGTGTCCCCTGCGCCTTAATCTATGACCACTGTTATGTACTAGTTCCAAATTCTTTCATGCTAAAAGATATTTAGTTATTTATATTGAAGCTTATTATTTAAAAGCTATAAATAAAATACATTCCATCCTGATTATATTCCCTTTTCACCATTTTTTTTAAAATTTAAATAATAATTAACTTTTCTGAGCTCAACTGTATGCAATGTATATTCTTTTTAAAAAGTAAATCTTATATTTACAGGTCGACTTATTCTCAATGCAAGGCCCGGCTTGGGTAGAGTCGGTGGTACACTTCGAAATGCGTCTTATTGATGTAAAAGCATCACCTGGTGTGATGCCAGCTGATATCAGTTGTTTCGGGTATATATTTTTTTTATAATTCCTTTATTTCTGCTTTGGTCATGAAGAGAATCAATAAATAAGAGAGAAAAGGATTATCTCTGATTATACCTACATTAGTTTATAGTAGAACGTATTATATAAATCTTTGAATATATCATGATTCCGTTCATAAAAAACACTTAACACTTAATTAATTACGTGGATATATTGAAAACGTAATAAAATATAATGTAAATTTAAAATATATATTTTTTTATCTATATTAAATAAAAGTATTTGTTTCTTTCAGCATGCGACCAACAAACAACGTATGTGTAATTTTCTTACAATGCTCGCTCGAAGGACCACAAGTAGTGGAATTAGAACTTACTATGTCTCTATACCAGAGGGCGCAGTTCGCCGGCAGCGCGGTCGCTAGACTCATTGTTATAGTATCAGAATATGAATTTTAATATCGTAGCTTGTAATAGAATAAGTTGTAGGGCTATTTTTTATGGATATTGTGAAATCTGCTTTTAAGTTTTGTATTGTGAAAAATAGTAAAATTGCAAAAATGCTTTTACTACTTTTCTATATAAAACTTAAGGAGCACAAATTTTTAATTAAATTTTTTAAAAATTAATTTACATATTCTTTTATATAAAATGTGTTACTAGAATGAAACTTACAGTAATGTATGTCAAATATTTCATTCACTCGAAGTACAATGATGTATCTGTTAAGTTATGTTTGTTCAATAGTTTTATTTTAATATAAGTACATTTAAATTGATGAAGGTCGTTTCATCAAGTCATTGTAAAGTAGTAACTATAAACTTTAGTTTTTTTTACGAATTCGATTTTTAGCACTGCAAGTTTTAATGTGATCAAAGAGAAAATGTAAATATTACATTCATTCGAATGATTTAGTGGATTTTTAAAAATATTTAAAGTTACTTAATATTTATTTAAAAAAAATCTTTTATACTTAATGATTGTTATATAATATTTATTATGTTTAAATAAATTTTTAATAATATCATTGTTTAGTTTTTTTTTAATTTAAAATAGAACGGACGCTTGCGCAGACGACAAAGTTCTTAAAGTAACAACTTAATGTCTCAGTACTCGATTCATGGGCAATATAAATATTGTATACAGGTGGGAACTCACCGATGAACTTCTAAGATACAATTTGATAAATGAATTTTTACTTAAAATTTACATCTTAAGTTTCAACGTCCATTAAATATACTTTAAAAGGGTAAAAATAAAACGAATAAATTAATGGCAATATAATCTTTTAATTTTATTAAGCAAAAGCGTTCGTTACACCGAAGTGTTCCGTATATACATACCTATAGGTAATCGCATTAGTAACTGATTATAAGATCACAACGTAATATAAATTTAAATTATATCTAAACAACAAACGTTCTAGCATACTGGTCCCTATCTGTTTCGCTTCGCACCGCACCAAATTATAAAAAAATATAAAAATAACATAATAAAAAATATTTTATTTTTATATTATAAAGAAAATACAATAATAATAAAAATATGTAAGTCTTATATGAAAATGCACATGTCATTGCAAAACTAATGTAGTAAATAAAATATATTTTGTATATGAAAGTACTGTCCAAAATATATATATTAAGAAATATACGTGGAGCTATTTAATTACTTATAAAATTTAAACGAAAAAATATTTTTTTACAAGAATGCAACAATTAAAGAGACACCATGCGCATAAAAACTGCAAAAAAACATTACGTGTTCTTAAAACATTACGAAATATTTCGAAAATTATCATAATGTAAACAAATTTAAATCATATACTTTGCAATAGCTTTAATACTCGATGTTATACAAAGTAACATAACCATATATAAGTAGTATTTATAAAATTTAAAATATTATTTGTAATAAAAATATTTTCCAACTTCCAATCGATAAATATATCTATAAAAAATAAAGAAAAAATATCAATCAATGTATATATAATATGAATATATAGCAAATCGATTCAGTTGCAATTGTATTACCTTTAAAGTTTATTATAGTTGTGAATATTTAAGAAAATTATAAGTTTTTGCCATTAAAAACGAAATTATTTCTTAACGTTTTAAACTATTCATTTCTACTAACAGAAGTTATGAGTTTATTTAAAAATAAATCAATTGCAACATTACAATATCATCCCTACCAAGTCCGACACAAACATTTACATCGTCCGAAGAAGAATGTGTTATCTGCAAATTAAATTACTAGTAATTATTTGAAAACCCTACGCTTTTAGCTAAGTATGTTTTTTTAAAAACATTTGGTGCCAAGAATAAAAGAAATGAGACAAAATTTTTCAGTTTCCTTGTCACATAACATTTTTTTAACATATTTTAAAACGCAGAATATTATTATTAAACTTTCTAATATGTAACGATCTAATCAACATTGCTAATATAAACTATCTTAATTATGTATTTAAAATTATTTTGCAGATATGACATTATTCTATGGACAAATTACATCATAAAGTTAGCTGCCCTATATTAATTAATTTAGGCTTATCTAGCTGCCTTATATTAATTAATTTAATTTAGGCTGCTTTCACACTTAGAACAATTAAATAGTAACATCTATGAGATTTGATTGTACTTCGACAAGTTAGGAATAAACAATACAATGAAAGATATGAATAGATTAAGTTAAGATTATATTTTTTTAATCAGCATCACACTGTCACTGTGCCGCTCACAGCAGGGTAGGCAGAGGGACACTCCGTTCTCTACTTCCCCCTGAATTCTGCAGGCATTGCGTGGTTAGTGGCGGAACTCAACGCCGCGCTCTGCCTCTACACCAGAGGTGCGCAGAAATCACAATATAAATTTAAATAAATATTTCATTTTCTCAAGTGGGAATCGAACTCACCACCAGTTGCGTTTAGTCATACTTTGTGCCCCCACGCCACGACTGGGCACTGTAGTAGTGTATGTAGCTTTTCTTATTTTCGTGCACTAACAGAGTTTTTAAGCTAACAAAATGTTACAAACTTAAAAAAAGTATAATATACATAAAAATATTTACGAAGAAAGGAGTCTAGTTCAGTGTGTTTTTTAATATTTATTAGTTGGGTTAGTCATATTTTTCATATTCTTTAATTGTAATAATATTAGACTATTGATTGATCTTCTGTTAAAATATTAACATAAAACTTTAATCTGTTCATATCTTCATTATAATTACACATATTTTTTTAATATTTTTGGCAAGACACTAACTATACTAATTGCCAATTGTAATTTGAACACGACTGTACATTTTTATTAAACTATGTAATAATATTGAAACAAATAGAAAATTGGGGCACAATGTTATTAATAATTAAATCAATTCCATATATAAAATGTTAAGAAATAAACTATAGAAGCAGAAAGAAAGAGGCAGAAATAAACTTGATATAAAATATAGGTCTGTAACAAAGCCGTCGCGTCTCTAAGTGCAACAGTTGTGGGTCCGATTTCTACTTGAAGGAATGAATTATTTTTATTTCCTTACACAAGAAACAAGACAAATGGCAGGGTTGAACGCTGCGAGATACAGCCTGAAGCTTAAGACGTAACTATAGTGTATATATAATAATAGAATAAAAATGGCGTAGTCTTTAATAGAATGGAGTCTAATAGTTTTATATATATTTCATAGTCGGAAACTATAATATAGAAATTTGATATGATACTATAAATTCGTGTTTGAGACTTTTATTGAGTACAGTCCACCAAAAGAAAATAATTTAAGAATTTGAGAATAGTGGGTACATATAAACCGTTTTTTACTGTTGTTATATACAACAGTAAAAAACAAAGTCTCAAAGAGTAATAAAAGAAAAATAATATAGACACTATTTAATGAAAAATATTAATCATTAGAATTATTTAAAACCATTACACCCACTTTAAAGAAATAACATCTTAATAAACACTTGTGAGAAAAAAATAAAACCTATATAAAAAATTGTTTTGCCGACTGTACACAATACATTATAAAATATAAAAAATCTCATTATATTCACTAACTATTATGAAGTGAATCACATTTACAACTAAATTGCATTATGGATGACATAAGACACTAGTAGTTTGTGACACAGTTTTTTTTATATATGAACCTATATAGAAATAAAATATAAGAAAATATTTTTTTAAATGCCTAATTAATAGTAGAAAACGTAACTTTTGCATTAAGTTTTCTAATATACAAAATAGTAAAATATAATACTTTTAAATAGAACAAAAATGTCAAAAAAGCAATAAGAAATTGTAATTGTGAGCAACTTTAGAATAATATATATTTTATTTACACTCATATTATACGTATACAGAGTTATTAACATAAGTTTCTTTTAATCATTTTGATGATTTGAATTATAAAGAACAAAAAATACCATTAAAATATTTATATAACTTTAAAAAATGTTAGCTAAAACATAGCTGCATATTTATTTTATAGGAATTTGTCAACTTTTAACTCCTACTTATAGCTTTAAAACAAGTTATACAAAACGATATCAAATAAATTCTATCTTATTAGATCTTAATTTACTTTAATAACTCAATATATATTTAATAAGACAATAAACATGAAACATCTAATCTAAACAACGGGAAGCTCAATAGAAGCAACGGAAATGGCATTCGATCATCACTTTGTAATAATAAATTACAAAAAAATACTTACACGTAATTCTAACACTAATAAAAAAACGTGCTAACACATTTAACAGATAATATAATTATTTATAGATCAATCAATTTTGTATCGATTGTTTTAAAGTCGATTTTTGTTAGGTAAATCGATTTTAAGATCGATTTTTATTAGGCTTATTATAGATTAATACTAATACATAACAAAAGTTGATCAATTTGTTTAGAACTTTTATGATATTATTAATATACTGACGGAATTAATATGATTTAAGATATGTTAGAAAGAGACAGAGTTATATTTTTCTTTCGTTTACTCTTATAACTATTAATTGTAAAATTATGCTAAAATAAATTCTTTATACGATTTTGAAAAAAATGATATTCATATATAAAACTGCATTCAAATTAGAAAACTAATTGATAAGTTATATAGGTTAGGCAAAAAAAATGAAACCAGCCATTTTAAAAATGTAAAAAATTTCAGTATACCGCAAATACTATATTAGATAACGTGTCACCTGATATGAGAATAGTAGTAGACAGTAGTATTAAATTAGTTCAGTCAAAACATTAGTTAGCACCTAAACAAATTTATCAACATTTAGTTATACAAAATCATTTTTTTTTAACGGTCGAGCTACTCGCGCAACTACTCGACCGAGTTTGAACGCCATCTTTTTTCAACAAACTAACACCGAAAGCCGGACATTTTTTTCTTAACGCCTTTATTTTATATAATTTATTTCCTTGAGAATTGCTCGTTTCTTCATAATTGTCGGGAGTGACGTCAGCTGTTATCACCGAGTTAGATAAGCAATCCATTGGTTCTGGTGTTTTTGATTTGTCCCGTTTTCTACGGAAACGGAAGGGCGCTTCGAGGGAATCCGATGATATATTTGTTATGTTGGTATCACTGGAAGACAATTCTTGATTCGCTTCCAAACCTGATTTTGAAAGATTTTTCGGAAGTTTCTTCCGCGAATTGGAATTAGATCTGACTATTAATTTTTTTCGCGGAATATTTGTTTTGTTTTGTGTAACGGATTTTAGATTAGGTTCAGATGGTAAACGGTTTTTTCCGTTCAAATGGCAGTTTTCCGTTAACGCAGATAGCGTCGAAGTTACGTTAGTTAAAGTCGATACTACGGAAGAATCGTTACTTGTTATTTTAGTAATGGCCTTTCTAGTGAAAGTTTTTATTGGACTACTCCCATGAGAGTATGGTAAAGCGGGTCGTGCTAAATTAGCTCGTTGACCATGAAAACTGTTCTTTCCCGTAAACGGGGTTTTAACCCCAGTTAGTTTAACTTGAGAATTAGCGCTTCTGGTTGGCGGGAAAGTGGAAGTTTTAGCGGCGTACGATTTTAGAGTATTATTCATTATTCTTGGTTGAGGTTTTAGATTGCTATTATTGGCGTTCCGGATGTTGTTAGTTGACATCATGTAATTCATCGTTTTCGGTGTGAAAACAGTTTTAGTTGGCAGCATTGGTGTGGCGGTAGTTTTGTACTTGCCGATAACGGAAGTCACGTTGTTTTCTGAATCCGTTTCGTTCGCGTTGAGAACGTTTGCGTTATCCAACTGGAATATAAGATATATTTAAATATAATGTCTAAAATATATTGCTTAAAGGTGAATGACCGATTGGCGACTTCACCTGATTAAACTTATTGTTACAATTTAGCCAAATTACATAAAATCTATATGTCAATGGTAGCCTATTTGTTACTCTGATAAATGAGCTTTAGTACTGTAAAGTTTCATCTAAATGTGATTAGTAGTTATTCGTGAAAGTGGAACCAACACGCATTCATCCTCACAAACTTTCACATATTAAATATTAGTATGATTAATATAACTGTCCTGACCACACACAGCCTATCATATCATAAATGTATATTTCTTATCTCATTAAAAAAAGTGTTGTATTGTAGTTATATAAAGAAAGTCTTCACCACTTACTAAAAGAATCGAACTTGCAACAACCATCAAACTAAATCAAACTTACCTTATTATTCTTGCTATTTAATATTGTCTGTAAAGACACAGGCTTATGTTCCATTATAGGTTCCGGAGGTAAATCACTGTATATGCCGCGAGTGAATACAGGAAGACTCGTTATGTTGAGACGACGTCTGTAAGCTTCGCCTAACGCGTGCATTCTTGTTTGGATACTAGAACAAAAGTTTAAAACATAAAAAAAAGATTGATAGAGAAGAGTGCGATTGTAAATGTGATAGGTTGCGAGTCTTAATAGTAATCATAATATATTAATTTCCTCGCTCTAGTAACGAGGCAAAGCGCGGCGTTCAGTTCCGCCACTCAACACGCATTGCCTCCAGAATTCATAGGAAAAGGAGGAACGAAATCTTAATATTATGTTTTCTCTGCATTCTCTGCTTTGTGCAGGATACAACGTGAAGCTGGAAAAAATATCAAAAAATATAATTTTACTTTTCCAAAAACCACTGCTGGTGTCCAATAACGGATCCCGGTCGACAAACACGCAGCCACGCGATCGCTTCACGCGCCGTGAAACTGTGATGCTTCATCATATAACACGCTATTAGAGTGCCGGTTCTGCCTAGACCCGCTGAAACAAAAGAAAATGTTAATTAATATACCTAAAATTTTATATGAATTATTATTACAATTATAGCTATCTGAGAAAAAAAAAACCAATAGGGTTTTATTATTTAAAAAAATAAATAATAAACAAAAGTATATAATATGTTGAGGCCGTCGTGGCGCAGGGGCATAAGGGTGTGACTGTAACGCCATGGTTGTGGGTTCGATCCCCACCCGGAGGAAAGAATTATTATTTCGCTCTGACACCAAGACAACGGAGTGTCTTAACACTAGGTTCCTTCCGTCTCCCTGGCTATATCCGGGATACGTCGTGAAAGTAATTAAATAACAAAAATAAATACCTTTACAGTGTACAGCGACAGCACCTTTCGCAGCTTCAGAAATACGAATGAACCTATTCACAATCAAGTCCGAGGGCACCGAACCATCGACAAAAAACAACTCTCGATGCTCGAAACCGTGTGCAGTAAACTGTTTAGCGTCGTACGACTTCTTGTTCAACCTTACTATTGTAGTAACGTTATGTTTCTTGAAGTACTCGTGGTAATGTTCCGGACTGTGTAAGGGATAGCCCCGATCGAGTCGAGAACGGTGATGTGGTCCAGAAAACGCTAACATTTTACTTGGGACTATCCAGTTTAAATCGCCATTTTCGACTTTCTGTAAATGTATAAAAACATATATTAGTTAAGTAGACAGAAATATTAATGGTTATTATATTCCATAGTTTTTTATTTCTTTATTCTTTATTCTAAAATCAAAGATTATTATTAGCTAATATTCGAAGATATAATTCATTAATCACTTTAGATTTCCAATTTAATATTATTGACTACAAATTGTTTATGAATTTAATATAGTATATGGCGATCAAATATTTAGAGTTGATAGATAAACGCGACAGGTTGAAGTTTTTATATTTTAATTTTTTGCTTCACGCAACACCCAACGCCTCCAGAATTCGGCGAAAAGTAGGAAGCGGAGTGCCTTAACACTGGGTTCCATCTGCCTACCGTGCTACATGCGGGATACAGCGTGAAGCAAAATGTAGAGTTATATGATTAATAAAAGTTATGACAATAACACAAACCTCATAAAACAAATATTGCTCCGCATCAAAATGATCAAAATCGAAGAACTTAGCGTCATGTGCCACTTTCATGCCATGCAATACATCTAACAACGATATATCGAAAAGTGGGGGTCCGCCTGACGCGTCTCTGAAGCTTAGTAGGGACCAAGAACCTTCGGTAAGCTGTTTATACACGGCGGCTGGGGACGATCCTAGGTATATTATCTGAAATAAAAACAAATACCCTGTTTACGTTTTGTTCTTATAGATTGTTTTTAAATAAGACCGTCATAGCGCAGTGGTAAAGCTTCTTCCTGTAAACGCGTGATTTCTTTAGCGGAGTTTCTTTCTGGTTATTTTTAAATATATGTCAGTATACAACGATCGATGTTACACTCAAGTAATAAACTAACAAAGTAATGCTGTTTACGATTCTGATATCACTTTATAAAATTATACTAAAATTCTTGTGAAATTATTCATATAATTACGAAACGACAGTTAACCTTTAAAGTTCAAGTCCTAATAACTAAATTAAGATCTGTTAATCCTTTTTTTTCGCACAGGAGGTTCATTCTGTTAGCCATATCGACACCGTTAGGGTAGCAAAGAGAGTCGATAGGGCAGTCTCAAAGAAATTGCTAAAACTATATTTTTTAGCAGTTTAAAAGCAATAAAAATATTTGCGAAATTTCACTTTAGATATTTATAGTAGTACATAAACCACACCTGATAGCTTCCGATAAGGTAGGCGGCGTTGAGTCTGAGCGTTTCATTATTACTCGTATAGAAAACAATCTTCTTTTTGGGGTTCTTTTCCAATTCCTCGGTGAGCCTTTTACAAAATTGGTATAGGTGGCAGAGATGGTAGGGTCCGAAGTCGAAATAGAAATTTTCGTAGACGATGTCATCTTCTATGTGAAAGTACTTGCTGTTGCGTGTAGGTTTCGGTTTATACCCAGTTTTTAGTGTAGCGAAGTATAATCTATCTGAAATAAAGTAGGAAAATACTATAGTCTAAGAAAGCATTACATTATTGATAAGTCCTAAAGATTAATATTTTTTATACGACAAATATATGTTCTAGATTGTTTTTTAATAGGGCTGTAGGATCATAGAAACGATAAAAAACGGCTTAGAAACAAGCAAAAAGATATTAAAAAGTTTTGAGATAATTGCAATATGTATTACTTTTATTTTTGAATATTATAAAGTTGTTTTTTTTGCAACGAACATACTCGCTAATATCGTAAACATGGTTACATTTACATAAAAATAAATAAATAACAGGGTTTGAACTGACATTTGTTAGTTCAGTTGTTAGACAATATAAAAAAATACGTTCTAAATTGACTAAGAAATTTGACAAAAAAAAATACTAGTTCTATTTTATCGTACTTAAGCAGTATCCAGCTATAACCTAATATGGCAACTCAACCGAATGGAAAGTAATGCTCACACTTATGTAAAAATCGATACAGACGTGATGTTTACATTTTTATCTATACTATATTAGTTCAAGAGTTTGTTTGGTTGAACACGCTAATCTCAGAAACTACTCGTTTGTTGTATAGTCTACTTATCGAGGCTATAGGTTTTTAAATAATAAGTATATACAGAACCTATCAATGTGTCACTCTGTTTTCCATGTAATTAAATTACGATCATAGTAGATAATATAAAGAAAAAAAAACCGGTTAAGTGCGAGTCGGACCCGTACTTAAATAGTGGACAGACCTAACTTAAGTTTCTGAGACATTAGAAATACTGCATGCTGAGTGGCGAAACTCAACTCCGGACTTGGTCTCGCTAGAACGGAGAAATGAAAATAACTCATTTCCCCAATAGAGGATCGAACCTACAACCATTACACTAGCAATAAGACGTGGTATCGCCACGCCACGATAGCTTCAAATAAATTTAAAAATAACACAAATATTTTAGGTGAAATGTTAATCTTTTTCACAAGAACATAAATTAGACTTATAACCTACACAAGAGTAAATAATTGCTTCCACGCACGAGTAATTTCAATAATACTGTAGCAGTAGCTACTACGTAATACGAAGTCTTTAAATACAATTGAAAAATTTGTTTCAAATAGAATACGTCGCATGCCAGTGGGCTATACGATATCCGCTTTTATTATACCAGCCAGCCTCCATTTGTGTGTATTGAATTTTATTCTTTCAGTACTTCGTATATACTTAATTTTTTTCCAATCAGATGCTAGATATTTTTTAGTATTATGAAAATGTTGATTCGTTTCGTTGTAGAGCAATTAAGGCGTGCTTAGCGAAGGATAACGGGTTTAAATTTCACTCAATAAGTATATTATAAAATATTATAACCTAAGATCTTTCGATCAACTATATAGTGTATAGTTGATGTAAGCCTAAAATACAATATTTTAATTTATTACAAAGAGTTTAGATTATACAATAATTTATTTATTGTAATAATAATTTTTGAATTTAACATTTTCTACAGGTTAACTTATAAAAAATACAAAATTCTTAGGTATCTTTCAAGAATTTTGTATTTTCTATAAGTTTTTTATAAATATATTAATTACATTTGACCTTGGAGGTCAAGTTTCCACCTCCCACTTGGAGGACTATATTATTTATATAGTAGGTAGATATAAATAGTAATAAAAGTCTAACTTCATTTATTTTTCTTATTTAATTGCCAAGTCTAAGTAATTCGAATCTTCAAAATAGTTTCGACTTGTTTGTTATACAAGTATATTTCGTTACATATTTAAGTTTATCGTCTACACTAACGTTAAAGTGTTCGACCCTTATCACAGAGCAAATAAAACAAAGTTCGAACAGATTATTTGAATAAACCTTAAATATCCGTACTAAGTTTTAAGATTATACCGCAAGTAACCAATATTTATAAATGTTTATATTGAGTGAACATTATTAGTTATACTTAAGCAGGATAGGCAAAGGAAACCTAGTGTTAAGACACTTAATTCCCCCACTTTCCACCGAATACAGGAGACATTGCATTTGAGTGGCGGAACTTAACGCCGCAGTTTGCCTCGACATCAGAGCGAAGAAATTAAAATATAAATTTAAATACATATTTCATTTCCTCGAATTGGGATCGAACCCACGATGCATTTAAAAGAGTAAAGATAAGTTTAAGTATCATTTACCACAGGAAAACGTCATCACAAGTATTGGAAAAGTATAAAATATCAGATATAGTAAAAGTAAAATTTGGGTCCACGGTTTTCTTGGATCACGCCAAGCTGGCTTGTACGTTTTTAAATATCATCATTATCAACTTCATTTTAGCATTTTTTCGCCCACTGCTAAACATGATGCTCCTCAACTATCCTTCCGGCGACCTTTACCAGATAGATCTGCGAACTTAGTAGGGTTGAACGTCAGGGTCGTGACCGCCACTCGCTAATCTATCCTTCCCCCAATTTTTTATGATTGCTTTTTTATAGTACAACAAACTTACTGTACCCAAAAAATGTATATGCTAAAAAAAGCTAGTAATCAAAACTTAACCCTGTGTTATTTCTAACAGCTAAATATATCACCATTACGTCATACATATACATATATACTCGTACATATTTATACCAAAATAAAATTAGCATAATGCAAATAAGACAGTTGGAACAGCTGACACAATTCGCGGCGAGTTTTGCTTACCAATTAGTGCATAAAGAAGTCAAACTAATGTTAAGTATTGAGAGCGATTTTAATGCGATTATTATTATCGAATTATGCTTTTTATTAAAAATATTTAGCTTCATGCACGCACACACAAAGCAGGGTAGGCAGAGGGAATCTTGTGTTAAGACACTCCGTTCCCCATTTTCTGCAAAATTCTAGAGGCATTGTGTGTTGAGTCGCGGAACTCAACGCTGAGCTGTGTCTCGACACCAGATCGAAGAAATTAAAATATAAATGTAAATATTTTTTTAATTAACATGAAATTAATTTTGAATACTTACTACATATTAGTGGAAAAATAATTCTTACCTTTTTCAATTATTACACATTTTTAGTGAGAGTAGTTACAATGTTAGCCGAATTTTCTGTTCCGTAAGAACTTTAAGCTTTTAGGCTAAGCATCTCGCGAATCCGAAAGCTCTTAGCAATTGCTTTAGAAATTGTATTAGTACTGTTTGTTTATGCCTGGTTTGTTTGATTTGCTTACTATGTTTAGAGACTCGAAGTTATTATATTAAAGTTACTTTGTTAAGATAAGCGTCGATAACAGAGTAGACAAAGGTAATGTTAAAACACGCCGTTCCCTACTTTTCGAGACGAGGAAATGTAAATAATAATAAATTCCAGAGAAGGATCAAACTCACTACCGTCTTGTTTAAAGTCAGACGCTGTGCCACTAAGCTATGACAGCCTCGACCGCAAACAATAAAAGTAAATGAGAGTTCAAACAATTTTGAAAGCAAAAAACAAAACTCAAGATGACAAAGTCATCGTTGATTACAAAGAGAATTCCAAGTTGAACAAGAATAGTCGTGACACTTCAGAATCATATCTAAAATTAGATTGAACCCTTCTTTGTAGTGAGAGTTTGAACAACAAGTTCAAAGTTACTTCTAATCTCATCTCTTATAGGAGGATAATTGTAGCATGCACTTAAAACTAAATTCAATACGCGACCAAAGCAAAAATGGACGACATAAGTTTTTGTTGGGAAATTTTATACGCCGTAAATAATTCCTAAGTACAAAATCGACAGCTTTTTTTTTCATTTCGGAAGTTAAGGGAGAACCAAGTGACAAAACACTCCGTGCTCCACTTTATAAATATATATATATACACACACCGGCATAATTAGAGGAACACAAACAAAAAAGGATTTTTTTTTACAATTTGTGGGTAATAGTACAAGTGGTTCATTTATTTAAATTATTACTCTCGTATAATATAAAATTTTGAGAAATATTGACATTTTTCAATAATGCAACAGAAATTATACCCTTTTAAGTGTTTGTTGACAGTCAGCGCTTTTGAGTGTTTTCGATAAGAAGTTTGTTTATGCAGTCAATGGTGGCCCTAGCTCATTTTGTTGTTGTTGTTTGGAGATTTAACATTGTATTGCATACAAAATGAGTGATTTACCTGCAACTGAAGTCGCCAGAGCAGTGACATTGGTAGAGGAAGGTCACACATACCGTTCAGTGAGTCAAATGTTGGGTGTATCAGTATCTGTGATCCACGGTAATGTGAAACGATACAGACAGACAGGATCTTAGGTGCGGAGGCGGGGACAAGGCAGAAATCGTGCAACCAGTGCCGTAGATAAACGTTTTATAAGGGTGCAAACTTTGAGAAATCGTCGTCAAACAGCTGTTCAGACCCAAAATCTCTTGGAAGAAGTGCGTAACGTGCGTGTAAGTGAAAGAACGAAAAGAAGAAGGCTTAATGAAGTTGGTTTAAAGTCATACGTACCAGCCAAGCGCCTAAACTTGAGGTAAGTCATCGAGTTGCAAGATTATTGTTCGCTCGTCATCACCAATATTGGTTAGATGAATGGAGTCGTGTTTTATTCTCTGACGAAAGCCGGTTTTATGTAAATTTCATCGATGGACGGGAAAGGATGTGGAGGTATCGAGGAGAACGATATAATCAAGCAAATTTTACCGAAACAGTGTCATACGGTGGAGGGTCTGTAATGGTGTGGGGTGGCATAACTTTAACAGCCCGCACCGCTTTGGTCATAATTGATGGCGGTTCCTTTACTGCACACAGATACACAACCAATATCTTGGAACCTCATGTAATGCCTTTTGCCCCATTTATAGGGCCAGATTTTATATTTATGCACGATAATGCACGGCCCCACACTGCTCGCGTAGTTTGTGATTACATTAATGAAGTCGGAATTACCCAAATGGACTGGCCAGCACGATCTCCAGATATGAAACTGATAGAGCATGTCTGGGACATGATTGGACGAAGACTACAGAAGAAAATTCCACTCCTTAGGAATATTGAAGAGTTAAAATTGGCGCTGATTGAAAAGTGGGGCAATTTGCCCCAGGAAATGATTAAAAATATCATTATGAGCATGGGCAAACGTATTCGAGTCTATTAAGTGCCCGCGGAAGCAAAACAAGATATTAATAATGATTGTTAATAACCTTTGCAAAGAAAATTAGATTTTAAAAAATTCTCGTAAAATTCAAAATTTCTCAAAATTGTTTTTTTGTCTGTATTTTTATAAATAAATAATGTTCAACCCTAGTTTCTGTTGTCTCATATTCATTTTGAATAATAAAACTTAAATGAACTGAAAAACATACACGAAAATCTAGTAATTACAAAAATATATGCTTTTTTTGTGTGTTCCTCTAATTTTGCCGGTGTGTGTATATTAAAAGGAAATATATTCTAACAATGTGTATCAAAGAGAATAAAATCCATGACCATCGGCTCAGCATGGTATATACTATATACTAACTCAAAGTAGAAACAACTGAAAATCGTCGAAAAACGTATCATTAAAATGTACTTTACTGAACCCTTTTCTAGATTAGGATCACCGGGGAAATCCCCACATTGGTCAGGGTTTCCACCCTCATTTTGATCGAATTACATGGAATCCTACATAGACATATAAAACAGACAGAGAACTATACATACCAACTTTCATATCTTTAATCCCTTTCGTAAATTTCTTTGTCCAGCATTTAGTAATAACTGTAATCGGCTTATTCCTACAAAGCGAGGAAAGTAGTTCTACTTGATTAAACGTCAACATTGTGTGACGTCTGCTACAAAATACAATGGTCGAAAAGGAATCGCAATATTTCATATTCTCTTTTAGGCTTTGCCCTGATGTCAAACAAAATACTAGTGTGTGAAGAACGTATAGTATATTTGGTATAGTAGTTAAGTAATTTTTAAATTTAAGCAAGAGCACTGTGTTGAGTTCCGCCAATGCCCCCCAAATTTGGTGGAAAATGTGGAACATGAGAATGGAGTATCTTACATTAGATTGGAAAAAGTTAAAGTTAAAAGCAATCAGCTATGTGGGTGACTTATTAATTACAATGCAAAAGAAAATGCTTTTCCATAGTTAAGTGTGCAGCAGTTAAGTGACTGTAATTGCTAAGAACCTTAATCGGTTCTTTACTGCATCGGATGATGGGTTGTATGGCTTAAGTTGTCTTAACATAAAAAAATCAAAGTAGATGATAGCTGTTAGTATTGTTATGGGCGTAGGAAAACGGGGGGCGAGGGGGGAGGGGGGGCAGTCGTGGCACAAGGACACAAATTTACTAGAATACATGTGGGATACAGTGTGAATCTAATCTAGCTTCACTGAGTACCTATCACTAGCGGGGTAGTCAGAGAGAACGGAGCGCCAAACGCATGAGGTATGGTTTGGGCTCGTCCACAGTCATAAATCCGAACGATCCTCATGCCTTTACGTGACCTTCCCCCAGTATCTTTGATAAGGTGTTTTCGGAGGTCCATCGAGGTCTCCCCGTGGAGGACGGAGCTATAAATACAACGCGAACCATCCAATAATATCTTTGCCATCTAATATATTCTCTTAGAGTACATAAACCAGTTCATACACTATCCGAAGGCGTACTATAACGTCACTACTATATACGTTATGCGGACACTATGTTAATGAGATATACTAAAAAAGACATACCAAATCCACCTGCATACTAAAACGCTTATTCTTAAGTTTATGATAATGAATATTGCGACCCGTCCTTGGGCCACACCACTTCGCATTACTTACGTAACGTCAAGGCCACGTCGACACCACCCAAGCTTTACCTATAGCAGATACAGTAATATTTGCATATATTAACTTACAATATAGAAGCCATATTATATTAAGTTTGTTTTGCAGAGTATCGGTGAAATTTGCTATCAAAAAAACTAGCTGCTCTAACTAGGCATTGAAGATATTATATAGGTACATACATACATTCAATTGTAAATCCATATTTTTTTTAAAACGGATGCATATAATTAGAGAAAATATTTTGTAAGCACAGTGATGCTGCTCCATTTTTTCTATTGATACGTATGGGATTTTTAAATTATTCTTCAATAAAAAGATATTTACAGAAAACGTAGGTACCTAATTGGTTGTTGTGTATCGATATCATCAGTCCAATAACCTAAATACGAAGAATAAATATATCCACGAACTTAATATAAAGCTATAAAAAGTTCGATTATAACAAACAATAACGTCAAACCTAGGCGGGTTTCGGAGACGTTCCTTCCAAATTTCAAGAAAAAGAAGCAAACAAAGAATAATATATATGAAAAAATTTCAACGACATGTAATATAGGTACCTCGCCGTATTATATTTTCGAGCATTCAGATACTTCAGCGAGCGTTCGCACAATAGTACTTTGTGAGAAACCTGAGGCACGTTTCAAATAAAACCACGTTATTTGCTTACTAATTTTCGTTATATCTATATATATTCTTTTTTCTAAGTATGTACTAGTACCTGTATTATTTTTTTAAAATCTGTACTTAGTACTTCCAATGTGAAAGTCTGTCTATTCTGTTTCACGATCAAATCACTGATCTATATAAAAGTAAAGGCTAGTTTAATATTCGCTCAGAATTTAAAGATATCTTTTTAAATACAATTATTTTTTGTGTTAACATCTCTGCATTCGTTAATATTTGTATCTCCTTCTTTCAATTGTCTTTCATTTAGCGACACTTCAACTAAGTGAAAGAAACTTAAATGTTACTTTTCGTTTTAGTACACCGGGAATTTAAAATTATTTTAATTGTACAGAATAAATAATTTTCTAAATTAATCATTATTAATAAAAAAAAGTGCAAAGAAAGATTACCAAACACAAGAAAATATTTAGGTAATATCATATATTATTTTGTTAAACCAAATATAATGTCGTTATATTATAAAGGGCAAGAAGGACATTCCCAGCGGGGAATTACTTGAAGGTTTTTGCTGAAATTACTAACCGACCCGAGAAGTGGGACCTTCAAACGTTGAGTCAAGAGCGAAATAACGACGGATACTTAACGATTATTTTTTTATTTGAAATTGAACAAAAAAATACATTATTTATATTTGGATATAGATTTGTATAATTGTCACCTGTGTATTTAAAAACTGCCATGAAAGTATAAAATTGAAAAAAATAAAAAAAATAAAAATAGTTTGTACGTCACTAGGCTTGAAATGTATGTTAATTAAAAAAGCTTATGTAATCCGAAGGCCACTTGCACTATACCTTTATTGCATGTGTCGGGTTGAATAGGAAATTACGTCTATTTCAGTACTGTAGTGTACAGTTTTAAGGCCGAAGTTTAACACGATAGCCCTTGCTACGTAAGTTATGTTCTTGAGAATTATTATTATTGCATAAGAATTTATAAAGGTCCCAAATCGACTCTAAAATTAACTGCTATAATGATTGATTTAAATTCAGTTGTATATATACCTACATTTATTATTTTAGGTATAATTTTAACGTTAATTGTTATAAATAACTAATATTTTGTTTGTTTTTCTATGTAGAAAACAACTTATACGTGATGGTAGTGGGTTCAAATTCTAGTTTATGTGCGAGTATAGATAAGAATTAACAGCAGAAAAATATTATTTATGTTCTATCCACAGTTTTATTGACTGACCGTTCAGCCGTTCATCAGCAAAGCATAAGTTCGACAATTTTGAGTTTTTCATAGACGTGATAAATGTGCTAAAAAGTAGCATCATAGGTGCATAAAATACATTTTGTTTTTCAATAAATTAGATTAATTTAAATTAGATTAAATTTAATTTAGGACAACACCGTCTAATCAATGTTTTGTAATAATATAATTCATTTTTGGATTTAAATTCTGGGGATAAGTCTCTTAAAAGTTCCCTTATTTCATAATTTTCTTTTAAAATGTAGGCGTAAACTTTTTTTCAATTTTATTGATAAAAAATAATATTATATATAATATGTTAAAATTATATACCGATAATTCTAAAGAAATATGCCCTAAAAATGTATATTAATCTGAAAAATTCTCTAATATGAGGGACGGGTGGGTTGCGGATAGATCCAATATTGTTCGCATCAGTGATACCGCAATTTGCCCACTGAGTGCTCTTTGATAGGATGGAATGGAAAAATTACGCGGATAGCTATTTTCGCTATGTAATTTTGTCTAATGAATAAATACATTAAATCATATACAAATCATACCCTGCTGTTTGTGGCAGAGGGAACCTAGTGTCAAGACACTCCTCTCCCCATTTTCCGCCAAATTTAGCATTTTTTTAATTTAATACGTAAATTAAAATCCCTCACAGATTCATCAACGTTTCTTTTTATTACTTTCAATATTCACCGAAAATATAAGCTTTACACAGTTATCGGTTAAAATAATAAGATTAAAGCTCAAAGCTCATCTGTATTTACATGAAATAAAGTTTTTCAATACAGATTTTGTTAGAATAGGATTCGAACGCAGAAACTAAAATATAAATAAAGATAAAGAAAATATATTGTTTGTATTTTCATATTTACAGTTTTGATAAAACATTGAAAAAGTTTTAATATCAAAATTAATTAATTATTAAGTTTAAGGTAACCTATTTAACTATGACCGAATATTCAGTATCAAAGGGAACTTATAGTTAACAAATGGCGAAAACTTCCGTGCCCAAGGGAAATGCGGCACGCCTTTATGGGTTTATCCATCGTTTGACTCACCTCTATTCAAATATAGCTATTTTAACTTTAAGTATTGTGTTTTATAGCTGATTTATGTTTGCGTATCACTCTAAAACTATTAAAAAGACTTTTTCGGTCCTCATTATTTTGTTTTTATTGTTAAAAATTCTTAATATATTCTACAAAGATCAATTGAATTGAAAATGTTTATAATTAAAAAACACAAGTAAAATAAGATAACAAAATACAATCTATTAGAAAACCCATAGAAAACTTTATTGGTCGTATAAATCTAATAAGCCCAATCTTAATTCATGAAAATTAAAATACGTAACATAAGGATAGTTGCTAATAAAAATTAGGGTGCAACATTATCTGTTGTAGACAAGTAAAAAAAATAAATAAATGAATAACTATTATAATACATCAACATAATATGCAAAATATATAATAGTTTGATGACATTATTTTGAAATTAGAAAGAGTACCTATTTGACAGGATTGACATTCGAAGGAGTATTCAGTTAAAGATCTTCTTTTCGTAAATCATCAAGTACCGCTGAAGAAAAACTAGCCAACAGCAAATCATAAAAATTATATATTTTTATTTAAATAATTGAAGCTAAAAAAATGTGTAGTAAATACATATATTTTTCATATATGTTTAGTGCATATAAAACAAAAATATATCTATGAACAGTCTACTACGATTTAAGGTATTATACAAAATAGTACTCTCACCGAGTATAAATTACAGTCCGGCAAAAGCACACTCGAAATTTCCTCCTAACCAATTTTACACGGTAATGAGAAAAACATAAAAGGCTCGCTCGCGTTGCCAAGTGGCTGAAGCACTCGTCATACGCGGGGGTTCAAAATGTGTGACTTCTATGGAAAGAGAGATCAATGGCCGCGAAACGGGTTAACATTTATTTTTCTAAAATGTAACTCTATTGTGGTACAAAAGTGAAGTCTATACGACGAATACAGGTTCAAATTTCGCAAAGGAAACAAGAGTTTAATCATATGGTTTTTTTATAGGGCTAATTCCAGCAAATCTGGTCACTAAATAATTACATAAAATATTTGTCACTAAATTCTCTTCATCAAAACGATATTTAGACGTTGCATAAAAAGGTTAAGAATTTCCAATCATTTATAATCAAATATAACCAATAAAATTACTAGATATGATAAGTGCCACACCCTGCCCAAGATCGATAAAAGTAGAGGAGATTGATAGAGGCCTACGTCCTAAATTCGACTTCCAAGAGATCTTTAATTTTTACACAGTTTACAGGCAAACCTATATATCCAACTTAAGATCGTAGTATTTTTTTCTTACTTCACTACTTAACTAACAGGTTTTTGATAGAAAAAAATGTACTATACTATTTACACTGGACCACGCTGAGTTTTCTAATGTGGTTATCCTAAACGAACTACTTACTTTACTTAATATGGTAAAGTATTCTACTCATTGAGTAATTTGCTAGATCTTGCTATTACTTATTTAATAAAATAAAATGGTTGCAGAAGTAACGACCATGTTAGCGTTTTAAGTGTTAACACATTAGCTTTGGATATTTTCGTACTTTTAATACTGGATTGATGATTTAATTAAAATATACATTGATTTAATTAAAATATACATGAATTTAATTAAAATATACATTATATTATAAGTGACAGAATGACAGGGTAGTGTCAAGTTACTCCGTTAAAATCCTTTTAAAACAAACGCTGTATTACAAATATTCGTAAGTATTACTATAATTTGCGACAACATATAACATTTGCGACATCATCATTAGTGACACCATAACTAAAACTCAATTAAGTAAATTATTTACGCAAATTTATTACACCCTAAATCAGTGTAATTTGATTACTAAAAATTAGGCAATCAACACAACGTCTGACTAAAAACGCGATGATCGGGTAAATTTCCACTCGGGAAAAAGAATTATTTTTATTTCTCCGTTCTGGAAATCTAAGTGTAATTCGAGTTCCACCACACAAAAAATCAACAGATCAATATAATTATGTGATATCTTCTAAACATAACGTAACATTTAAATACTACAATCCGGTCTGGATTACCTGTGTTGTAATATTTATCAAACGTATGAGAAACCCGACAAACATCACTAAACCTATTCGGCATAAATGAACGCTTTACGTAAACACGACTTGTTTGTGATATACATATAGAATGTATATGTAGGTAATACATTATTTCAATATTTATTCGAACCTTTAATTTAGTTTTTTCAGTTTCTCACTCTATCCCCCATAGAAGTGTAAGAAGGGAGAGCCTAGTATCAATATAACGCGTTCTCCACTAAGTTACCAGAAGCTGTCTCTACGCTACGATTCTTTTTAGTTCCACGCTGCACACGGCAGGGTAGGAAGAAGGAACCTGGGACCATTTGTTAAAACATTTCGTTTCCATTAAGACACTTCTGTTCTCCACTTTCCAAAGAGTTCTGGCAGTGTTGAGTGACGAACTCAAAGATGCTCTTTGCCTCGTAACCAGACCGAAGAAATAAAAGTATGAAATATTTCATTCCACGGAATAAACATATAATATAGTGGATTCGAACCCACAATCGTCACGTAAATATACTGCAAATAAATGATAACTACCATCGCCAACACTAACCAATACGTTCTTAATAATAAATAATAATTAAAAAAACTAGTGATGTATATTACACGTACATATATAAAAAAAAGACAATCATCTTCAACAATTGGTGGACAGTTAGGATAATTTACAGTTATAAATAATTTCAAATGGTCAAACAACATAGAGGCAGGCGTGGAGCACTCCGTGAAGGTCGGCTGCATTAGCGAATCAGTGTACCGAGATCCAATGATGTAACCTGCACTGTGGACATTGATGTCATAGTTTATGATATATTGTTGAATTTATGCTACAAGTAATAACGTAACTAATAAAAAGTATAAGTTACTACGGTTTTTCTAATGGAATCGAAATAATCATGATATTAAAAATATTTTATACAAATATTCTGGTCTAAAATCTTTGGGTTAATAAGCCTGATAGAGGCCTCCTTTGAGTGAACCAGGAATCGGCGTAATAGACGCCGTCCTAGCTGATATACATTCACATTTTAATTATACTTTTCTAAGAAATTATACAAAATGTCAGGTCTCGGAAAAGACATTATAATATAAGTATGATCATAATATAAAATATTATTAATAATTTACTCTTCTATAGGTACTAATATTATAAAGCTGAAGAGTTTGTTTGACTGAACCTGCTGGATAATCTATTTATGGAGAAAGACTATAGGCTAAATTCGACTACGGGTACTTATAAAAAGTACCCATTAGTTATTTCCATTTCTCCATGTGAGCGAAACCGCGAAGAAAATTATGATAATAAAAATACAAAATTCAACTGAAAACAAAAACTGCTGAAAAACTATTAACTTTCTATCTTCCTCAAAAAGCACGTACCGACTACTTTAAAATAAAGTATGAAACAGTCTTTAAATTTTAAAATCTTATCTCTAAATGGATAAAGTTACGGGGAAACTCAGCTCCTGAAATTAAATTGCTTTTTCGGAATTCCTTACCGATTTAAGATATAGAAGGAATTTTAAATAAAGTTGTTTTATTTTATATCTAAGCATGTTAGAGCTGTAGATTAATTAAATCAATTAAATTTTACTTTTCATAGTTTTAATTCGAGCTTCACGTTATTTCCTTATAGCAGGGGCATAAGGGGCAGGGGTAACCCCATTTTGAAGACACTCTATTCATTATGACTCACATCATTTCCGAAACATTGCGTGTCGAGTAACGGAGCTCAACGCCGCACCTAAGGTAAAAAAAATATATTTTTTCTATTTGAAAAGGTGTATAAAAATTTTCAACTATGATTCATACAAACACATAGACTGTACAATAATCTTATTGCAATCTTAGTGCATATGTAATTTTATCAATTAAATTTATTTTAATATCAAATACTAGCAGTATAGTTACTTATTAAAGTTTATTTACTTTTTTGATTCCAACCACTGAATTCAAAGTCATATAAAAAATTTCATTTTTTGGAATATGATGAATGAAGAAAAATTTAATCTACAAATCTAAGCCTTTTTAATGAATACCTAATAACTATGTACTATAAGCGAAATGTCTTAAAGTGCGCAATATCAATTTAATGATCGGACATTAAATGTTACATAAAATGTTACAATAAGTTATAACTTTATATAGAACCTCTTAATGACTGTTTATTAATACATGTTGTTATTATCAAATTAACATGAATGTAACAATGAGTTATATTTTGCCGTTTGGCCGTCATTGCGCTGTTTTGACCGTAAATGCGACAGTTATGGGTTTAATTCCACTCATAGAAATTAAATATTTAATATTTTCATTTCCCTAAGTAATAAGACGAAGCGCGGCATTGAATTCCGTTATTCAAGTGGGGAAGGAAAATGGGAAATGGATAGTGGGAAATGTAATGTCTTAATTCTTAACACTAGGTTTCCTTTCCGCTACATGCAAGATACAGTGTAAAGTTAAAAAAAATAACAATTAGTATATGGATACTACAACAAGACACATTTTAAAGTGATTAAATGATAAAATATATTTTCAAAATGTTCATATACTTTTTAATTTTTTTTGAGAGAATTATACATATTTTGAAATAAAGTTGCCTACTTATGGAGAAGTAAAATTGTCAAGACACTTCTCCACATTATTCAGAATTAGTTTTTAATTCTCCAAATGAATGATCAAATCTACAGCTTGCATTGTGAAGAAAAAATATTTAAAAGTTATGATATATGCCTCTAGAAAGGGGCAGAAAGTGGGGAACGGACTGTCTTAACACAAGATTCCCTCTGCTTATCCAACTATGTGTGGGATACGATGTGAAGGTGACTGTATGATATATAAAAAAATATTGATATTTGTAAGTTGTACAATTTGTTTTTAGTGCTTTAAATTTGTATTTAATGCAATCAGTTACTTTTATATTGATGATTACTAAGTTAAGACTGTATTAGTAAATGTGATAATAATAATCTTCAAGAACTTTAAAACTTATTCTGCATAGGTTTCATATTTTTATGTCAATTTATTATTATTTTTTAAATATTATCATTAGATAAGTTGCCATGACCACAAAATGGACTATTTATGTTATCAACTATTACAAAAATTATTACTATTATAAAAATATTTTTTCATTGTTTGCAGACTTGTGCCTATACTTTGTTTGGTCATTTTATGATAATATAAGGTTGCACAAAAGAAGAACTGAACTGATAATTAAGATTACATCTTTTTTTATAAAAACATACAAGTGTATGCAAAATTTACCTATATCAGACAGACATAATACTGTCCTAAAACTATATAAAACAGATTATTTATTATGGTTCAGTAGAACAGTATTTGACTGAAAACAATGGCGGGTTTAATACCTGTTGTAGAAATTATTTATTTTATTTCCTTTCTCTAGCAAGAAAAACTGATTGGTGTTTAGTTCTGGCATCCAACATATTATAATATCTTGAATTTGGGTGAAGAGTGAAAAATAGCATGTAATGCCTCAAGTGGCGGAAAGTGGGGAACAGAGTGTCATAGCACTAAGTTCCCTTTGTCAACCCTGCTATAAGATGGATACAACATAAAGCTAAAACAATCTAAGAATGTAGTTACTATAAACATATACTTAAAGTCCAATAAAAGTAAAAGAAATATTACCTTTTATGATTTCTGTAGAAGATATGATGACATCATTTTCATCCATTCTTGATTTGTAGCACAACAGTGTTGCTGATTTCTTTATTTTGATTTTTTTAAAAAAAATTAAGGTGGAGAGATTTATAATATTATTACTTATTGGAATCCATTTTATGTGTGAGTTTCCTGAAATGGGATATTAAGAATAGTATTCAAATTGGACAAGGATTATGTCATTTTAAGTTAATGGTAGTAATTATTTATACTATAATATTGTATTAAATTCAACAATTGTTATTATTTCTATTACTGACTACCATAGAATTGTTATGAGTACTTTGTATTATTTATGTACTGTATTTGATTCTATATTAATGTAAAAAATATATTTTTAATTTATTTAAACGTAGTTTAATCCCATCCAAATGGCAAGACCAAATAAAAAGTTAATAATATTTTAAATAAAATTAAATGAAATACTTCATACCATCTGTTAAAAAATCTTGAAATGAAGTAATGGGTCGCCTTAAGCAGACTTAGCCTTGGTTGTTGACAAAATATAACAGATGTAAAGTTCACACGCTCACTATCAAAGAAAGCTTAAAACTGTACACTTACACTAATTTACACTGTAACTAAGAAAACATCGATAACACAACAACTAACAACTTGAAAGTATTTGTATTTAGCCTATTTTGTTCTCATTATACTAGGTTTTTTTTACTTTTTAGTGTTACAGCGACGACGCAGTTCGTATTATAGGCGCCGCGTAGGAGTCTTTATTAGACGGCGTGGGTCGATTCCTTTACTCAAATGTAAGGTCATATCAACTGGAACTAGATTTGCGAAGCCTTCGTGTCACTTTAATTAAGAATTTAGGTTTTATTTCTGCGCTTCGTCAAACAGATAGCCAACATACCGCTCGGCTGCGCGTTCGACACTATTACACTGCACAATATGTAAACAAGTACCGGGCGTAGCTATAAATCACAATGCTAGTAGCTGCAACGCAAGGCCGCCGATTCTCGTTCGGGCCGAATATAATTTTAAATGTTCTCCATTTAATAGGTGACGTATTTTATTTATCCACCAAGCCCGCTGTCCGACAGCCGTTGGGATGTTCGGAACAAGACATTTCGCTCTTTTTTGTAATTGTCAGCCTCGTTTTGTCAAAGTGACTGATCGCAGCGACATCTAGCTGTTGGTATTGAATGTCAAGTATTATGAGAGACCCAAACGTACTTTATTATTGTCTATGGTATTTTACAGATCGTTCAACGTAGTGCAAACAGGTGATTAAAGGTCGACTTATATGGAAAGTACCTATATAAATGCAATTTTTTTATCGCTTTTATTTTAAGAAAATGCTTATAACATTATTTGTACTTTTTTTTATTAATACTTAATTTCACGTCTATTCGTTTTGATATAATATTTATAAGCGCAGCATAAATTATCTTCTTTTTACTTTTCTTACTTACCAATGAAAGAATTTATAGTGGTATATTTAATATGTAGCATAATATTATATTTTATCTTTAAAAATTTTGAGTTCTAATAAAAAAAATCCATCTGAGCCAACCAAAATATAGTACATCTATTACTTTACCTAAATAAAGTTTAGGAAATAAAATAATTTTTATTTTTATATATTTATTTTAAAACAAATAGTAAAATCTTTATTATAAAAATAGTAACTTTTAATGTGAGACTTTTTAATTAATGCTTATATTACATATTCAAGCGTTACATAATGTCTTCTTTATTGAGATGAGTTAAGTTCTTCATTGACCACTTTACATCTGTTTGAAGCTGCCATTACAGCACCAATAACTGCTGATCTGAAACCTTTAAGCAAAATAAATAATTAGTGAAGTAAAAATAAGAAAATTATTAAATATATAACAAATAGAAATTGCGAAAATATTTTAATCCCTGGCTATACGGCAATTTGGCTAGTTGACTACAGCAAGCAACGTACGAGACTGAAACTCTTAAATAGTACATTACTCATCTAAATAGGTACTAATAGCCACGTGAGAGCAATAATTACGATCACCGTGACTTCGCGTTTACTTTAATTTGCTACTCATTCAAGTACGTCAATAAGCAGTAAAGTGTACTGTTAAAATGTCTACACATACATTTTAACAGTCAGTATAATATAAAGTATCTACACTGAAAAATGTGTTATTTTCTTAGTGTCGGTTTAGTAGATAGTATAGAAAAAAAATGCAATGGAGGATATCTCTGCTAATTCTATTAAAATTCACGAACAACAAATAATAAATAGACAGATCATTACCATTCTGTTCTAAATGATAAGTTCCTTCAGCAGTTGATCCTCCTGGTGATGTCACATTGTCTTTCATAACAGCAGGATGACCTCCATTACGCAGCATTGCAGCACCGCCTAAGGTAGTTTGCGTCGCCAATTTTAGAGCTAAGTCACGAGGCAAGCCACATCGTACCCCACCATCAGCTAATGATTCTATTAGCATGTATACCTGGAAGTAGAGATTGATAAATTAGGAAAATATCTTTTTATCTTTGAAAATCCTTTGCCTAGCCTCTCTTTTATGTTTCTATAAAAATGTAGCAGTCGCAAAATTCTGCATGATAAGATATGAATATTTGATAAAACTTATTTTTGAAAAAAGGTATCCACTAAATTGTGAATTCTAAATTAAATGTTACAGCTTAGAGACCATTTACATTTTAGTGAGAGTGAAGAGATTTGAACCCAAAACTAATTTTGTGTTATAACTTATTATATGCCTCAAATGAGTTACGATTTACAAGTAAGTATTAAATTCACAAAAATCTCAATAAATCTTTGTGACATAGACAGTTAGTTGTAAGTTAAATAGTTAAACCTCAATATAAATTACGATTATCTTAAGTAGTTTGCTATATGTTGGTACCACTTAACATTCATAATGTATTTACTTATAAATAGACAATATAAGAATACCTCATATAACCAATGTTATTAAAACTACTTTTGATGTTAATTTTTTTATGAAATGCATACTGAATTTAAAGGTTTAAATAAATCATTGAAGACAAATCATTTAATTGAGAAATGTAGTTGAATGAACAAGAATTGAGTTTAAAGGTCACTCACATATCAAACAAAGTAGGTACCTACTACTTAAAATTCCACCATTCATTTGCTGAAAATAGAAAGAAGATAAAGAAGTGTTTCGTATCATAGTTACGCTTAATGTTCTTATAAAGTCACCATTCAATTTGTATAGATACACTTACATAAGCTGGTCCACTGCCGCTTAAAGCGGTTACAGCATCCATTTGATACTCTGGTACTTCATCACAGGTGCCGACTGCTCTGAACAATTGAGATGCTACTTTAACATCGTCTTCTGTTGCTTTAGAACCTTTACTCAATGCTGCAGCGCCTTCTTTAACTAACGCTGGAGTGTTGGGCATTACTCTGATCACTCTAGCGTCTTGTGGCAGTGCCTGTAAATTATGATTTAAAAGTTTCTTACATATTTATAAATTACATTTTTTAGTTTTTTCCAACACAAATATAGAGGAAAGTGCTAAATTTAAACTAAGATTTCTTACATAAAATTATATATTTTTATTACAAAGAATGTTCATTTACGATTAAGTACTTTATCATCTTCAAGTGTTTGTCACACACAAATGATTATAATTTATAAGGATGTATAATAGATTTCCCTTTAAAAATGGACAAGGTTTATGATTTTAGATTTATATTTTAAAAGCCAATAATTTATAATTTAATTTGAACTTACATTTTCAATAGTCTTTGTCGACACCCCCATAGCTACAGATATGAAAAGTTTGTTCTTAGAAGCGGGCAGATTCTGAACATCTTTGAGTGCTTTGACTACAACGTCTGGTTTAACTGACACGATTACTACCTCGGATTTCTCTACTACAGATTTATTTTCATATAAGGCTGTTGCTCCAAGAGCCTGCGAAAATATATAGGTAAATACTTATATTAGTTAAATCATATTCATGCAAATAGTAAGCTAAATAGAGAATACTTAATGTCATGACTCTCCGTTTTGCTTCTATTAGTTATTGTTTTTTAAAAAAAGTGATGGTTAGACGTCGTTATGCAAAATATCAGAGGACTAAACATCGAGGATATTGAAGAGCGTACATTAAGTTAAGACGAAAGACAGACCCTGGTAATAAAATCTGCGAGTAATTCCCGAAGAAGAAAAAACATTTACTACAGAAACCGTTAAAAATTAAACAAGTATTCACTAATAATTACTAATTTAATTCAAATCCCAAAAATACCAAAAAGAACTGAATTTACGTCGATTCAATGTAAAAATAAAAATTAATTTATGTTATTAATATCGAAAATGTGTTAGTTATTAATATCGAAAATACCAGTACGGTTCTTTATTTGCAAGACAAAACTTCTAAATGAAAATGTTTAAAAATTATCGGAACAAATGAATTACCTATACAAATGAATATAATGTACATATCAGTATCAGGGATACGTAATATCTTATCACTTGTCATTTATAGCAAAGTCAAGGCTGTGTTTACGTCAGTAAACAAAGTGATATAATTCGGTGTAAAGTTTGCAAAACGCAATTCCCTCTATTTATAAAATGATAAAATGCTTAAAAATATGTTTAGTTAATTGTTGTTCTAATATTTATGTTTATATTCGCTTAAATGGTTCTAATATATAAGATTCTGAGCCCTAGTAACTGTTTTGTTCTGTTCAATAACAAAAAACAAACAGAGTTTCTTAACTTATTATCTATACTTTAAAACTTGAAGAGTGATTGAATATGAAGCAAATGTATGAATTATGAAGCATTCAGTATTTAAGTATACAATGTACGTACATACGTCTCAAATATATAATCTATTAGCGGCCCGCCCGCGGCTTCGCTTGCGTGAACTACGTTATTATTAATTTCTGTCTCCATGAGTACCTACGTCCTATAAGTGACGTCCATGTAAAATTTGAGATTCCTAGCACTTGTAGTTTCTGAGATTACGTGAGTGACCTTTCGATTTTATATGTATATACATATATAGATTAACATAAAGAAAAATATTATTTTAAAATTGTACCTTGAATGCCTCAGCACTAGCAACATCCGCAGGGTGACAGCTTGCAGTTATTTCGTCAGGTTTTGCTAATCCTGTGAAATTATAATAAATCTAGTTACATAAATATAGAAATTTAAATATCTATAATTTTATATTTTATTTGTAATTTTTACGGAAACAACGATTTTTATCGTAAGATTGGCATTCCCATAATTATCATTATCATAAATTTTATGTATTTTTTAATATTTTAAGATAGAATAATCAATTATATCAAGACAAATACAATATATGAAAAATATTCGTGTAATATGAACAAAAATTAAATAAACAATGTGAAGATTTCAAATATCAAACTCTCTCTCCATCAGTTGGAAAGAATAAAACAGAATAAAGGTATACCTGCAGATATAAATCCATTGGCCAAAGCGAAGGCCAATTTGCCACCTCCGATAAATCCTATCTTCATTGCTTCTTTGAATGTTTCTGAAACAATAAGATTAAAAATTAATTAAAGTTATTCGTCATAAGACTAATTCCAGTAAGTATAATATGAAATTGCAATTAATTTCGCGTGGAGAGGTTACATTAACATCACACACGACCTCTTCTTTTAATACTTGTTTTAAAAGGCCAATAATTTAATTTATTTTGTATTTTAATGTTTGTGAATTGAAATAATCATCAGAGATAAAATAATTAATTTTAAATAATATTTTAAATTTAAAAATGATAATAGGAAAAAAACTTTTTTTTTTTAAGGCTATCGAAAGTATTAGGTATTATTAGAAGCATTGATGCATTGTTATTGATGCATTTAGTATGAAATTCACATGTGTCTCGTGGACCTACAGTTATAAATTTTGGCATGAAATGAGAACTTACAATGCAAATAAAGGAAAAACGGGAAAGGGAAAACTTATAGGCATTTCAAAGAAAAAATCATTGCAAACTTATATCTGTAGTTATGTTCATATAAAATGAGTATGTATATAAGCCCGAAAACTGATTTTTTTCCACTTTTATTTATGTTATAATTCCCGTTCACTTTCAATCCTGAAATTGGTACGGAACCCTCGGTGGGCCAGTCCGACTCGCACTTCACCGGTTTTTTTTTCATAATAAATTAAAATTTTCAGGAATTGTGGTCGGTCGAGCCGCAATAGGTAGCCTATTTGCAACTCATATCTAATTTCCTAAAATGCGCATTGTAATTCCTCCAATATTTAATTTAGAAAAACAAATCAAATCGATTTTTACTGTTAAAAGCGCAAGATTAATTTTAAAGTGCTATTTACTTACGTGGAAAGCTTATTTGCTAGACTAAATTTTTTTTGTATAGTATATAAATATTCACTATTTAAGATCTATGTATTATATATACAAATTATTTTGGAATCATAAAATCTAAAATAATGGCCTAATAATTCAAAAATTGGTAATTATACCTGTATGATGAAACTTCTGAAAACATTAGAAAGAAGTTTAGAAAAACTCTTCTTAATACAAATATTATAATAATATAAAAACTATTAACGGGGAAAGGGAAAAAAATAATGTTTTATAAATGTACGAAAGAAAAAAAAACAAATTGCTTAAATATTTCATAAATTACACAAGACTTTTTTGTGATGGTCGACAACTATGATAAACAGCGAGCTATTAATAGTAAGACATTGAGATTTTAAAGTAAAGTATGTATTGTTAAATAATAAATAATTTTAACATTTTTATTAATATATAAGATTAATTCAATATTTCACCATAAATAATAAAGTCCTTAAAACATATATTTTTTTATAATCTTTCATAAGTATGTAAAATAAACCCAATATATTTTTATAGGTTTATTTCATTTGACATACACGTAATAAATAACTATTTTTATAAATAAAACTTACATTTTCGAATCTCTAACGTGGTGCTCGGCTCGCGTTTCTCGCTACACTGACTTGAGACTTCTCTTATCAGTAATGGATCAATATGCAAGCGGACTTATCAGAGACAATGTTCTTGTTCATATTATATACTAAGATATTTTATTACAAAGAGACCAATTGTGACGCAGGTGCAAAACGTTCAACTATAAACGCGACGGGTTGCGGGTTCGATGCCCACTCGAGGTACTCATAATTAAATATAATATTTTGGTTTCCTCAGTCTGGTAACGAGACAAGTCGCGGCGTTGAGTTTCGCCAATTAACACGCAAAAAAAAAATATCACTATATTGTAAATGGAAGATTCCTTTACTCTTTTTTTAATTACTATTAGATACTTTTACAAAACTTTAAACTAAGCTTTATTTAAATCATTTTGAACTTTTTTAACAAAATTTAGTATGAAATGAAAAAAATATAAATAAAGAAAACCTACTGTATTTCTAATACATTTCTTCATGTAGACAGACAATCTCACTTGCGTCATAAAGAACTAAATGCATAAAATAAAATGGTAAATTAATATAAATATTATCTTTTTTATCATAATGTGACTTGTTCTGTAGTTTAATAAAATTTGCATTTATTTAAATTGTCTTTTTGTCGCCATACGTTATTTATAAAAAATTAAATAAAAAAATACCGGCACGCTGTATCCCACATGCACGGCAGGGCAGGGTAGGCAGAGGGAACCTAGTGTTAAGACACTCCGTTCAACACTTTCCGTCGTATTTTCCGAGGCATTGCATGTTGAGTGGAGGAACTCAAGGCCGTGCTTTTGCCTTGATACCAGAGCCAGAGAATCAGACTTCCTCGATTGGGGATCGAACCCACAACCGTCGCGTTATAGTCACACCCTTGTGCCACTGCGCCACAACTGCCTCAGTTATTTTTAAACTTAATATATTCAATAACTATGAAGTTTCAGTCATTTTATTTTATTTATTATCATCACGCTAGGGTAGGCAGAGGGAACCGAGGAATCTAGTATTTTCCTCAGAATTTCCTCAGAATTCTTGAGGTATTGCGTGTTGAGTGACGGCACTCAGCGCCGCGCTTTACCCCGTGACCAGAGCGAGGAAATGAGATTATTAAATTATTAAATATTTAATTCCACCGAGTCAGAATCAGACCAACTATCGTCGCTCTCCGTCCGTACTCTAGCTAATTTACTACAAAATTAAACGAAATAAGTAAACTATCTAGAAATATATACCTACTAATAAAATAACATCCAATAGCATTAATTAAATGTAAAAATTTCTAGCGCATTCAAAATAAATACTACAGTATCAACAGCCATATATATTTTGACACAATTTTTAAAATGTATTCTATAAAAGTTTTCCATAACCCTGCCAAGGCTCACGATAACGTATCTCATTTGATTACACTTCAGTATTTGTGATTGCGATGTCTTCTTTACTTGCTGTGTAGAGGACAATGACCGTTATTTATATTAAAATATATAAAAAAGTTATAATTAATATAATTATTTAGGAAAGGTTTCGCACACATCAGGGTAGGCAGAGGGAAACTAGTGTTAAGTCCGTACCCCACTGAATTCTGAAGTCATTGCGTGGCATTGAATGGCAGAACTTAACGCCGCGCTTTTCCTCAACACCAGAGCTAAGAAACAGATCAGACCAATGGAAATCGAAACCACAACCAGTTGGTTTTACAGTCACACTCTGTACCACGCACCACGGCTGGCTTCATATTTATAAAAGGGAAGCTAATAAAAACGTGTATCTAAGTTTATTAGATAATATGTGGTTACGTTAACATAATATATAATTTTCTTATAGCTTTTCATAATATATCAATAGGTACATATTATTAATAGATATTTAGTTTCAATATTGTATCTGACTATTTATTGGAGTCAATTTGTTTTGTTCAGCCTTGTCGCCAATTTACTTTGCAATAAACGTTAATAGAGAGACACGTATATTAAATGCAGTGGGCATATATTACTAAACTGTTATATAAACAGTATTAAAAAGTCATGTGGAACGTATTATTTCAATTTTTGTAAGTATTAACTTACAGCAAGGGCATAAGTTTGCGATTGTAAACACCACGTTTGTGGGTTCCATTCGCACTCGAGTTTTATTATTATTTAATATACGAATATCATACAATTATATACAATTTAATATTTAATATACGAATATCATAAAATATGCTTAAGAAATATTTTTATATAAAAAGATACAGTATAAAGCTGAATTTAAGCCCCCTAGAAAATAGCTCTAGATACGCCAATGATGTTGTTACGAGTCACGAGCAATAGATACTTTCCCTATACAAAGATATGTTATATTAGCACTATTGTATGCCACTAAAAAGAAAATCTGTTTACTTTTAGATACACTAACTTAGCTGGTTTCACTCCAAGAAATATTTATGGTTTTAAAACCTTCTCAATTACAGTGCTCCAAATATCGAATTTAACAGAATTTGCATCAATGTTAATATGGCAATATTTAAAAACCAACTTCTCAATAACTTTATGTATGTAGCTTTTTTTATAGCTTCACCTGTATCCCGCACATAGCAAAGATAGGCAGAGGTACCAGTGGCAGTGGGAACCTAGTCATAGCACATTTGGTTCCCAGTAACCAATTTCTCCTCAATTTTGGAGACAGTGCCGGAACTCAACGTCGCGCCTTGCCTCGTTACCAGTGGGAGATAATGAAAACATTAAATATTTCCTTTCTTCGAGTTGGAATCGAACTCACATTAACAGTCGCGCGCTTATACCCCTGCACCACGAGCCCAGGACTTGCCTCATTAATTCATTATTATTTTGGTATTAATAAAGCTGTTTTTTTATATAATTTTATTTAATGTATATCAAAAGAAATATAAAATGTAAACAATGAGATACTCAAATATATGTACATGTTTACACATATAAGCTCTACGCATAATATTTAAACATATTAATAAATAGTAAGTAGTTATGTAAGTTATCACTTACAAGGCTATCCAGTAGGTATATTAAACGACATCATGTGCATGAGACAAAGTCCGTCATGATCAGGAATATATTTATTATAATATTTATTACTGCACTTAAACTCAATTCTTTATTTTAAACAACAAACAATCATATTTGTAAATAAAAAATATATTAAAATGATCATCGGACATAATAGAAAATCTGTTTCTTATGTTCTACCAAAATAAATTTGATAGTTACCAATAACAGACTGACCAAATGAAGAAGGGTATCTTAAGAATAGGTCATTGAATTTTTAAAGTTCATTGACATATCAATGAGCTTAAAGTAAAAAAAAAATACTTTGAGATGACAGCCAAACGTTTTTGTTTACTGTATTCCTTCGTATAATTATTAAGATTATATTAAATTTATATCAAATATTTATTATGAAAAAGGGATATTTTTATAATTTTTTTATACTAAACTTTAAAGCAATTTCCGATAAAAATATTTTCACAATAAAAATAAAATTGGTTACATGAATAACAAAACTTTTTTATAACAATTTATATAAAAAAAAAACACATCACAACAACAACAACAACGAGAATAACACAACATGGATAAGAATCGGGAACAGCGTTTAGTTAAAAAATGCAATATAGTATGTAAGTGCCATAAAGAGATAAAGAAATTTAATTATTGAACTAAATAAAAAAAAATATTTAAAACAACTTACGTTTTATCATCTTGACGTCTTAATCCACGAAAAAATAAATTAAATAATTGTCATAAATCAGATCTAAGTATGTTCAAAATTAACCGAAATCACATCACTATCGAGACTGTTTTATAAACTAAATAATTTTTTTTTATTATATTAATATAACTTTCATAATTTAGTGCTTATGAGTCCAAGGAACATTGTGAACTGGATAGCGTCCGACCCGCGTCCTCCCAGCGCGTACAAACACGAGGAAAATACATAAAACAATTATCATAAATAAATAATGAGGAAATCTATATGATATAATATGTAAATATCACGTATGACTTGGCTATCGTATATAAGGAGTTATATATATAAATAAATATACAAATGTCTTTCTTTTTCAATATGCTGATACTTATTCTTTACTTTTAGTTTAGTTAAACATTTTTGGACCCTTGTTAACTATATTAGATGGTCATCCTTGATTGACTTGGATCCGATGGATTTGAACCCGTAATCGTATCTTAAAGTCAGAAACGTAGCAATTGCATTCAGCGCCCTCGCTGTAATAGTTATTGGTAAAACAGTTATTTAAAATATCAACATATCATTTTGTTAATTTTATAGATTTTTTTATAATATATTATATTTTTTTAAATTGCATTTCTGTGCCTGTATAATATTATAAACAAAAAAACCGGTTCACAAATATAAGTATGTAATAATTTTTTATAATACCTATAAATTTTCGTTCTACAGATTTTTTTCCTGTATTTGTGTTGTAAGTTGTCACGTTGTGCGAAACATAACTTAGATCCAGCAATAAATTTAACAAAAAATAATAAATTTCACAAAAAATGCAGCAAAAATTATGCATATCTTTAGATTGCATTAACTAAGAAGTTTAATTTTTTCTGTGCTCTAAAGGACCATAAAACTAAATGTTCAATATTAATTTTAGCCTGATACACAAAGTTCACACGGTTTTAAGATAAATGGTCTTGACAGATGGTCAGACGGAGAACAGGAGTATCATATACCTACAGGAGATCCTATAAGAGTTCGCATTTCCCTTTTTGAGGCACGGAAACTTAAAATAAATACTATTTCAATTAACGAAACAACGATAACTTCAGTAGTCAAATGTACCTACTAATATAACATATAGAAATATTTTTCCTTATTTATCTTATTCATACAATTTTTTTTTTCAGGAATATACGTCGTTACGTCAATTTCACGGAAAAATCATTTTATGTGTCATTTCTCACTGTTATTTATTTTAAAAACTTGCATCTCTCGAGGGTTAGTTAGGTGGTCGCTTTGATTTTATATAACTTTTATTTAGCATTTTCTACTAGCTTAGAAAGTTTAAAAAGTTCAGCTTTGAATAAAGACGCTTTCTTTTTTTTTTATTGTTTTCTTTTAGCGGCGTTAAGTTCTGTCACTCAACAAGCCATGCATCCAGAATTTGAAAATTGGAGAACGGAAGTGTCCTTACACTAGGTTCCCTCTGCCTACCCTTCTATGTTCGGGATACAAAGTGGAGCTAATAAAAAATTTTTAGTGAACTTTGAATCCACAACCAGCGCGAACATCTAAAATGCCCAAAGCATATATTATTTATAATACTGAACAATTTCAATTAGAAAACATATTTCCATTACCTGTGTAATATTGTATATGACTGTACATGTCATATACAATATTAGATAAAGCTCGTTATCTAATACGTCATTAGGATATCACACAGTGTTTAATGGATGGCCCTATTAGTATTGTGTATTGGTAAATAATTGTTTACTTTAATAAATATATCTATAATATAATAAAATATACTATATAAATATATAGTATATTAATCTATTTTTCTTTTTGTTTATTATTTACGTATAATTTTGTTTCTGTCCAATTTCAGAGCCATTACATGTTGGTTAGCGAGACAATCAGCAAAGTATATCATAATATGGACTTGCCTCCCATTAGGATTCGAGTCCTCGACCATGGCGCAAACGCTTATATACCCAATACGTAATGGCCTCTGTAACATAAAATTTTATTATTTTATACAATTGAGTTTTTTTAAGAGATATAAAAGATGAAGTAGAATCCATTATGTTCGTAAGGAAAACAGACAAACAAACAAAATACAAAGTGTAAATTTTAATCGTATACAAATACTAGCGGACCCGGACGCGGCTACGCCTGCTTGCAATATAAGAATATAATTTCTATAGAAATATAATTTCAATCTAGATGAAATGCTAAAAGTGACTATTATATTTATTTTCATAAGGATGAATATCAAAATGACGCGGTAACGAACGCGGTCGCGTAGCGACGACGG
>JAKRZM010000307.1:658753-865191 GCA_036379175.1 Heliconius cydno galanthus
GTCTCTATTGTACTCGAGGTGTCTGGTGTAGAAGAAGCTTGATGTACTTTAAGTTTCTGTACTTCAGATTCTAGATTCTCAATTTTATTATCTGTTGCATTGTTCTTGTTAAGCATATTTGCGATATCTGATTTCATGGATGATTGTTCAGTTTTTAGGTCATTTGTACTCTTCTTAATATCGTTTATTTCGTTCTTAATGTCACCAATATCATTCGTTATTTTCTCTATGAATGCATTTTGACTATCGCGGAGCGTGGTCAAAATTCCCATAATTTGGGTAGTTTGTTTTCGTAATTCACTAATTTCTTCTTTGATCTGATAATTATCATCAATAAATTTACGCTTGTTACGATGTGTAATTTTAGGGGTTTCAGGAAATTCTTGCAACGGATCACAACTTGAAAGGTTTGGTTGAGAATCACTGCGACTGGAACTGAGGCCACTTCTAGTAGGTGATCTTAGAATGTTCATTGTAGATCTGTGGTAGTTACTGATGCAACACGTTAGCTAAGAGCCTGTCTCTTTTTATCGAGGTGGTGAAGAGCTGTTACCTTTTGGCCGTTGTGCAGCTACTCGAGACTAAAATTGTCGTATGAACAGAGCTATACTTCAAGCGACTTTCTTTCCAATGCGAATGCACGTATGATTCAGTTTAGTATTCAAATGTCGGTAAGATTAAAGTAAAAACAAATAGCACGTCCACTTTGCGCAACACCCAACGGTGTAATGGTATTATTCTTATCTATTAAATAAATAAAAAAACGAGATCCTACAAAAGTTTCCCTTGCATAAAATCTAAATGTAGCGAAAGACAGTTAAACCCTTCATTACTATTCATAAAAGGACAAAATAATTATCTTTATATTATCATTATTTATATAATACCAGTTAAATATACCACGTAACTGGTAAATGATTTTCAGTTGGTAATTTGGGAGATATGGGTATGTATATACCGATTAGGTATGAACATATTTGCTTGAGAAAAGCTTACTGCAAATGTTTGTGACGCCAAATACATACTGTCAATGTGAGCGACATAATATGTGGGTACTGTACTCTACTAGCTGCTTACGTAAAAAAAGTAAATGTTAAGACATTTTAAAACACTAATGTGTGACTGTAAACGTGATAGTTTCGGCTTCGATTCCCACACGGGGTAAAGAATTATTATTTATTAATTTTTTTTAATTCTTTGCTCTTCATTTGTTGCCACTCAACACGCAATGCCATGCCTATTTAATTTCCTCCAGTGGAAATCGAACATACAACCAGTCGGTTTTACAGTCACACTCTGTGCCGCTGCGCCACGACTGACCTGAATCATCACATGATGTAATGCAGAGTTAACGGTTCTATAAAGAATATAAAGATACACATTAGTTTTTATATATAGATAAAGATTTAATATAAATATTTTAATAAATTAAAACAGACATTTCTTATTTTATAATTTCACAATTTTGTATGCAATCCTCGGTAGTATAGTGGTAAGTATCCCCGCCTGTCACGCGGGAGACCGGGGTTCGATTCCCCGCCGGGGAGGATTTTTTTGTATTTAATTTCATTATCTGATTCTATTAATGTTGTGTATTAGATACTGTTTATCAAGATAAGTGATACATAATAATAATTTATCTTTTCAAGTTATATTATTGGTCTTATAACGTGAAAGAAATCACTATCACAAATTAGATATTGTCAACAATCAAAAAAAGACTATATAAAAGTGATAAATATTTTTTACTTAAATACGATCATAAACTTCTTTTACCAGAATTGATCTGTATAAAGTCAGTCAGTCAAATGTTCGTTATTACAAATAAGTTTAGCAACGCCATCTCTGTACAAATATCGTTACTAGAGTTAAGCCATAGACTAAGTCGAACTAACCGCTTAGGTCTTTAATAATTCAATACAATAATTATTTATTTAAGTTTGATAAATTAATAAGTGATAGGTATAAAGTACTTATAATAAATTTTAAAAGAGAAAAAAGCTTAGAATTATATTTAAATTTCACTATATTCCTATTTGTGTGTTGTGTGATCTTTTGTAGTTATAATATGAAATTCTTCGATTATAAGTGTACAAACAAACAAACATATTTTATTTATAAAATGAAATAATTGTACTAAGAACAATTTAATGTTATCTTTATTTCATAGATTAAATAATCTGTGGAGCTGTATCTGTGATCTGTCAAATTAGTTTTTGTTTCACGTATTTTTCGTTTCATTCGCGCTCAATGCGTCGACTGCGATGCGTTACGCTGCTGTGACGGTTGCTTGTCTATGGGAGTACCCGGTCGTGTTGAATTAGTGGCTTATATTTTATGATCAGTGAATTAAAGGAGCATTATTTATTTCTATGTATGACAGTGAATAAAATAACTATTTGAAAATGGCCTTGGAGGGTGTGAAAAGTGAAAAAAGTGAGGAAAACAACGGTAATCTCCCGGACGGCAAGGCGAACGGGATCGACAACAAAAGTAAACAGGTAAGAATCGAATATGATTTTCGCGATATTTTAAATCGTATTCGTGCTCTAAAACGATAAAATGTTAAAATTGTAATATCTTAAATATTTTTAAGCCTTACAACAAGGGCTTTGCTTATAAAAAAAATAAAATTACTGAACTACGGCATAATTTTGCGCAGCTCTAATAGCTGTATTGCAGATTGCGACCGGGATACTTGGTAAAGGTGTCACTAAGCTCACGGAAATGACCTATATCTTCTATTTAAAGCTTTATATTTTTAAAAATATACACTTCTTAATATTGCTATTATGTTTTGTTTAGTAAAAACAAAATATTCGATCGTTCAAAAGAAAACCCATCTGAATCTTTCAGTCGTTTCGCACTGAGTTAAATTATGTAATTTATAAATTGTGTATTCTCTTTACTTAAAATTTAATTTATTAAATCTTGATCATATTCAATCTTGAAGTGCAACTTTATTTTCGAGTTCAGATTATATTAAATAATTACCTTAATTAATATTAAAATGTTTAATAATATTATTCATTTCAAATATTATTATAACAAGTATTTTGAAATAAATATATTCACCATAAAAATAAGAATAACAAACTGACAATTACATACAATTATGAATAATTCTAAGAAGTATTATGTAAGGCATTAAAGTAATTGCAACAATAAATTCAGCATAGACAAATTTTCACAAGTGCTAATAAGGCCATATTGATTGACCCGGTCCTGTGGCACAATTAAGAACATTATCATGTGAGATCATGTCATATAATTTTCGCACTTATTTAAATTAAATTTTTTAATATTCTTACTTCAATGTATTATATGCAAGCAATTTTTAACTATATTACTTGATTTTGTTAGCATTATGTTGTTTTTGATATTGTTAGTATTATTTTCATGCTACTCTAGCTATTGACAAGGTTAAGTTATTTTATTCTTATCTTTTGGAAAATTTATAAAATTCTTTAATAAGTTATTTAATACAGCCACTTATTAACTTGAAGTTGTAGTATGTATTAGTACATTAAACTATTATTTTGCAATAATAACAATAATTTCTCATAAAAGTGAAACCGAGAAGCTTTTGTATCTAGCCCGCTAAGACTAGTAAAAAATCTATTGCTTATACAATAATTATGTTTTATAATATTACCATCATAAACAGTTTTTGTCTGATTCACTTACATAGCATATAAAATATTTTTTATTCATTTATCATGATAATTACTTATAGCTTTACCATCGCAGACTTCTCAATTTTGATCGGAAATAGGAATGAATTTGGCAGCTGAAATCTTAAAAAAAACAAAAGTTTTTATTTAAAAAAAAACGTAGTCATATCATATACTAGTGGTTTGCACCTTTGCTCTCGTGGACTACACAATATGAATACACAAATATATTTTTTTAAAGAGAGTCTTCGAGTAAAGAGAGAGAGAGAGAGAATATCGAATATTTATATTTGATATTCTCTCTCTCTCTCTTTACTCTTGACTCGCTGTTTATTAGTAAAAGCCGCATAAAATGCGTAGTGTAGTACGAACATTTAACACGTACTTCGGCGGGCAATCATTTTATTTTATACTATTTGAAATATGTATTTCATTTAACATATCTGAATATACATCAAAATCAATGATAATAATGCACGAGAATCAGAATGAAAATCGAAGTTAATCTCCACCCTATGAATTATTATCTACGCTTCCTTTCCCAGGCGTTATTTTATGTGGGGCAAATAAACATCTGCTCTGAACTCACTGCATTATTTAAATATATAATAATTTTACGGTATTTATCGATTCTATAAGTATTATATTGTAGAGGTAGCGGTATTGTTTTTTTAATAATATTATTATTTTTATTCAGTTTTCTGCTTGTTTATTATTATAGTAATTTTAAAGATTAATTTATATTGGACCCTTTTTGTTTTTACAGAGTGTTTTTACGTAAGTTTTCTCTCATTTACTTTTGTAATAATATATAATTACAAATCTTAGCCAAAACACGAGAAATTCATTGACTAAAGGCAAAGCAATAATAAGTTAGAGCAGATATACATATCATACTTTTTAGTATTCAATGACGAATTATTTGAAACTGAAAGGTGTAACTCTTATACAAAACAAACAAATGCACCTCTTATACAAATATTTACTTCGGCTCCATATCATATCTACACGTGATGTTTACTTAAATCAAAAATTTTGTTTGTCTGTAGAGATTGGGTTTTTTTCATATAATTTATGTTTTTAAAAATAATAAATAAAAAATGTTATTAATATATGCGTAAATTTTGGTCAAAATTTAACAGTACAAAACAGTTAACAACTCGTAACCGCCCTGAGGTTAGATTTTCTGAGTTTTTGCGCATTGTCGTCGACGATACCCTGCGCTTTGTCTCATTGAAAGAAAAATTATTTAAATGTAAGTAATGTTAATCCCCTAAGTAGGTATCGAACTCACAACCACCACAGTTGCTATACTGCACTACGATGACGTTTCTATTAATAATAAAATATAATAAACATGACTGCCATAGTATTTTTGTCGATGGCGCATTTGGGGTAAACTAACATCTGCTCTCACATTGTGTAATGTACGTCGTACGAACGCGTATAAAGCGTACCTATTCCAATTACGTATTCTCGTACGTTACGTTCACCGTAGAGAAACGTTTTAACCTGATTCTTAAAATGATCTCATACAACTTCTTTTGTTTAAAAATACTGTCATTTATTTTTAATACTGCTCGTGCTTTTATTTGTTTTATATATTTTAACTTTTAAGTTTAGGTGATAATTAACTTTTAAGTAATTAATTATGCAAAAAGCCTAGTATTTTGTTTTATTAATCTTTTTATAAATAATTACTAACATATAAAAAAAACTATTAACTCGAGACAGATGAACGTGCTTGACGAAACCCGTACCCTCTCTTATAGTCCCTTGTCTCGCCTTGCAGCTTTACACTTGACACGTTAAATTACACTCAGTTCAGTACTTTCAGTCGATTTTTAAGTCATGACGTTTTCAGTGGCTTAACTTAACGCCGCGATTTGTCTTCTTACCAGTGAGCAAGGAAATGAAAATAAATCATTCACCTAATTAGGAATTGAAGACACAATCGTCGCATTTATAATCACTTCGCCACGCATTTATAATCACTTCGCCACGCATTTATAATCACTTCGCCGAGAAACAAACTCAATTATTTAAGTGACATATAAAAAAATGCATTTTTATGTGCATTTACTTTTATAGTAGTTACAGTAATCCATATAAAAGTGTCTGCAAAATAATAAATTAAACGCAACGCCAGGTGATCACAATACGGCTTCGGTGCACGACCGATTTGCGCATGCATATTATTAGATGCGCTATATTCTATTGTGACAGTGTTCCAATATTTAGGCCCGTATTTATAAACCGATCTCAAATCTGAGCTCGTACTTGAGATGCCTTTTTCCCTTCATAAATTATGTACCTAACAATGAAAACAGCATCTCAAAATCGATCTCAGACTTGAGAGCGATTTATAAATACGACTCATAGTTCACAAGTTTTTTGTTGCAGTGTATAATTAATGCATACATACATTTATAAGTATGCAATTTAATTACGGTATCTGTGGTTTATCGATCTGTTACTTTATTAGAGTGGTTTAGTAGTTCATTATAGTGCAGCTTACCTTTTAAATATAAATTGCATTTGTAAGCGATACAAAAGGTAAAGCTAACTCTTATTTTATAATAATCTTTAAGAAATACATTTTGAGGTCCTCAATACAATTTTATAATTAAATATTTAAAACAGTAATTTACACTACATTTTATTGAGATTTCAAAATGCAAATGATATACAAAATTAAAATTTTTCAATTTTAAATTAATTCACTTTTACCTTTAACATATGCCACATGTAGCAATTTCTACTTACTTTAACACTACGTAAATATAATCGTGAAGGTATATTTTATTTGATAGAAGAAGTTGCATATATTTGATAAACTTTTAGTTTATTTATATATATTGATATTATATGTAAGGTAAACAGACGATTTGTTGGATAGTTTCTCTTTATCAGTTGTTCGATTGTTATCGACACTTCACTCGGCAGGCGGCACAGAAAAACTAGGTTGCAGCAATTTTAATGAGCTCCATATAAGAACGTAGAGCTTTTTTGCCTGACGCTAAAAATGGTCAAAAGTAGCTTAAAATTTTACGTTACATTAATATTTTTAGAGAAAAATGTATTTAATTTCATGCATTACCTACCCAAAATAAAACGCTGTAATTTCTATGTTTATATACCTATTTCAGCTTCACGCTCTACCCCGCACAGCAGAGTAGGTAGAGTGGACGTAGTGTTAAGACATTCCGTTCTTTATTTTCAGCTGTATTCTGAGACACCAGAGCGAAGAAATGAAAATATTAAATATCTCATTTCCTCAATTAAAAATAAAACCCACAACCAGCAACATTTATTTTGATAGTAGTTCTGCGAGCGATACGATCAAAGCGATTTCATTACACATTGATAACATCTCATTTTTTTTTCTATAAAATCTGTGTATTCTCCCTACATTACTAATAATAATACTTATAAAAAAATTGAGCAAATATAAACATAACAAACATAAAGTGGCATATATAAATACACATATATTTTTAAAATGCATATATATACTTACGTAAAAATATATTTCAATACAAAATGATGTCAGCCTGCTAATATCGTCTCGTTCACCTTGGTCTAACATTGTAGCTTCGAGCTTACTCACTGTAAGTCCTATGGGGCTTCGGCTTGATTAACTTACAGGAAGGAATCCTGACATGTACTTTATATGGAAATGAATTGAAAATTCTTTGTAATATACTTACTATAAAATATAGCTTAAAAGCTATATATATTTATTTAAATATATAACTTAAAAACTTTTTTCTGTTATCTTTGATATTAAAGATAGATGTTTTTAAAAATATTGTAACAGTTAAGTGGGTATGTTTGAGGGAAAAACCTTTAACTTATGCTGTACTCACGTCACGTTTAAATTATACACATGATTCTATCTATTGTGTTTAAATATAGTATTTATTACCTAACATAACTTTTATGATTAGTGATTATTATAAGTAAACATGCCTAAGATATATATGAGGAATATATCTAAAGCGGTATTTCCAGATATAAATAAATAAATATATTAAATAAATAATATATACTAACAATCCATTTATTCGCATTAGAGTGATATAATTCCGCAGTTGTGAGGATGTGAGGGCCATCTCCCTCAATGCTGACGTCATTTACGAGGGTTCTCAAAGTTACACGTACGTACTTCTAGGTCGCAGTACAGTGCAACGCTTTTACAAGCTTCGTAGCATGTGTACTAGTACAAGCCTAAATATTAGCACGATTTTGTCCTTTCCTAACTCAGATACAATTGGTGGGGCGAAACAATTGATTTTTTTATATTCATGAAACTGTTAGAAAAAAATAGAAATAAATAATTATAACCTTCATACAATTTTCACGCATTTCATGATATGAATATCATTAAATATATAATCTACGACGTTGGCGACAACCAATAGTTTCTCGATTGCGTAATTTTTTCAATTCCATTTGCATAAAATGGTTAAGTACGTTCCTTTATCGTCAGAGGTCGTATAAAGGAGGCTTTTATTACTCCGATATAAACACATATCTAAGAAAGGTTCGAAGAGATAAAATTCAAGATTTATCTCTACAAGAAATCTCTATAAGAAAATAAATTTATTTTATTCTTTATAATACAAAACGAGGCTTCTTCGAATCGTTCTTCTATTATGTAAAATTAATATAATCTTTCAGCTACCTATCACTTTTAATTTAATATGTACTTTATCAGAAAGACTGTTTTGGCTACTTCTTTCCTTTATGAATTTCAAATTGAATTTATAATTATAATTCATTGAATATACAAATACATTAAATGATTACGAATAAATTAAAATATTAAATTCCTTATTTAATATAACTTCCTTAAGTGTGATGATTAGAAACTATACTTTTAGATTTTGATAAATTAAAATGTAGTTTAGTAGTATTTATCCCTATATGGTCCAGTTAAAAGACCAAACATGTATCCAACTAAAAATCTTAAGTCGTCATGAATAAGACTTAACATTAGCCACCCATAATTTTCATGAAGTGTATACCGCAGTTCCACACAATCCAGTCGTTTAGAGGGTTGTTCACACCCCTCTCGAGTGACGTCACTTCGTGGAAAGCTTTGAAAAACACACGTACCCTGACACAAGAAGATTTCTCTCACGACCTTGGAATATGTTTATTGAAGCATGTTTCAAGAGATTTCAGGGTTGTATACTAAGATTTTTAACTTATATCAGAAATCTATATATGAAATCTATATATGTATTTGGGTGTATGAGTCACTCTGTCCGTTCTAGTTAATAATTCTGAGGTCTCAGATATATGGCGTGTAACTCACGGTCACCAAATGACGTAATTGTTTTTTTTTTTATTTTTAACTAATTCTTTTGCCTTTCCACACATACTGTTATATCGTAAATCGTGACTTATAATGTTCTCGTAATCGCGTTTTGTATAATTAGAATTTGTAATTAGCAAAGTAACTAGGATTAAGAATTATATGAAAAATAAACTAGTTAGGTGTGGTTAGTGTTATGATTTAAAACGTAACATTTTGTTTTGAAACTTATGGTTCAGTAATATATTTTTTTAACATTTATTTTAAATTTTTGACATTATAGGTACATTCGAATTGTATTCGTGATGGTAATTTTTATTATGCACATAATAACTATGAGTCTGATTCTAGTATAAGTATTCTAAAAGTTATTTTGGCAACAGTTCAATAAAATTTCAATGCGGTGGAACTTGTAGAATAAAAAGGTGAGTCACTACGATCTCTTAATCCAGGGAAGTACCGTTGTTCTATGTTTTAAATGAATAAACTATCTTGGCATAATTGTGTGGCATATAGGTAATGAGAAATATATGGAATATAAATTATTATTATTTATGTTACCTATACTTAAGAAAAAGCCATGGCCGTTATCCACAGAATTTTATAAGAAAATAGATTTTAGAACGCTACTATACCAAATATAAGAAAAAAAAACTCAATCGAAACGCATGTTTTTCTATAAAAAAATAGTTTATATACAGATTGTACTAGCATAGTTGGGAGTTAACGATTTTTCCAGTGAAGTGAACAAACCGCAAGGTGTGTCGGCCACGCCTAGCGCTGGTTATTCGTAATTCGGTCACGGCGTACACAACCATGACCTTGACTGAAATAATTTGCAAATTATTGAAGGAAATGACCCGTTTGTAAACATACTCTACCCGTTGGGCCCCGCTGAATAGTTTTGGGGCTATAGTAAATTCAATGACTGAACGGACGTCTCGTCTCTGGTCTTAATATAAAATTATTAAATTTTTTGGTGTGTTTTTTTATCTTATATGTATCTATAGAGCGAAAAGATTTGCTTGGAAACAAGGATTATATAGTGGGAGGTTATATGATACCTAACGGAACTTCCATATATTCCATCCATCCATCCATCAGCCTTTTAACGTCCACTGCTGGACATAGGGCTCCCCTAATTCTCGCCACTCCGTCCGGTCCTGCGCCCTTTGAATCCAGCGGATTCCCGCTGTCTTTGTAAGGTCGTCGGTCCACCTGGTTGGAGGGCGGCCTGTGCTTCTTTTGCCTGTGCTTCCATATATTGAATAGATGAAAACTACTAGGTGTGACAAGAATTACATTATTATCGATAAGCTTTTGACAAAGTAGCTAGTAGCTCAATAGAAAATTAATTTGCTTAGTCTTTTCTTCAAGCAAAAAATATTTTGCTACGTTTTACAATTGACGTAATATTTTCTCGTTTCCAAAAAAACTATACAGCTCCAAAGAACCTAAAAGGAAGGTCTTCACTATAGAATATTTAACTGCAATGTCATTTCAAACCAACTCAAAAGGTAATTTCATAATAAACCTAACTTCGTAAACTGTCCTTTAAAGCAATTTCTACCGTTAAAACGTACCGTGCTCCGGAATAGGAAGCGTAACGGGTCGGTGTAGATTTTATTATTCCATTTTGTTACTCCGAACTCCCAACTGCAGGGAGCGCTAATGCAATCTGCATGGTGCAGACGATGCAAATTGATTTAATAACCTCCAAAGGGATTAAAAGCTTGCATACGTTATGCTAGTCTGTTGACTCTCAAAGCTCAACGGGCTGGTGTACCGTTAGATATGGTGGGCTTATTATGAATTTAAATTTAATAGGATTGGATATATTTTTTTAGTTTAACGCTATAGCATGTAGATAGCAGAGTAGATAGAGGGAACCTAGTGTTAAAACACTCCGTTCCCCACTTTCTGTCGCATTCTGGAGGTATTGTGTGTTGAGTGGAACTCAAAGCCGCGCTTAGTTCGAAACCAGAGCGAAGAAATGGAAATATTTAATATTCCATTTCCTCGAATGGGAATCGAATCCACAACTTGTCTTGACGAATATTAAAAAAAACAACATCTCTCGTTATATTGTTATTATATAAATGTTTATTTTACAATTAATACCAAATACAATACTGTATATACATAAACATTTTTCAATTGAAATTAGTATTAGATTAGAATCTGTAGTAGTAAAGTGGCGTCACATGTTATATACGATTGAATGAATCTGTCATTTCAATAGATCGAGCGCAGTCGAACCGAGATAGCCGCGGACTAATCAATAGGTACCAATATAGGAAGGAGTATTGTAGTGCTTGACGATTGTACGCGCGGCCAATTGATATCAACTGTTTAAGAGTTGCCGTGAACTCTGGTGAACTAGTAAAAGGCCGTGACTTTTGTTGTCTTTTGATTTAAGTAGTACAGTTAATTCCCGATTGCGTGGTGGATGTCTGTAAACGCCACGGTTGTAGATTCGATTCATATTTGAATGACTTATTTATAGTTCCATTATTGTGTTCCGGTAACACGATGGTACGTGGCGTTGAATTCCGCTGCTCAACTCGCAATGCTTTGAAAAATTTGGTAAAAAGTGGAGAACGGAGTGAAAAAAAAAAAAAAAAATNAAAAAAAAAAAAAAAAAAAAAAAAAAAAAAAAATCTATAGAGGTTTTTAGGTAGATACAATGTAATTCTGTTTATTTTGCTGGAACAGAAATATGTATCCCGCCCGCAGCAGGGTAGGCAGAGGGAACCTAGTGTTAAGACACTCCGTTCCCCACTTTCTACCGAATTCTAGAGGCAATGCGTGTTGAGTAATCCATAATATCGTATGATATGGATAAGAAATTCAAAATTATATTAGTGTAACCACACCATGTAAGCGATTATATTTTAAAATTAAGCTTTTAATATCTAAATGCCTAGTCACATGGATGACTTCACTATAACGGTACTATTTTTTTAATTAAAATTAGGTATATTAAAATGTCGCCGATAAAACATTTATCATTAGGTAATTTATTAATAAGTATGGCCGGTAATGAGGTAACAGGTGTATGTTAGATCGCGCTATGTTAATCCCGTTTTTTAATTATAATTTATAATATTTTTTTAAAATGTATATCGATATAGTAAAGTAGGTACTATTGCTTAGAATTGTATTGGAAATGATTTTAGATATTTCATCAGTTAACTAATTTAAATATTACTTCAGTCTCTATTATTAATACAATTTCTTTGAAATGTATGCGCTACGTGTGTAGTTTAACATTTTTTTTATATAGCTGTTTAGATATTTGCTTCTCTGTATTATTATAATATACTTGCAATAATACATACATTTCCTAAGGTTATTTAATAAAAACATACTGTTCCATACGTTTCAACGTTTCCAAGAAATTTTGCTCGTATTTATTTTCCATTACGATATAAAGCTCCAGTGAAAGTTTGACCTTTTGTTTTGTAGATCGAGTCTTATTTATAGACAATGAAAGCGAATCCACAGACTTGTAAATTAGCCTTTACTTTCAAAGGCTTTGTTTTTGTCTATTAATTTGTTCGCTTTATCTTTTTCTAAACTGATAAATATTAATAAGTGAATTATCTTTTGTTTGATTTTTTTAGTATTAAATACATTATGAATGACGATAATAAAAATAGCGAGGTCAGTCGTGGTTCCGAGGTACAAGTGTGTAAATGCGACTGGTGGTGGGTTCGATCCCCACTCGAGGAAATGGAATATTTTCACTCATACGTCTAAATGAGTAATTTTTATGCGACTCTAATACGGTTTATTAGCTTTTTATTTTGTATTTTCAAGTATTTGTTGTATTTTTAGAAATAAACACTAGAGGCTTAGTAACCGTTCATATATTTCCACTATGATAACAAATTTACCGTTTGAATGCAATGTATTGACTACTAAAACCACAATGTTTGTTATTCTATTGTACTCGTATATTCCAAAATACAATCAATCGTACTCGTAATACTCAATATTATAAGCTTCGATTGACGTATAAATTTAATTTTTTTAGTAGAGAGTAAATTCTCTGGACCAGCCCACAACTAATGAAAGAAATATTTCAATGACCTATCTTTAAATATGATTATGACTTTTTCCCCTTATTGAAATTGTGATATCTGTCCCAATGAGAGCAGGCTACAAATTCAACTACTTAATATAACCTTGTTGTGTGTTATTTAAATGCAAAAATTTGCATAATAAATGCATTTTTTTAAGTAAACTGGCAGCCAAACAATATTAAAACGCGACCTTGCTTCTGAGATCGTAATTGTTGAGGAAAATTGTAGGAAACAAAGGAAAATGTCAAAGCCAGTGTAAAAGATGTTATAAATTCGCTCGAATAAATATTTCACGAGGGTCTTTTAATGCTGTTCAAAGGTCCTGCCCTAAGGGCGACATAATTTTAGACATTCACTATAAACGAGACATTTATATAAATAGCTAATTATGTTTCAAGTGTTTTAATATTCGTAATATATTTAAAATGTGGATAAAGAAATGTATTTCATAACAATGATTTCACTAAATATTTAAAGATATAGTCAGAATGAAAGGATATCTGTGTTGGTAATGACATAATGAGCAGCGCTGAGCTCCGCCAATCGACACCAACCGGAGAACGGAGTATCATGACACTAGTTTCTTTTTCATGCGGCATATACCGTGAAGCCGAAAACAAAATATAAAAGCACTGTTCCAAACATTCTTTTTTAAATTTCTACGATTAAATTGCATTTTATATAAACGTTGTTGGTAGGAAAATGCGTTTTTAATTATTTATTTCCCCCAACACGAAAAATTATAATCCCATTGTATATAAATTGAAAACATAATGTTTAATGGATTTAGGTTAATTACAACATGTCTCATATAATTAAGGTAGTGTCGCGTGCCTCTGCATACGTGAGCGTGACCACAACAAGGCAATTTCTGGGAATCGTTGAGCTCCACCCCACAATACGCACTGTCTTGGGCGGAGAACGGAGAACAGAGTATATAGAGAATTATAGTAGATTCTCATGCGGGATAAAACCTGAAACCTGAAAATGAAATACTAAACGATTATTAAAAAATAATCGTTTTATATAATATCTGTGTTAAAATTAAAAACACTTTGTATAAAGTTTGTTTTTAATTTTCTTTTTCCCTTAACAAGAAAAATTATAATTCCATCCATATACTTGAAAACGTTATGTTTAATGGATTTAAGTTTATTACCAGGCCAGTCACAAGCTCAAGATGTTCAATGGCACAAGCGTGCGACGTTAAACGTGACGGGTTGTGAGTTCGATTCCCACTCAGCTCTGGCAGCGTGGCGTTCAATTGAAAAATAAAGTTAATTACATCATTTTACATGTAAAGTAAAGGTTATGTCGCGTGCCTCTCCATAGGTGAGCGTGATCACAACAAGGCGAGCTCTGGGTGTGTTCACGAGACGGCGAACAGCGTCGACGTTCGTGCGGTCGGTCGTCTCTAGCCGCAATTTGTCTATGCTATGCTATGTTGACCTAGTTGGCGTGATACAAGCGCTTCAAATCGTATCCCATACGCTTTGGATATGTGAATTTTAGTTTTTCTTTTCAGTGTAAATTTAGATTGTGTTTTTACTTTTTTTTATTTGTGATTATAGTTGTAATATTTCTGTTTTTTGTGTAGGAAGGTGTTTAAGATGTGTGTGTGTATTATAACATATTTCAGTAAAATTAATTAAAAATAATTTTAATAAACAAAACAACATTACCTTTATAATTATTGTAATTATACACATATTAAATAATGTTTACATTGTTAATATTTTCTCAGTTTTAATTTTTCTATACATAATCTTTCTAATTGATGACATCTTTTATTAGTTAAATCAACAAAAATATTACAGATTTTTCAATTACTACTTACTACAAAGCAATGATTAATATAATTATGAAACTTGTATGTTACGCTTTGACGTCAAAACTCCTAAACCTATTATCCTTTGGCTATAATATAAAAATAAGTTTATGCGAGCAAAGTCGCGTTTGAATCTATTATTTTTATAAAAATATCTTACATCTGATGAGTGTATCGCGTGTTGGAATTACAATTCTTGCTCTCCGTTGAAGCTGTGTCATAATTACTTGCAGTTCTTCTGTTATGCCGTACAGCTAATTTCGTATATCGACCCGCTATGCGTAGCTTTTGAATTTAATATTGGTACCTAGAATAACTAAACTTCGTAGTTTTACATACAACTGTTCTTGTTAAAATAAATTGATATGCTATAAAAAATGTTTTAACTTGTTATTAAAATTTTCAGTGTATTTTTTATAATTGATAATCTATATGAAATTAAGAATTAAAGTTATTTTTATATATATCTACTTTGCAATATTAGTAAAATATGAAAGATATAATAATATTTGTAACAAATTAGACTACTGAGAGCCTTATTTGGCATAAATACATTTGGATATAACATTTTACAATCGGCTTTTATTACCATATTTTTTTTAGTAAGCAGTGCGCAGGCATGTACGGTCTAATGAGGGCGTTGACATAGTTGGCTCATAGCATTTTAAAATTGCCAAGTAAAAAAGAAGTTTTAATCTGTTTGGGATTTTCTAGTCCAATGCTCATGCAGCTTAGCAGTGAAGCTTTATATAATACTAGCGAGCTAGCCTACGGAATCGCCCGCTCAAACTATTTAATTATTTATTTAATACATGGAATTACGTTCGCGTTTTAATATATAATGTATGTTGGCAGCGCACTTAAAATTTCAAAAAAAAAATTCTTTAAATTGATTTTCAAACCTGAGGGGTCCCTTTTTGTAAATTCCAAAACAGTCTTTTTTTATTTTATCTGTTTCTTCGTTTACTATTAAGGTAGTTACCTTAACTTTTGACGATATGGCACAAGTGGCGATATGGCACAAGCGTGTGATTGGTAAAGCGACGGTTGTTGCTTCAATCTCCATTCGAACGAATGAATTATTATTTATTAATATTTTAATTTCTTCGCTGTAGTATATTTTGTTTTCCGCCACTCAAAAATTCGGCGGAAAGTGGGAAACAGAGTGTCTTAACACTACATTCTCTTTGCCAACCCTGCTATATGCGGGCTACAGCGTGAAGCTGAAAAAAAAAAAGAAACTTTAGCTTCTAACGGCTAAGTACCATCTGTCATTAAAGCTTACTGTCAGCGAGGATTAATATTTTCCTTGCTGACCATTTACTTATATGAGGCTTCAGTCAGTGACCACATCGGAAGTAGGCGGTGCGTAAGTATCAGATGGTCGCTCAAGTGGAAACACAATAATACCCCATGAGCCCCAAACTTCCACACTAAAACTGTACAAAGTAATTTTGTTTACTTTATGAAGTTTTTTTTTCCTTTTTAAATTCATTGTATTTCTACTAATTTGTAAGGAAAACACAGATGCATAATATTATACTCTACTATTTGGTTATTTAGAGACATTGCGTGTTGCACACAGGAAGCCAACGTTATGCTTTCATTGATTAGATCGAGGGAACGCCTATAACATTATTAATAAATATTAATAAATGCGATTGCAACCAACTAAAAAAGTAATAAATACGAATTCTAATAACTTTACATCCTTAATCCATCAGAAATTCAAAAAATATTCATGAAATTATCTTTTTGAAAATTAAACCTGTATAAATGGACAAATCAAGTCCATAGCACTTGACTGCAAAATTAGTACAGCACAAAGGGAGTGGTTACATATCCTCGTGCTTCCGAAAGTATGCCAGGAACAGGTTTGATGCAGGTTTAAAGTGTAATCGCAGCTGAGCGAGAGCGCAGTGTACGCGGTGTCGGGTTTTTATTTGATTTCACAGTCCAATATTTGCTTTGCTTCTGGCGTGTATGTATACAACTTTAAATACTTCCATTTATTAATATAACCTAATATAAAAATAACATACCTAACTAAAAGGAAATTATTCATATATGCAATATGCAAATAGCAGGTATATCTTTGCTTAGTTTTAAGTTCCTTTTGATAAGCTTGGTAATAAAAACCAAGTCAGCTAGCTATATTTTAAACTATTTAGACTTTGAATGCAGATAAAGCGATGAATAAATAAAATTTAAATTAAGACGGGCACTTTAAAATGTATTCACATGCTAATTTAAAGTAGGACTTTTGAGCTGGCAAGAACTGAAGAGAGGCACAAAAGTGGAAACCTTTTCTACCAGCCCTGTTCCTGATAGGAGACAAAGGAAAACATTATCATCATCATCAATTTTAAGATTGGAAGGAAAAAGAAAATATTTATCTAAATCAATATAAGCCCTACGGTACATTAAGTATAACAGAGTTGCCAACTCAGGAGTTGTTTCCTTGTTATGCAGCGTAAGTAGAACGACCGTTCCGGCGTAAAACAAACTGTCTCATTTAATTTAATCATAGGTACTAATTGTAGAATGATTCTCACAACACCACGCCTTTTGCGTGCCGACGATTTGGCACTGATTACGTTTAATATAGGTACATAATTCTATAGATGACGTTGGCTATTCTTAGCTAATTATAATTTATATATCTTATACGGTGGTGTATGTATTTTACGTTTATATATCGCTTGTTTTGTAGAGTAAGTATATCGAGATAGAATCAAATTAAAGCTTTTTAAAATTCACTTTCAACACTTCTTATTGCAATCGCATACATTTGCTGCATGTTAAGGTTTAACAGTATCCAAGGATATATTATACTCGTAGTAGTGGACTATTAAGGAAAAGCTCAGGATGCCTACAAAAGATTTTGCTAAAACTACTTACTATTAAGACCGAGATCAGGTTAATGTTAGACTCATAAAACGTAATTACATTTAGATATAAATAAACAAACTAAAAAATTATCCTGGCTCAAATTCGTATCTGTTTTATTTTCTTTAATCACTCAAAAACAACCACATTGTACGGAGTTTGTTGACGTTTTTACAGTTTTGTTGCTTATGTTTCATGTTCCAGGGTGAGATACTCATCACGATATGACGTCAGCGAACCAAGCTGTTAGACACTTGGTCTGTGGGCGGAGTACGGGCTTTTGTTTTAAGTCACGTAAGGGAATGAAATATTATATGTATGAAGAATAATTTTGAAATAGAAAAGAATATATATTAAATAAGTATTACTCATTTTATATTTTGATGACTTTATAGTAACCGAGATTTAGGGTAAAAATTATAATTTTATAACCACTCTATTGTGAAATAAATAATATCACAAAATATAAACATGTTATCCTCAACACAGGCTTAGATTAGTAAAAAGCTTGTTAATATTCTGCAATGATGGAATATCGGCCCTGACGCAATTATAGTTGGTCCTGTGTCGGTTCGGTCGATCTTATCTCTTTAACTACATGTGGTGCTTAGAATTGTAAATTAAGTATCGTTTTGCGATGGATTGAACTTATAATACAATTTTATGGCACAGAAATGTAGTGACCTTAATGTAATTAAATTAATAAAAGTGATTTTCAGTAATATTACATTAAACATAAGGACTGGATTATTAATATGAGCAACTGTTAATTTCTAAAAGCTGACCGATACTGAGAAAATAAAGTAAACAGAAAGTAAAAAATAAGTCAAAATACATTTTATGAGCGTCATTAGTATTCTATGTGCGATACAACCATTTCAAAAATTAAGATATTTATAAATTCACATCATGTTTACGGTTTTAACAAACAATAAATCTTCGCTCGTAGCATATTCAATGTTTTTTGGTAGACATATCGTAAAATAGTAACACATACAAATATGATAACAAGCGAAATAAAATATTATGAACCAGATCTGTGTATGTTTAATGTAGTTTGTCGAAACGAGGCGAGTTGTGACAAGTGAGCACTCTAACGTATTAGGAATGTAGAGTCAGTGAATGAAAATTTACATATCAACGAAAACGTCTATTATAATTTCAAATCCACACCAGGCTACCGACAATGGGTGCACTCGGTCGCACAAGCATTCCCCTGGCATTCCCCTGGCATTGGTCTCGCCGGAAATTGACCAAAAAAGTTTGTAATATATCAGTGTGTGACAGAATGAAATTATATCATCCTGGATGGGGATCCGCACTTACAATTTTGCAATTTATATTATTGTAGCGGTCACTGCTTCATTGTTTAAGTGCCCGGTTGATCGTGGAAACTTGGGTTCAATCTCAGAGTGCCTACATTCATAAATTTCTTCGCCCACTATATAAATTTATTTTTATTGTGAGTTGCTTACTTTAAATGAACGTACAATGCATAATAATAAGGTATATTAAAAAGGAAAAAACAATCATTTTTGAAATGTTTTTAAGCTTCTCACTGTATCCTGCTGATAGCAGGGTAGGCAGAGAAAACCTAGTGTTTAGAATTCTGAAGGCATTGCGTGTTAAGTGGCGAAACTCAACAATGTGCTTTTGTTTCAACACCAGAGCGCAGAAAAACGATATTTAATAGTTCATTTTCTCGAATGGGAATCAAACCCACAACCTGCCGCGCTTATAGTCACACTTAGTGCCCCTACGCCACGACTGACCTCATCTTAAAAATGTTGAATTATTTAAAAGCCGTTGCATTGTTGAAAATCCATCACGTTTTTATACAATGACTTCTTATTCAGCGACATTTTACAAGCTTTCCAAAATTGGTCACCAATTATCCTTTCCATCTTTCCAGTTTTAGTCGTGTTTGTTTATTTCTTCGTATAGGTGCCTTAAATGACGTCACGCCGCGTCCGCATCGCTGCCAGCCTGTGTTCCGAGTCCGACCGTGTCAAGTCCGCAAATAAACGTGTGATGCAACTAACTCAAAAGTCCATGTCTCATAAAGTTTTAATAGTATTAATGACGAAAATAGGTCAAATTTTGATTGTTACATTTGTTCGAGTGAAGTTCTAAATAAGCGATTTTACGAGTCATTCGACGACTATACATTACATATGTATATGTAACCCACATACGTAGAGTTGCAAACGTTTTTGTCACTTGTCTTTTTAGATAGCAATGAGGATTTGAATAAATTAAGATAACTCGCAAGGCCGCGTTGGTCTTATTGTCGCGAAACGTACAAACAACTTGCATACAGTTGATTCTATTTCTGATAAAATTATTTATAATATAAATATAGCCATTTATAAATTATTTAAATGTAAAACAGGAACCTTAGGTTACTGTAAAATACTGAGGAAGTTCCCCGTTTCGACTATCTCCCTGCGGCTTTCGAGGCGTGTTTATAGACTAGGTTTACGGCACTTGCCGCAATACCAACCTTATACGGCCACGCGTAGTGCAGGTAGCTGAGATTGTATTTATTACTGTAATTAAAATAAACTTACTCGTTGTACGTTCAAATTTAGATTTTAAGACGTATTTGAATACTTGTTAAGCTTTGAGGATTTCAAATTTAATATTAACTTTTTAATTATATATTTAATATAAATATGATTTAATCATATTAAATAAAATGTGATTTTTTTTATTACAATATATCCGCAAAACGATTGTGATGTATAACGTAATACAAATGATCGTAAGTACAAGTTTGAATTTAAGCGAAATTTGGCACTCTGGTTTGCAAGCTACGAATTTAAAACTTATTCTTTCCAAAATTACATAAATAAAAAATATTGTGTATCTACTTTTACTATAAATTAAAGATTTCTTCTTTGTTACATCAATATAAGAATGTATTGAGTATTTCTACGTACTTTAGCAACTTTTAAGAATTAAGCGACATTAGCGAATGATATAACATTTGCATAACCGGTTCCCTCTCGCGGTCAGTGCCGTAACGCAGTTGGATTGGCGCCACAAACACTATGAAATCGTAACCTATGCTTTAATTTCAAAGTGCGCTCCAAAGGTCAGATCGACTTCGTTGTTGTATATTTAAACGCTTGTAAAAGGTATTATATTGATTACTACTCATTTTGAACAAGATATAATATAGTGTTCATATAATTATGGGTTACATTTCTAGGATTATAGTGTATGGCTAGTTTTTTATATGTCCAGAAATATATCCATCCTGGATGGATCCATCAGCCTTTCAACGTCCACTGCTGGACATAGGCCTCCCCTAATTCTCGCCACTCCGTCCGGTCCTGCGCCCTTGGAATCCAGCGGATCCAGAAATTTAATAATAATAATAATAATAATATATTCTTTATTGTACACCCAAAAATATAACACAAGAAAAGGAATCAAGATCAGAAAGAAATGTACAAGAGGCGGCCTTATCGCTAAAACAGCGATCTCTTCCAGGCAACCTTAAGGCATAGGACGTAAAGAGTAGGAAAGGGTTGGGGGTGTGAATAATAAATTTAATAAAATACATAAAAATAATAAAATATATACATATTCATATATAAACATATCCATACAAATATACATAAATACATACATATACATACATACAAACATACATACATACGTACATACATACATACATTCATGGCCACATAGTACACATATATAGCTTATAGTATAAACAAAATGTAAATAAATAAAAGATAAGAAACTCAGAAAGTTAGAAAATATTGTTTTAATAAACGTTTAAAAATAGGTAATGATTTTGCCCGTCTAATATTCAAAGGTAAATCATTCCAGAGTCGGGAAGCTGTAATTGTAAAAGAATTGCTAAGGAAGGAAGAAGAATGTGAAGGAATTTTTAGTTTTAAGTTATGATTTGAGCGCAAGTGTCGTGAGTGGGATCGCCCCAAAAATTCAAAACGCTCTTTTAGATAAGGTGGGGTCAATGGATCAAACAGTACACAGTAAAGAAGATGGAGAATACGAGTATTCCTGCGAAGTCGGATTGGGAGCCACTTGAGCTTAGTTCGAAACTCTGAGACGTGGTCATACTTTTTTAATCCAAAGATGAACCGAATNTTGTTGGTGGTGACTTAGTTGAAGCGACAGGCACTTCCTGGAGATCTGCATTACACTCCACTCGGTAACGCAAACCATTTGGAGCAATTATGTGAATGAGGCCATCCCGTGTCCAACATTTCCCCACACCAAATCGTTGCCTAGCCAGCATAAATACACCATGACGATTTTTCGTTAGAAATTCAGATATTGTGATACCTGAACCCTTAAGTTTAGATTTAGCGGTCCAAACATTGTGACGCATCTGCGGAGTTGCAAATTTAACCAGTACTGGCCGAGGTTTCTCTCCGTTTAAGCGACCAAGACGATACGCTGACCTGATGCATGTTGTAGAAAAATTAGGAAGGTCAAGGTCATCCGCCACAATATTTGTAACCAGTGCCTCAACATCTTCTGTCTTACTCTCACCTACACCATGGAAAAGTAGTGTTTTACGTCTCCTCGACATCTCCATACGGTCAACCTCCAGATTCAGTAGTTCAACTTGTTTTTGTAACGTACTAAGCGCAGTGTGGATGAACTTTTTAAAAGAAGTAAAATCTGCAGCAATTGTTGTCACGGTCACTGGTGATGAAGTTTTGTTCAGATCTTGTTGAAATTCGTTCATCCTGGCGTTAAACATGTCAGCCATAGCAGTGATGGACTCCTTAATAGCATCCATGGTTGAATATGAAGTAATTTTATTATTAATTGTAAAAACTCAATATAGGACAACACTAGCTTTAGGTACTTAGTTTCACTAGCACATATAGAAGTTTCAAATACTTGTAAATAAAATAAAATATAAAAAATAAATACAGAGCTTTTCTAACAGCTGTTCACTTTTTTCACGCCTACCCGCGAAATGAAAAAAATGAAAAAAATTTATATTATATAAAACTTAAAATTAAAATTTAATATAACATTTCTTGTACGTCGTCTTATGTATTTATATGTATGAAATGTGTCCTTTTTTTACTTAACGAGTTATTGTTCTACTTTAAGTATAATATGCGATTATTTATATTAATGTTTTTACAGTAGCTATCGCTTTCGTTTCAATTTTAATGTCAATTAATACTCAAATATCTACCTGTAATTGACTAAAATACTGTGTATATAAAATATACTGTTTTTCTTATGTTTAATAAATTTTATAATTGTTCATCAATCACCCTTTTAATGTGTCCAGTTTTTAAGCAAACACTCTACTAGACAGTTTTGCATTAAATTATGTATATAGAACTGATGAAGCGTCGCAGGAATTTTCTTGTAATTAGATACCGTAGAAGTAACTTTGTCGTGTTTGTAAATTGCATTAGATAAAATCTGATTTGATTATTATGAACTAGTAATATACGTTTATATTAATTTTCATTATATTCATATTTTTATAACGAAAATAAATATAGTAATTGTAATATATTTTCTATGTATATATTATATTGGTAAATAGTGTAGCGTGGCTGTATTTCGTCCGTTGCTGGTGGAACTATGACAGATATATAAAAGAATCTCAACATGCACTTTTCATTTAGTTTAATTGTACATGCTCCGGCCAATCCAGCTCTACATGCGAAGATTAGACTTTTGTTAGCTTCATGCATATACTGCTATATGCAAGAAGCTGAAAATAAGTAGGCAGAAGAAAGAAGCCTGCCTGCCTGCTGTGCCTAAATGCAGCGTGAGGCTAAGAGAAATGCATTTATTAATATCAAAGTTCTTACATATAAGTAATTATAACTTAATGGAATATTTTAATCCAATATAATTCCATTACCGGCTGATTCCCCTGATTCCCCTTGCGAGTTGCTGACATATTCGTTATGTTCCATCATAATTATTTCATAGTACTATTTTTACTTTAAAAAATTATGATGCCTTCTTTAGAGTTTTAAAATATGAAACGCCGCTACGCAATTATAACTGTGGTTGCGGTCACAAAGTACAATTACGCTAAGAATTTAATTTATGGTTAATGTATGTATAAATCGAGTGTAGTGTGTATGATTGCACTTACGTGAGGCAAATGACATTCGGTCTAATTGTATAGTTGTTAATGTACTGTATGTGACATTTTCACAAGGTTTCCTTTTTAAAATGGAATTTTATATAATATAAAGAAAACTAAATAAATATAGCTTTTTTTTTTCATTATTTGGATGTGATAAGTTGCGATGTTGCTATTTTTTACATTTAAAAGAAGTAATAAAAGATAAATTCGAACTGTGATTCAATGAATCAATTAAAAACAAGTTGTACCAGACTACTACATTGCAATAAGAATGTCCTCACTAGCAATTGTATAGAAGTAGAAACAGTTGAATTTCTCAGATTCTATAGTGCAAAACGCTAGAAGCATCTATGGTCAACGCACTTGGTTTGTGCGGCGTCAGCTAATAGGCAAGATAGGTCGTGGGAAGGTTCCGGTGATTGTTCACTGAACATTGAACCATCGTCTGTTCTCACTTGATAGAAATCTGTAGCCTACATCTGCGCTGTAGTGCGTGATACGATGTGGGTAGATCGATAATGCTAATCGGATCTGAATTTATTAAGGAACTGTGTGTGATTTTGAAATATTAGTAAAAAAAACTGTTTTTCACGCTTTTTGCTTTTTTCGCTTAGCAAGGTAGGTAGAAGGAAACTACAGTTTAGACACTTTTTTTTCGCTGAGTTAATGAAATATTGCGTATTGAATAACGGAACTCAACGCCGCGCTCAACGCGTCTAAGAGAGCGCCGATATAAAAATAAACTCTATATAATTATTTCCCGAGAAAGATAACCCTTAACAGTCGCTCATTTACGAAGGCCTCAAAATATGTACTAGTTCCTCTTAGTAGTTCGCTTGTTTATACTTTTTGTGTGATAATAAAAAATACTTAATATGCAAAAGCACGTTATACGTATAAAAAACTTCAAAGAAGTTCATTTTATTTCTATACAACTATTACTAACCTATATGTTTAGTACGCGGTATTGAAAATAACTTCTATTTAAAGACTATGACCAGATTTTATAAGTAAACATAATATCATCACAGCTAATAACCTACATTAGTTGTGTGCATTAGTAAAATCTGCAGGAAGCTAAATATAAATATGCAATCAAGTCTGAAATTAATTCTAAGAAAGAGATTACGCAAATATTGCGCACGTTCGATATATAGATTCTGATTAATTATTGCTAAAATTATTGATTGGTATACATATGAAAATGACTATAGGATAGCATCTGTCTGTAAGTGCGATGGTTGTGAGTTCGATCCCTCGTTCTATCGATTTTATTTGAAAAAGAGATTTATATAGTCTCTTATTAATTTATTAAACTTTTTGGGTATGGCTATGGTAAAATAACGATTTAAAATATTAATAATACCTAAGGCTATACGGTTGTTCCACCATTGCAAGGTAAGCAGAAGGTAACATGGTAGTATTAACATACTCCGTTGTCCACTTTCAGCCCCATTTTTGGGATATGACGTTGGTTGTTAAGTGGTGGTACTCAACGCCACATATTGTCTTGTTAGCAGTGTGAGGAAATGATAATAAATTATTCACTCGAGTAGATATCGACCCCACAACCAACCTAGGTTAAAATATATTCTAAATTTTATAATATTTTAATAATGTCTTTGTTACAAAATATGGTTTTTTTGACTACTGTTGTGTTTCGTCATTAGTCGTTCAGTGACATTTCCTATTTTTATTTCCCACACTAGAGAAAGACATGCTGTAATTATTACGACACATTTCTAGCAGTGTATAAATACTTGGAGGTTTTGATATGTTTTTATTGTAGCTAAAGTTTTTATTATATACATAGATAAGTTACACGGTTAATAAATTACACAGTTTCGTTAAATAAAATACTGAAATTTTAAATAAAACTTATATTTATACGTATGTACTACGTAAGTAGATATTATAGTAAAATTATATTTTCTATTGCAGTTGGTTGTAAAAACAATAAAAATAATAATTAAAAAGTAAGCAACAAAAACTTCTTAATGTACATTTTCTTTCGAAATTTGGAAGATCTGTTTTGTGGAAGGAAATTTATTCTGGACCAAAAAAAGTTTCGATGTCTTTCAGTATTATATAAAATATTTTTGGACTTATATTACTTTTAAATATTATTATAACAAATCACACGATATGAATAAATAAATGATAATAATTTCATATTATATAATGCAAATTAATGAAATCCCTTGTAATGGACTCGTGTCCAGTTGTAAAACTTTATGAGTTTCCTCGGGCATAGTATGTAATAATTAAATAATGTTTAGTATCTATTCATTAGCGAAGAAGTCGTTATTGCGACGTAAACAGATTTAACAAACACCGTTTTCTTGTGCTAAATTGTTCTTGAAACTTTGAATAAAGGTAATTGAAAGCTCTATGTTGGTTAGAAATTACGATAATTAAGTTATATAAAGATGTGTTATGGCTCTATTAATGTTGCTTGTGTACCTTACTCTTGCTTTTAATTTTTTGCGTAGAAAAAAAAATATTAATAGAGAATAATTAATTCCACCGAGTGGAAATCGAACCGGCAACTGTCGCGTTACAGTCACGCGCTTGTGCCTCTGCGCCACTACGGCTCTACCTCGGACTTAATTTAATAGGTCTTTCATAGTAAATCTTTATGAAAAGAATTAACTGACATTATATTTGTATATGAAATTATTATTAACAGATACTATAAACCTTCGTAGCTGCTGTAAAATCTCTCATGACCTAAAAGTAGGCACTTTCTACTCATATACAAAACCTAATGGATCTAAGTGTATTCCATCGGAGGCTGTTTACCTGTCGACGGTGATCGATTGAGTTTTGTTAGATGAAAGTCTAAAAGCATCTTCGAGAATACGCAGTTTTTGCGTACGTTTCGCTTCATCTTGTTAGAGCGAGTTTTTCTTGTATTATAATTATTATGAAGGTAGAAATCAATTGAATATTAACAGCATGTTAAATCAAATTATTCTTACTTATAATCGATAAATGTACGTTAAATATAAATTATATATATATATATATATATATATATATATATATATATATATATATATATTTAATAATTTATCAAATAGCATAATTTCACTGCTATTTTCGAACTGAACGATGCCAAACTTTTGCTATTAAATAGTGATATGTATGCGACTTTAAAAGACGTTATTGTAATTATTTAGGTTAACGCTTCTGTAGAGCGTTGTTATGGTGGAAATATATAAGTATTCTATTTTACGATGTCATTACTTATTCCTATTGTTGGTTTCCCTTTGAGAAAAGAAATTTATGGACTTGCTAGGTGTTTTCGTTAGTGTGGCTTCTTTTATTTGCTCTATTTCGACGTTGTTTGTTCTCTAACGAAAATAAACATCTCATATTTTGTACGAGAAAATTGTATAATTTGAATAAGTGTTTATCCCCTACAAATATCACCATCGCTACCAACCACCATACTTTTTGGGTTTTTTTTTCAAGAAATGTAATAAGTTTTTGAAGTAACATTATCGATATAATCGTGGCATAATGTTAAAACCTAATTGAAAGTTTTCAAATACATTTTCTGTTCAGCAACCTCAGTAGGTACCTGTAGAACATATACCTTATAGTTTTTGTACACATAAGATGAGATGGAGTTTTTGTAATTAATTATAATAGAGATTGTGTTCTTACTTTCTCTACAAGAGCTTTCATTAAGTAAGTACTCCTACTTGCTCATTAGAAAGACATGATAAATTGTTGTAGAGTCTTGTAGGTCATTAGTATCCTTAGGAGTTGTTACTTTTTTGTTACCATTTATACCATGTTTGAAAGGGTAGGACAGACAACTTAACTTAATAATAATGATACCTTAGGATTTTCGACAAATTACGTAAAATCGTAACATTTTTGTAATTTAGCTTACGTTTTTAGGTTTTTATATTACTTTTTACTAACTATATACTTATACATATATTAGGCTAAAAAACATGTTTTTTTAGAGGCAATGCGTATTAAGCTTACGCTTTATCTCGTTAGTCGTTATCAGAATCAGGAAATGAAAATATTAAATATTTTATTTTCTCAAGTGAGAATCGAACTTGTCACCTGTCGCGCTAACATCCCCGCCCTTGTCAACCTACACCGACTAGCCTCCTATAATATATTCTTAGTAAAGTAAAAAGGCATTTGACGTAGAGCTAAACTTTTTCTAAAGATCTCAATAAATAAATAAGTAAATAAACAATTTGCATGTAGGTCATACATGACATACGATTATTAACTTTAACCATAAGCGTTCAACAGGCTGAATAAACTGTCCTTTGAAAATGTATTCAAACGTTGTTAAGTTATGTTATTCTAGTAACGATATTCATGCAAATGCTTCTAATGATATGTGCATTTTGTTAACTGAAGTTCTATTGACTGAAATGCTAAGTTAAAAGTAAGCTTGTTTTTAGAGATGGAAATATTATATGTATGTAATTTAAATGTATCTATTAGGTTACTCTATTATTCAATTTTCATATTGTTTTATGTTGGATGGCGTAACCTAACACTGTTATTAGTGTATAGACTAGACCGGAGAAACGTCTATATTATACCTAAATAAAAACATGCGTAGGATTTCATTTTAACCACATTTATCACCTTAATTCTGGCATATTATACTTTAGCATTAATAACAATTTGATTTTCGCTTTACATTCGTAGTTGATTTGGACGACAATTTTACTAATTTTTATCCATTTTAAAACATTACTTAGTAAAATTCTAGAAATAATAAAAGATTTCTAATAGTGTGGGTGTTTAATCTGCTCGATCGCACATTCCATAGCCTTGGACCGCTATTACAATAAATGAGATGCTTCAACAATGCCTTAAATAGTAGGGCTACTTGTGGTATACTATACCTACCGATAGGAAGCGAAACTTTCACTGTCCGAACACTTTCGCCTTCATTTCAACGGATAATAACAATGACTCGCCTGATTGAACACGCATATAGAATTGGTTATACATTGTATAACTTTAATAGTTATATTGGCACACTCGTTACTATCGCCTCTTATGTTTCGTGTTTGCTGTATACATAGCAGATTAGGCAGAGCGAAGCTAGAACACTGTGATGTCATTAAGGCATTTCTCTTCTCCAGTTTCCGTTGAATTCTGAAGAAATGTTCCAATCTCTCTCTGACATTGAATCTAACTGATCAAATAACGCTTAACTTTGTTTATATATAAAATGCTTTTATAATTTTTTCACAGGTTTTATTAATGGCAGGTAGCACTTTATTTAACAGATAGTAAGTAATAGTATTCCTAAGCCGCAAAGAAAGTCATCACACATTATTGACAGTTATAAAGATATTCCTTGTATTGTCACCTTATAAATAATTCAGACCAGAGCAATGGCACGCATCTTGCTCACGCAGCTCTTTCTTAAATATTACTTCTTGCTTTGACGACTTATGCGTTTTTCCTATTCTATCTACTACAGTCTAAAACAGTCCATGACTATATCAAAATGACAATATAAATATTTACATTAACATTTTTGTTTCAACTATTATAAAGAAGAAATTTTTGGTAATAAAATGACTAAATGCCTCCATATTCCTACGAAAAAGGGGGGAAGAAGTTTCTTAACAGTAGGTTCCCTCTGCCTACCGTGCTGTGTGTGTGTGCTTGATACTGATTTTTATTTAAACAATAAATCAAAAATATTATTTATTTTTCTATTAATAAAATAAATATAATCTATCACATATACAGATATATATGTAGCATAGAATCTAGACTACAAAAAAGGCCACCATTAGTTACAGTTAGACGACAAGTTTGCAGGGTGCCCTGAATCGTTACATCAATTGATTCTAGCAGTGACAAGACGTTTCCTGGTTTCAGGTTGAATCAGTATTCTTGCCACTTTCCAACCTAACTGTAAATGTGTTTTGTTTTGACACATGTCTCAATTACTGCCAACTGACATTACTGACAACTTGACTAATGCAATTGTCTGTGGCGTTAAACAAATTAGGTCGTAGAGAAAGTGTTGATTAAACAGATTATCTAAGATGAAACTTGTTGTAATTGGAATTTGTTGTTCGGTTAATCTTGTTTGATGTTGTAAAGACCCTTTTTCGTTTGTTTTGTTTGGCTTTGATTTTTTCGAAGTTTTAATTATAATTGTCTATTTTTATTTTAGCCACTTTTAGCAGAATTCGTGAGGCACTGCGTGTTGATTTCCTCAAAGCTGCACTTGGTTCACCAAAGCGAGAAAATGAAAAATGTCAGATGCCACTCATCCCACTGCGTCACACGCCCTATCTGCATCTTCCGTTTTATAGCGGGACTTTCCTTTCTCCTTTACTTCTTCACACATTTTAGAGATTCAATGACATATTTTCTTGGACTAGGAAACGAAATTATAAAATTAAATATGAAACTATAGTAATAAAATGTTTTTATTATAAAGTGCTTTTAATATTCATATCCATATTCCTAAGAGTAACAGCTAATTTGACACGTGTGTATAATTGGTCGTATTATATTCAATTATACAGTGTTAACTACTTGACTCACTTATCACCACGTTACAAGTAGGTAGGTATGTAATATAGCTCAAGGTTAATTTCATTTTGCAATCGCATCATCTCTTCCTCATCCTCTTAAGGGACGGGATGTTAAGTACAGTTAGCAGTTATAGAGACGTTCTCGTTATAGTTTTTAGGTCATTCGTTTATATGGAATAAACATCGAATCGTTTTCCTAAAAATCTTACAATTTTTTTATGTTTCTAGATAAATAAAATTGTGACTGTGAAATATTTAAAAGTTTCCTTTCTGATTCGGCGGAAAACGGTGAACTGAGTGCCTTAACCCTAGGTTCCCTGTGCCTACCCTGCTGTGTGCGGGATACAGCGTGAAGCTGAATATTAAATTAAAAATATTTATTTGGTATTGTAAGTATAGATTATTAAATATAGACATAATCGATGTACATTTAATAAATAACAAAATGTGATAATTCTCTATTAATTAACGTAACTTTATTCAATTAATTTAGATGTTTACACTTGTATCAATACAAGCTTCGTGTTTGTAAATTGACGTGACGATGTCTTGTTTCTAATCTCTATATGTTAATTAAATAACAAAATGTATATAATTAAATAAAAAAATAGCATGAGACAATTTATTATATACCTTTTCTTTCAATCAGCTTACATGACTTGAGGATTTGTAGGGTTTTAGCAGTTGTTTTAAGAGTTAAGTATTATTAACATATTCTTTTTCGTATCTACAGTATTTAACGGAGGGAATAATACCTAAAACTTTCCACCAATTTTAGACAAATAATTGAGGTGTATGTAGGTGGTGGATTTTAACGCAGCATTTTATCTAATCAAACTAGGAAATCCGAAAAAAAGTTGTAAATGGATGGATAAATCTTTAACTTAGGTGAAAAATAAAAACATATATAGATTATACTATACATATTTAAGTTCGTGATTCATGTTATTTTCCTTATGTTTGCTTACCTTTTAACTGTCACTTGACAAATGTCCACCGACTCGCTCCAAGCAACGCCTCCGTAGGCACGACGCCGAATATGGAGGTGAGTCAGCTCGGCTCTACCATGTCTAGCCGTAATGGGTCTATTTACGAATGCCTCTCATATGATTTACTGTAATATAGTGTCTGGGAATTCAGCATATTATGTTGCTTTTATTGTTATTACACAAGCAATGGCAATGAATTCTGATTTAATTTAGTTTAAATTTGTTAAGAAATAATTGAACTATTGTTACAATATATCCAACTATCATTTATAAAATAAATTACTTCATTAAATGGTGGTTGAGACTTATCCTACCCTTTATAGTATTTACAATATTGATTTCAATGTCTTATACTGTTCTTATAAAGTAAATGTTACACGCCAATTGAATTGAACTTCAAATAAGATTATGATAAATCACGTAATATGCAATCTCTCCTAGAAATGTCGTGACCCCTAACCTTCAACGGAACTCGGGCATCAACGTCCGTCAATAAATCAGTGATCGCACCGTCCCGAGCCGTGGATGTAGGCGGACGAGTCGGGGAGCAAACCGGTCCTAGCGCTGTTATGGTCCTGTTCAGTTAATAGGAAATAAATATAGGAATATATCAAAGGTAATTCCACAAACTTAGAAATACACTTTGTTATTAAATGTAAAGTAAGTACTTATAAATTAAAATGATTTCTATGTAGGAAAGTACTTATAAAATGATTTCTATGGTAGAGAACTAAAAACAAGAAGATGGAATTAGTATTTCCTAATATTAAAATGATTGAAATTTGCCAACCAACTACTCAAAAGGATATTTCAGACAGCTATAAAGCATACTAGCTATTGTTAAAAGAGGAAAAACAAAACTGAAGGCTCTTGAAATGACACCAACCTTAGCTCCTTGTATGAGGACTTGTATTGGTATTTGGTACAAGGAACAAGAGAAAGCGGAAAATCAGTTTTAAAATATGACGTTAATATGTAAAAATATTGTTATCGTTAACTAAAGCTTAACGATTTTAATGAAATATATCAGTCAATGCTCTTGTTTATGGACACGAATGTAAATTTCATTTGGTAATCACATATGCGAATCTTACATTTTTCAGTCCATCCTTGTGAGCACAAGCACCGCTTCTATTCCTCTTTTGGCCTCCAGTTTTTGAGATTAAGCATGCACGTGCCAAAATGAAAGTTTTTGTATCAGTTCGTTGCACTTTTCTGTTACTTTGCAGTTATTCTTGCTCCTTTGAAGAACAGATATTCGCACGACAATGCATCCTTCAGGTGTTGCGCCTTCACAGTAATGTTGATTTATAATCTCACTCGAGCGGTATATCAACAATCTTCTACGTTCCAATTAGACGGATCTTTTAAAGCCTATTCACATTGTTCCAAGCGTGGGTCGAAATAGCTTTTAAGGCAACAAAAGAATATTATGCACCCTGGAGCTGTTTTAAGAGTACATTTACACGGGCCCCACGAACCAGTTATCGAAACAATGGTTTTTTAAGTTCCTTCTAATAAAACAACGATAAAGTATAAGTGAAAACATTTTTTTTTGTAGCAGTAACAATTCCCAAGATATTGTTTTTACATAATGTGTTTTAACCATACTTTTAAATACACAGATCTGTTGTTTACCTGCTTATCCAATGAAAGTCTAGATTACCACCAGGTGTAAAAGAATTGTCAATTATATTAATGTCTTATACAAAATATGAAACCTTTTTAATGTAATGTTTAAACGTTTTCTTTAAAAGAGAAGAGAAGAAAAGTTTATTTTTATCTATTTTATAGTATGCGTACTTCACAATGTAAAATAATTTCGAATTCCTACAACAATAACTATAGCATTTCTTTTCCCCCTTTGTCTTGCTTTTAAGGACAGGAAAAAGTTATTTGTCACAAACGCTCGCCTGAATAAAATGTTTTCCTTTAAATAAAAGTCGTCTCAGTGCTTACGAGAGACTGTGGAAGTGAGATATGTACGTTGTACAATATACGTGCGTGATCTATGGTAGTTTTAAAAGCTGTTACTGTTTTGGTCTACATATATTTTTATAAGATTTCAAATGAAAATGTAGTAACTTTTGTAGATAAAAATATTGTATTATAATAATATTTTAAAGTGAATTGCAGAGTTAATAAATAACTAATAATATGTTTAGTTTTAGCTACTAAACGTCTTAAAATTAAGAGTGTAGTATAAATTGCGAAACTCTTAACCGGGTAGAGCGGATCTGCACCGACTAATCTAAAGCCTTTTTTTTAAATATATTTTCAAATATAAAATGTATACGATTATTCCTAAAATAGTTCCAATAACTTAAAATATATAAATGTTTTTCCTAACACAGAATTTGACTCCCTAAAATAGTTAGGCTCAGTGAAAGGTCAACCAGTACAAGAAGTACTTCAGTATATTTCAATTACGATTATTTCTCTAAGTGGGTTTTGTACTACCGACCCTTAATAAAGCACTTCTCAACTGCTCGACGGTCATAACATTAAGGTTTATTATTAATTATCCGGATGGAACATGAAAACCTAGAGTTAAGACACTCTCGAGTCATTAAGACAAGGAATGGCCTCCACCAAATTGTGAAGGTATTGCGTTTTTAATGGCTGAATTCAAACTTGCGTTTTGCGCCGTTACCAGCACGAAAAAAATTAAATATTAAATATTTCATGTAGTGGGAATCGAAATCACATCGAACGCTTTTGCCTCTGCACTACGACTGACCTCAACATTAAGTTAAAAATTAAAATTAAATAAAATTAATCAACGCCCACGAGTCATTGTCAAGGTTTGTTTACGTAATGGCTGACAGCCTTGGAGATTACACAACGCGTAGGTATACTTACATTAAGTGATTGCTGGTAATGATGTTACTTCATATAACCATGCTAGTGATTTGCGGTAAATGTCTTAGGAAAAAAAAAGTATATAAAAAATTATATTAAAAAAACTTTTGATAGCTACTGGTCTGGTGGAAGGGATGTGGCTAAAAGCTCGTATACATTTTATATTACAGATACAAATGTTTGTACGGCCATGATTAAGATTAATGGCAGTAGCGTTTTTATTACAGGGCCAGAATTTTCTACTTTAATCTTTCCATGAAATCGAACATTCGAGAAATTAATAAAATATGATGCCTTAATGAAACATTGACATGTTTGATCTTTTAATATACGAGTGTTCGTATGAAAGATAGATAGATAGATCTTTCCAGTCAAGTATAATCTTTTCCTTATCTGTACATATGGATTTTTTCTCACTCACATGTCACATCACTAGTTTGTACCGTTGATCTCTAAATAGGTACATGAACAACAGGAAAAATAAAGTTGTTAGTTTAAATGTTTTTACTTTAATCATAATTTAATTTGATTAAAACAGAATTAAGCGATATAAAGTTACAAGAAATACATGAGTTATGCTATACCCCTTATTTAAACCTTATTTAAATATAGGTACTATTATTTTTGTTATTTTTCCGTCGTTTTAATGTCCAATATTATATTGTGCATTTACTTAAAACGTACTGTACGACTTTTTCTGTATATTAAATAGCAATCCTGCCAAACGTGTATTAATTAGTCAATTAGTCAACTATTATCTTTGCGATTAGTCATTTAGTTACACCGACAAAGAAATAAATATCTGAAATGTGTAGATTATTTAAAAAATATTTTTATTATCAAGTGTTGCTATATTAGTGCGGGGCCGTTGAGTTTCTTCAACCAATACGCAGCATATAGAAGAGTATATTGGTTCTATCTCTGATGGTGGTTTTAAACAACTAGATACCACTACTATGCTTAAAAAGAGTGTGAGAGTGATCTCTTACTAAAAATCCAAACCTTAGAACATGGTGTAAAGCAAACTGAAACTTCTAAATGCTATTGTAATTCATCAAATGTACCGCGCGTGCCTTTTCACGAAGTGTTCGTATCAAACGATCTATTTCCAGTCGATATTTTATACTCGTAGTAATCATCAACAGCCGGGCGGCATTCACAACACTTTTATCAATAAATGCTCCGTGCGGCTTAACCCTTTGGAGAGCTTACTATTTATTCTTGGTCTAAAGTGCCGTCGTAAATCATAATTATTATTGATCTTGTCTGCCGCGTATTACAGTAACATAATGGCCCCGACGCGTGGTTCGAATGTAATAACGCGCTTGGTACGTTTTGTATGGATTTATTGTAGCATTTTTAGGTAATAATTAATAGAAACGAATGATGTTAGTATCTACTTTAAGATGTCAACTCGATAATTTATTGCAGCTTCACGCTGTATCCCGCACACAGCAAGGTAGGCAAAGGGAACCTAGTGTTAAGATACTCTGTTCCCCACTTTCTGCCGAATTCTGTAGGCATTGCGTGTTGAGTGGCAGAACTCAACGCCGTGCTGTGCCTCGTTACCAGAGGGAGAGAAATGAAAATAATTAATATTTTCTTTCCTCAAATGGGAATCGAACCCACAACTTGCCTCGTTTATAAATAGCACGGCTGCGCTACGACGGAACTCAAATGTATTTATTAACCTTAATTTTAGTTTTATGGTAAATATGCCCTTGTGACGCACCTATGCTATATCAATAGACTGGGAAGCCTCCGATGATCATGATTTTAAATCAACATATAAAACAAAAATAAAGATGTCATAAGGTTAACTCAAACAAATAGTATTTTAGGGAAGGATTGTTAGATACATAATTTCTGACATTTCTTTTTGTTATTGGAGTTAATATGAGATTATTATCAGAATTTCTTTACTAAGCACATCCCAATTATATCCGACACTAATATATAGCTAACCCTAGAACAGCTCACGAAAGTGGGCGATTCAAGTCCAATAAATCCCTGTTGAGCATGACCCGCTCGACCCAATTACGCGCTTTCATTTACCGGTTAGACGTATTATGAACGTAATGTAAGGGATAAAATTGTGTGTATTATATACTAACTATATTTATATGTAAATTGTTTACGAATATTACTATGATTCCAGATACCTAAAATGCTTTTAGAAATTTCCGAGTGATTTGTCACTACATGTTCTTTTTAAACTCAGTGAATTAATTAAAAAAATATATGTACGTATTAAAATATAAGAAGTATTTTCACTTTAGTTTTCTATATTGTTAGGCTTAAGCTTTAGAAAGTGGTGTCTAGTATGTGCCCAATAAATCCCTGTTGCAGTAAAGCTTCACTCGACCTAATTACACAATTGCGTTTATTGCCGTCAGGGAGAGCGTGCCCTAATAGGATTAATAAGTATTACAGCAAACAGCTTAGTAGTAAAAAAAATGTACTATATGCATTTTCATATGTTTTTTTTTCAGATTAGAGTGTCTTGACACTAAGTTCTTTATATTATATGCGACACAAAGACAAATACTTTATTGACATTACATAACTCCTACTTCTACTAAGGAAGGTAGACCCTCAAAAGCTAAGTATACATTAACGATTGAAATTTTCATTTATTCATTTAAGTATTATATTATATATATATATGTAAATAGGATCTTATAGACTATGTATTAATACAAATATTAAATAGGTAGGTATATAAGTAATAAATAAAAACGATCATATTTTAAGTTAAAAAAATAAGTTGAAGCAAATAAATATCTATTTACCTGTACCTGTACGATTCAGTGGGTAATTTTGTTATTTCTCTATATAAAACGTAAGTAAACAACTTTATTGCAAGCGCCACCGCGACGCCGCACTTGTAATGGCACTTTCACGTAGCACCGATTAGGACCTGCTTGTTTGTGGCCCTGATCTTGGAGAGATTATTATTATTGATAGGATTTCAGATGAGCTGTCTTTTTGCTTAATAAGTTAGAAGAACAAGTATGGCAAATATCTCTATTGTGTAATATGAGCATTGTTTTTTTAAATATTTTTATATGTTATACCATACGTTGGAAAGAAAAATACTTTTTAGAAAATATATGAAAAATTTTCTATAGCGAAATTCCTTCTGGAAAAATATTCAATTCAAATAAGTTGTAAAAGCATAGCAGAGAAAAAGAAGAGTATGTATGTAGAACTTAGTTGTCAAAGAGCTTAAACGATTTCCAAGAAGCGGAGTTTTAAATTCTACTACGATCAAATTTATATACGTTTTCTATAAAAATATTTTAGGTTCTGTTAATTTTGCAATTTATTTCTATGTTTTACTTTAAAGTGAAGTCACTTTAATAACAATATAGTCTGTAATTGGGCTGAGTGAAAAGCACTTTGCTGTTGAAATTGAAAACACTGTACCGTTTTAACTTGTCGAGAGAGAAAGCTAAAATAATATTTTCTTTTAGGCTAAATTTTTGTTGCAAATTTCTTGTTTTATCAATTAATTAATATTATATTGACCAAATATATATTACTATAATATGCTAACAGTATATTTTCATAAAATTTTGTAATAAATTAGTTATTTTATTTTCTACTTAGTATATACATTATCTCTATATGGTAAAACTGCAACCAACATTTTATCTAAGTAGTCCAAAGAAACAATTTAATTATTCACCAATTTTATGTTTAATTTTATTTCATCACTGTCAACGTACAGTCAGATAATTAAATGCGCTACCATATCGCCAATTATGTTATACTTTCACACTTGTTTTTTTTTCATCCTAAATATAGCAGAATAGGCAGAGGGAACCTGGTCAAGGCATTCCTTCCCCACTTTCCGCCGAATTTTGAAGGGCGAGTGGTGGAACTCAACGCCGCGCTTTTTGCTTTGGTACTAGAGCGAAGTCATGAAAATATTAATAAGTAATAATTCATTCCCCCGAATGAGAATCGAACCAATAACTGTCGCGTTACAGTCACATGCTTATGCTACGACGGCTTCAACCTACTTTCACACATATAACATTTATAAGGTTTTTATACTTATAATAAAATGATTATCCACCCACATGTTAACATAGTAAATAAATTACATCAACTTAAACGTAGTAAAAAGCGATTGCGAATATTACTATCATTAGTGCTATTTTGCATTACTAGACCCCGTTGTATATAAATACATGTGTCATTATTCTTGCGACGATTTAACAACCTTACTGGTTATTTATTGTCCACAAGGTTTTTTATTATTGTGTAAATATTGTTAAATTAAGATTTTTATATTTTGTTAGTAGATTTGTAATTCTTCCCTAAAACGTTTTTGTTTGAATAGATCTGCTCTTCTAAAATAAATATAAATATTTGATATACAATTTTGTAAACATATTTTAAGGTTCTATTTAATTTGTGCAATCAGTGTATTTTATTTAGGTATACGCTTTATACGAAGTTAGTTCATACTATGCAATTCTGATCAGTTTTATGTAGAAAACCTTATCGTGAGACGTGATATTTTTAAAATAAAATTATTTTTTTTCATTTTATAAATCAGCATTGCAAAAATGTTGTATATTTCATGGGTTCAATAGCCTCTATTCACCTATGTAAACGTCTAAAATTCAAAATAGTATAGAAGCTAACCTTGCAAATGACACATTTATCTATTCAAGTGCCTCATCTGATGCCTGATAGCCGTCGATAAGCGGTGTGCTAGGGAAATTGCCTGTCACGTCGCAGTTACGGGAGTTTCGACAACTTATTTGTCGAAAGCAGAATTTAGTTAGAATTAACTACATTTTCACTTGTTTCCAGTTAACGCTCGTCGATAACAGTAATAATCGATTATTATTTAGTATAGAGATTAATGAGATTTTTTATTAGGTATGAAGGTTTTTACTAACAAATTCTTAAGTTTCAATCAAATTGACATTTTTATACTTAATATTAAAATTTACCGACAAGCTTACTTACAGGACACAGGAGTACGAAATTACATTTAAAGTTTATGTAGAAAAGGAGAGCAAATATTCTTCAATAAATTAATAAAATAACCATACCGCCCACTACCATATGTTTGACAATATACACTTTAGTATAAAATGACATACAAGTTGCTATGGCAACGCATGTTGTACGCGTTATTAGTTCTCTATTTATAAGACGATTAAGTAAAACAATATTTATATAAAGTCAAATTTTATCACCCGTTTATTCTCTTTATTGAACTTTAAGTTAAATTACGACCCTTGAAACTTTAACCGTTACATTGATTTTGAGCGCCTACTGAGAAGTGCTCCGCAATTGATAACACAGAGCTACGGCTATTAATTTCTACTAGGCGTTTCTGAGCAGGGGCACATGTGTTCACAAAAAACGCGACAGGTTGTGGGTTGTTCTGGTAACGACGCAAAGCCCAGCGTTGAGTGCCGTTAACATACAATGGCTTCGAAACACCGAAAATGGGGATCTTGTCACTAGGATCCCAGGTTCTCACTGCCTAGTGCCTACCCTACTATATAAGGGGTACAAGGAGAAACAAAAAAAAAACAACTTTTATGCGTAATAGAACAATAAGTTTATCATAGAAAACATCACTACTGCAAAACACCTGGACCTATTCACCCCGTTTAATGTTTTCTAACAAGAACCCTTAAGTTGGTCGTATCTTAAGGCTTCCTTTTATTGCACACGTAGTTTACGAGCTATAAAGGGTCGGTGAACACTTACGTAACATACAGTTCTAATTTCTATTCCATGATATAAGATACGGCGATCGATACTCATGGGATGTATCGTATACTGTAACTCAACTCTGTCAAGTCATCCGTGTTCCTGCTTCTGTTATATTGACAAATGGCCATTATCAAAAGGCAACCTTAAATTATTTTTTATAAGATATAAATTTAGATAGCTTTCCTATAAATTTATAACGCCTTTGATGAATGCTTATTTAATTTTTTTTGCGCCTTCGAATCAGTATCTATTTGAAAAATGTCCGATTAGATTTGCACTGCTGGTCAATTATACCCTAGATGTTTTGGTTGTCGATATTGTTGGACGAGGTCAGGCGTTTTATTATATGCTCGATTAATTTTGTATTATTAATTTTAAATTATTCGCACAGGTAGAGTTCTACTACAGGTACTTACTACAGATTCGTACTACAGGCAGAGTTACAGCGAAGAAATTAAAATATTATTTAATTTCCTCGAGTGGGAATCAAACCCACAACCTCTCGTGCTACCTGACAGCTTCACGACTAGCCTCACGACTAGCCTCAGTAACATATATCTATATTGGAAATTAATCATAATATTTATTCCTTTCATTTTCATTTACACAGTAGCCATCTACTATTTCTGTCACCAACGCTAGGAAAAGGCAAATTTACTTCCTCGATCTTCGCCAGATTTAGCTCTAATAGCCTAATTGTCGCTTCACGTGTTTATCCAATTGCCTGATTGTACTTGAACTACGGTCACCACGATGTATTGTCGGTATCTCGGATTGGTTGCGTGGGTGTCGATTGAACTAATTAATTTTATTTGTACAAGGCTTTTAATGGCTACTTATAAGTTTTATAGTTCATAATATCTTGTAGATACTGGATCTTCACTCTGTATTACGTATATAGGCGGGAAGGCAGAGGGAACCTAGTGTTAAGACATTTCGGTTCCCATTTTCTGCCGAATTTTTCGAGGCATTGCTTTGGTGCCAGAGCGAAGAAATGAAATATTAATTAAATAATTCCTTTTCCCGAGTGGCCATCGAATCCACAACCATCACGTCAGCGGTTCTGTCGTGGCGCAGGGTACAAGGGTGTGACTGCATTGTATTGTTTATTTAATAGGTCGTATGCGGGATAATAAAAGCAGATAACTTAATACATCCTTCTTTGGTTTAATCTTATTTCATTGAGGAATTTTAATGTTAAATAAGTTACAAGTAAAATTTTCAAAAAAACATACAAACGTACATTAATTAACGCCTTCTTGGCGCAGTACGACATCAATGAAGTGAAGTAATGACTCTAACTAAGCGGAAATTGGAGATAGTTATCATCATATTATATCGACTTTTCTTAAAAATTTTGAAAATGCGTGAGAAAAAATGTTAATTGTTTTCTTTTTTTCAATCTTAAGTAATATTATCTATATTAAAATACCTCATTGTTGGTACAGCGTTGCTGTTCGATGGTTACGGGTTCGTCACTCGTGAATTATTATTTATAAAATTTTAATTTATTATTTCATCTATTAATACGCAATGTGTTCGCGACAACGCAACGACGCGAAAGCGCATCATCGGCCGTGGACTCGTCACGACATGTTTGAGACTGTTTCGTTCGGCAAAAGTGACGTCATACCACTCTTATAGTTTTAAATGTTATTATTAGTGTTTTTTCTAAATTAATAATGTTTTTTCCTATATAAATAAGTAATTACATTGAATAATGATTATAAATAGATTTGGGTTCTGTTTTAGATAATAATTTTCGACTTTATATCGTATTTGTATAGTTGTACTATGATTTGCCGCAATAATCGCCTTTGTATATAATAGTAACTTCCGTATAGTAAATTTTATTATTGATTATTGTTTATCATAGTTTTCTGTAGCTTAATAACACATTTATATATACCGTATGTTTGTGAATAATTAATGAGAGATGTTTTATCGTGATTACTTGTGTGAATTTCGTCATACTTTTCGTGTTTTTCGTTGTTTCCTAATAGTTAATAATTTAATAGTATAATGTATTATATATCGTTTAATAGACATTCTTGTATACTTTCTATATGTATAAATTGTAAGAACATCCGAGTTTTAGTTATAAAGATATAAATGTAAATGTACCGAAATCATAGTGAAAATTTTCGATAAATAAAGTCAAAACGGCTCGGTGACTCTCGGCTCTCTTTACCGTTATCCGCTCCGACCGCCTCGGGTATAAAAGGCGCGCGCCGGGCGGCACAGAGTCAGTCGGCAACCAACAGCGAGCACAGCAACAAGTCAAGGAAACAAGGAACATCGGAAACAAGAAACAGTTAAAGAAGCCGACAGTCACCGACCGTTATACCGCATTCAAGATCGTGTTTCAATATCCTGCTCCAACCTCCTGTTTCAACGTTCTTATCAGAACGTCTGACAAGAACGTCTTGGGGTCTCAGCATACTCCGTGTCCCCACGACCCGAACCTATAGCGTGCAGGGCGTCAGCGGCTCATTCGCTTGAGTTCCGCCCGTCCGGTACACAATGTTTAGAGCTCAAGTGGAGAGCGGAGAAAAGAGAGTGTTAACAATAAATACTAATACATGGATATGCGGAATAAAATAAATATATAATTATCTCTCGTAAAGATTGATTGCGTATATGAAAAATATTTATTATTTTAAAACAGGAGTATTTATACAGGACAAAAGAACAGCTCAATTTGGGCGAAAGTCATCAGATAAAAACAAAAGGGATATTTCCCCTGTTACAAAATGGAATGAAAATTAATAAATGTTGAAGCAAAATGAACATCGAAACTAGGTTAGCATTTTATATACTTTTTCTGCCTTCGTTTAAAACTAGGACTACTGTGCGCCGGCCCGTAGGCAACGGGGAACTTTTTAATTTATAATTGCTCGCTGCTCATTCAAAGCAGTAATCATTGTATGTATATTTATTATTATAAATGTATGGATTGTAGAAATGAGGTTTTGCATAAACCTATATATGAATACAATACCTAAAAAATTTTTTTTGAACTAGTTGTAATGGTTTCGTGTGACTTGAGGAATGAAGTATTTTCATTTCTTTGCATTGACAGCGAGACAAAGTGCGGCGTTTAATTCCATCACTCATTAAGCATGTCTCGAAAATTGGTCGGCCTTTGATTTCCTCTGCCTACTTTTCTTTTTGCTATTCAGGAATGTGAAGCAGTTTTATTAACGAAATATTTTCTAAATTAATATCATTTTACTTCTATATGAAATAAAAAAAAAATAAACGTTTCGTTTTAATCAAGAGTAAATTGGAATCAAACCCACTGTCAATAACGAAAGGTCTACCGTACAAGTGAGATAAATATAACGGCGGCTCTATCGTAAGACGTAAATAGGCTTCGTAAATGCTCTAGTAAGCAAAGATTTCAGTCCAGCTTATATTCTCGGTCCATTTCACTTTCTAACACTTGCCATGTAGATTATAATAATCTTTGCACGGTATCGGTGTGTACAAATAACATTATGTTGTCAATCATATTGAATACGTATTGTTTATAGTTAGTGGGTTAACTTTTGTTTCATTTTTTTTCTTAATTATAGTTTAATTGTATTATAGTGTTCATATTGTCTTCCTATAAGTTTTTTTTAAATACTTTGTCGCAGAGAATTATTAAATTACAATGAAATGTGATACATATAGGTTTTGTTAATAATAAACATATGAAAGTTACTTTTGCGTGGTATTTTTATAATAATATAAATGTTAATATAATAATAAATGTATAGAATGATATGCAAATCTCATGTGATTATATTCCTGATCTGATTTGAATAAGGCACTCCCATGTTTGGGAGGTAGCCAGGTAAAGAAGGTTACAATTCTTAATTTAATTTGCAATGTTTATATGCTATGAAAGACGTTTTCCTAGTTGATGTTCATTTATACATTAGTGTCAGTGCTTTCAGTATTAAATCTTTATTAAAAATATTAATCGATGTTATTGAATGTCTATTATGTAATAATTTAAGACGACATTATTATATAAACAAGTAGTTCATGATATATTAAAAGAATTCTTATTAAAATAAAAGACTTCCCGTTTTCCATCAACAATACTTTTTTAACCAATGCCAATATACTAAAAAAATTTCAAAGTTTACTCTAAAAGAGGTGTGTGAACTGTCTCTCAAATAAGGCACTGAATACACCATATTGTTGCACAAGTCAACTATCGACCATCTGGACGCCCTACAAATAAGGGCCTGCTTTTTTATAAAAACTAACGGTCTGACTGTAGCTGGTTTCAATCAAATGCAAGTTTTACTGCGTCAAATGAAATACAATCATGAAATTGGATTGTATCGGTGTACGGTATCTGTTGTCGTAAATATGGGTTGTCGTTGATTAAAAACTTTAATATTTTTCCTATAGCTACCTAGTGGCATAGTTTGAATGGATCTGGATGTCTACAATAGTTTTATTTTTCATGAAAAATCTTTTCAATTTTCAAGTATTACTAAGTAAAAGCACAAAAGCTCTACATTTATAAATATACATAATATTAAATTAATATTTGAAAGCAATTAATCGAGTCAATAGCGCGGTTTCTTATTTATCGATTAGATCGTGACTTGGCTGGCGGCTATCAAGATTGCTTTGGAAGCTGTCAAGTTTTATAATAATACTTTGTAATCCGTAGACTATTTGCCAATAAGTACCTTATTCCACTTTGATGAGTCTGTACTTCAATTTGCCGGCCGTACTGCACTTTCTAACGGCACTGATTATTATCTTTCTATAATGATACTTATTGCGTTCTTTTTGTATACAACGTTCATTCAATTTTCTTTAATAAGCTATGGAATTGAAGATGATACCAATTTTTTGTTAATGATCTATGAGGGCAATGTGAAACTTTGATTGGCATGTTTTTCCTGCCCTTTCTAATGAACATGGCGAATATGCTAGTTTACTTTTAATAACTATAAAACTTTTTATTTTTTGTTATTCTAGCGGTTAAAGTAAAAAAAAATATTTAAGAATTTTTCTCCCTGTTCAATTTCCTTTGAGAAATATACGGATTCCCAAGGAAAATGAAGAAAAAGAAAAACTCCTTAATACCTTACTTGTAACAGTATTAAAGTGAATAACTAATACAAAACATGACAAACGTGTTGAAATAGGCGATCCCTAGGGTCTCGTAAGTCTATCGGAACCTCCAGAGCCATTCCTATATAACGAGGCGTATTGTAAAACTTGCCATTATAAATTTTAAAAAAAATATTGAATAAATTAGGAAAATTCGCTTTTCTATTTAAAATAATATTTTCTTTATATTGAAAATATTGCAATATTTTTCAATATAATAATAACTAAAAATATTAATTCCATACCTACTCAGATGATCTCTAAGGTCTCCAAATCAACAGGGAGTAGAGCAAATCCAACATCACGGTGTATATTGTCGCTATACCCAGTAACCACTGGCGCGTAACAGCCTCACCGACTCCCGCGCAGTGCCGCCATGGCGGTGTGGTGCGGCGCGCGTATACTGCCGCTCGAGAGGCGCGTGTATTCCATCACGCTGGTGGTTGGTCTTGAATTATTTTTGTGTAGAATAGGAAGTATTGTGAAGTGCTGTTTTTGTTCGAATTTGGGGAAAAAAAATGTATTTTTATAAAAGTGGGGAAAATATAAGGCAAAACTTCGTGATATAAATAATATTAAAGGGCTCTTTTATAATTAAATGTTTTGCGTTTACTGCTTGAGAAAAGGATTTGCAATTTACATAATGAAATATTTAAAGAAGTCTTGAAATATCTTGTCATCTTCTGTAGAACGTTGTCTTCATTAGTTTTTATAAGTTTTCTCAAGAGGATTATGTTTTTCTTGTTCTCTTTTCTCAGTTCTCATTGTTGATAATGGTTTGTTAAATTTAAAAACAACATTCTTATTACTTGGTTATGATTGCACAAAGAAATGCGCAGTTTATAGAAATTACTAACGGATATGTCTCAGGAAATATTTTTTTAAAGTAAATAAGTCTGGGTCCTGGGACCGTAAGTCAAACCTGGAACTATTGTACTTAAAATGAACTACCCTCATGAGGGCTTGAACCCGCGACCAAAACGTTCAATGAGACGCGTCCCATCTGAATTGCGACAGAGAATTGATATTGTTGACTGTTTATTTTTATGATTATCACTAGTAATCTTACAGATATTTCAAATTATCGTAATTTTTTATGCTTCGCCTAACACTCCATTACAAATCGAATCTGAACATTCTGTAACTAATCGACAACATTCCGACAAAAACATTACTTGAGATAATAATACACAAAGAAAGTTGTGGAGCTATGGGATTTTATGGTAGTGACCGATTTTTATTATATTTTCTTTGGATTATACATACATGTAAATTGTAAAAAATGGTAATCTAGCTTTTACGCGAAGCTCTTTTAGGATTTTTGCAATTACTACATTTGTGGGCTAAGCCATTGCTATACAAAACTGTTAAAATTTCAGAAGTTAAATATCTGACTGTTTAAACCCAAATTTATTGAGACTAATTTGGTCCAACGATAGCTTTAGTTTTGTTATAACAATGGGAGATTTTTTGTATTTTAATTTCTATGGGATAAAAATAAATGATTGTATTTTGTAAGAACGTAACAAAATTCTCAAAAATTCTCACAAACTGTATTACACTTAATTGAAATTACTTAGCGTTTTGCGATTGAAAGAAATTCAAACCTTCCTGGAATTGTTATTTTCCTTAATGTTCATAATATGTAAAGAAAATCAATAATTTCTTTTAAAAATATGTATATAGTATTACTATATAAGCACAATAGATGCTTATTTACAAATATTTTCGTTGTAAAATAGTAAATGTTACTACTGTAATCAGTTAAGATAAAATCTCGAGTTTTATAGCTCGATGTTTTTCGCCTCATAAATTTTTTAACTGTATAGCAATTTTTCCATTACTTTTTTGTTTATGTGTACCTAATACCTATATAGATTTTGCCATATTTTTTATTATAAAAACGTATCTATACAATATAATAAGAATGTAAGTGATCACTGTCTCTGTGTTCTGTACATGGAAGATATATGAGGTATGAGAGAGGGAGTAAAACTATTTTTGGGGATATTTGGCAACGCAACAGAACCCCAAACGTTTTTTTTTCTTTAATCTCAAAAACGGCTTTACCGATTTTCACTATTGAATTTTGACGAACTTCTCTCAATATTTGATGCTTGTACTACATATATTTTTTATTCATGTATAGCTAAGAATTATAAGCTTTAAAAAATTCAATGAAGTACATTATAAATATAGGTTATGCTCAGATTTCATATAATTTGTACGCTAGAGAGCTCGCCTTTGTGAGAATAAGCGGTCATCACGAATTGGGTGAACGGAACAAATTTTCTCTAAAAGTTCTTTGTGAAGATAGTCTGAAACGTTAGAACCTCATATTTATAGGCTGCCTTTTTAATAATTGATAAAAATATAACGAATATACGAATATTTTTAAATATTAGGACCTTTTCTAACATCTATTATAATTTGATCATCAATAGCAAAAAGGAATCTTAGAATTAGATTGACTTTACCTAGAGATTTCTTCACTTCATCGAGGCTAGTATGGTTTTTACAGGTGTTTTTGATGGTATAGTAGATATATACGTGAACTGTGTTATTAAATTATATATCGATGTTTATTAAAATTGTTGCTTTTAGTGAATGTGTTAATAACACATACATCACTAATACACTATTTATATGCATAACTGATTGTACAATTGCATCTAATTCCCATATGAGGTTAGAATTGCTGTAGGTATATTGAGACGACTGACGACCAATTCTTATAAATTTCAGGTAGCATAGTAAAAAAATGTTTTGGTATTACTGAGTCCTCTGAAATAATATTAACTAATGATTTTGCTTCTTTGAGTGTTCTATAGGTCTTAAGTTAACCTCCGTATAGGCGTTCGAATTATAAATATCAGTGTTGGTTTATCTAATTATAATTACAAAAACATGATCTATGTCTATTTTTTGCTGTAATTACACACAAAAAGGCTTTTAGTTCACGCAAGCATAGTCACGATTGAATCAATCATGACGACTGGGGTAAAGTAAATGTCGACTCGACTTGACTAATCCAGATACCGTTTGGAAGCGTATAATAACAATTTAATGTTTGGGGTACGGACCAGAAGTAAAGTTATTTGTTCAAATCAGAATTTTTTTTAAGTTTCACGCTATATACCGCATGTAGCACAGTATGCAGAAGAACCTTCTGGTAAGACACTCCGCTCCCCACATTCCATATTCCGCCGAATTCAGGAGTAATTTGTTAAAAACATTGTTTTAACTGGACTGGAAAGAACTTTAACATTCTAGCGAAATTTGATCTTATTACAAATTTATGAAATAGTTTTAAATTATATTCGTAACGTAATATTTGTTTCTTTATACTTTATTTAATTAAGTATTTTCTTAATTTCCAGATAGACCCAAACACAGCGTTCCTCCGCGCGGCTCGCGGCGGTCAACTCGACACAGTGGTCGACTTACTCGACTCTGGTGCTGTAAAAGATATAAACACATGTAATTCGGTAAGTTGTTATGATATATTTATATATATTTTTATGATATATTGAAATATATTGTTATGATATATTCAGTAAGTTAATATTGGTAATTCTTATATACTTTATTTCGTCAGCTCTCTCGTCAGTGCAAAAACAGTGTATTTCTAAAAACAAGCACCTCTAAAGTACGAACTTTTGCTGTTGTCACAAAAAATTAAGCTTGCACCAAAATTAATTAATTATACCTAATCCACTTTAGACTGTACTTACTGTTTATTTTTATCTCGCTTTAGCTTTGAATGTTTTTGTTTAGTTCAACGATCTCTGCTACAAAGGAAATCTATCAGTCGGTATTGGCTATTAAAGATTTGTTATCAGTTTTAATTGTACAACGATTCTAGGTAGATATTAAATATATATGATTATAATATAAATATGTAAGTTATAATTTATGTTCAACATATCAATAAGGCTCTAGTAAAGTAATTATCATATTTAGCCAAAGTTATATGTAACCACTATTAACCCTTGACTGGAGCCTGTTTAAATTAACAACCAAATCCAACCCTTGTCAAAAGTTAAACCGTTTTATCCCTACAATTTAGTATTACCACAATACGATCGACTAATTAATTGACTCTATGATATAGAGATATTTGCATTTAGAACACACTTTTCAATTAGGGTATTGATAATTGAATTGTTTTCAGTTTTTTTTTATATAATATTTAATAATAATTTTAATAATATTTAAATAATTTTTATTTTTCTCTTCCAATAAGACTAAGTGTGGCTTTAAGTTCCGCAACTTATCTTGCAATATCTCGGAGTCAGGGAACTCTGTTCACCATTTTGCGCTCAATTTTGGAGTCTTGTTAGTAAAGCGATAAAATGAAAATAGTTCATTCTTCTGAGTAGGAATCGAACCTACAACCTTTTCGCTTATAGTTTTAATTTTACGTAAATTTCCATGTTATTTTCCAATTATACATATTGAATAATATAATAATAAGCTTTACGACCTGAAAGTCACTTATCCTGTGACACATGGGCAGCTATAAGCTCGCAGACGTGATCGATATTGGTGCCAAGTCCCGAGACGAATCGGGTCAAGTCATAACTCACTTGTAGTCCTCTAGGAAAAGCTTTATTCTTCTCTGAAAGCACATTTATAATAGGCCCCTTAGATAAAAGTTCTTGTTACTGTAACAATTTTATATTAAATTGTTACTATTTTATATTATGTCGCAAGAACTATCTAAATAATTCAAATGAATGTTGTATATTTTTATGTTGCAAAGACGTTATTACTGCCTATATTTTTTAATAAGAAAGAAAATATGTAAAGGACCTTTGGGAAATAACACAAGTTATGGAATTCTTGCAAAGTTCTTGATTAAATTTGGTTTTCCACGTTCATAATAAAGATTTTAGATTTTTTATATAGCTATATGTCTAACGAGTAGATACGCTATCAATTAGTAATACGTTTATTGAGTCGCATATTGGACGTGTAAGTATTGTATATTCCTATGTAGTTTAATTGATGTATATATTAAAACTTTATTGCAATCAAAAGATAAATATATATGCAAGATTAAGTAATGCCATTTACCACTCATTTTCTATATATTTAGAGAAAATGGTCAAATACAGATAATATACACAATCATAAACTCATTCAAGCACACGCTTGCGCCACTGCGCTAGGACGGCGTCAATGGGCCGTGTGAATCACCAATACCACTGTGTTCGATCCCACTCGAGAAAATGACATGGGGAATTTAAAAATAAATTATTAATTATTATATTCATTTCTTCACTCTGGTAACAAGTGTCTAAACAGTAGATTCTCTCTGCAAGCGAGAGCGAGAAGCTAAAAAAAACTCATAATTCAAATCCAATCGAATGAAGATATTTTCTTTGAATACATTCGTCTAATCAAAGTCGTCATCAGCAGTAACATCAAAGTAATAGTCCCCCACCGCAGTATCTATCAGTTCTATAGCACCATAAGTGCATCCACAGCCAAGACTAGAACCGGGTGACCTATTAACTCACTTTGCGGTCTAGGGACCAATCACCCTCGTAATTATACATAGTTCCCCGGCTATTTCATTATAATTTGTATAATAACGGCGTTTGAAAGGGTAATTTCTTATTTGTTAATGCCTATATTTTTAGTGTACATTGTATGGGCATAATAGTTATGGTGTAGGGTGCCAAAAATTTTATATAATTGATTGTTTTTTTTTTATTATTTTTAACAGACATTTCCTTTGCTTTCAATGTATTGCAATCTGAATTGAGAGAAAATATCAAAGGATATCAAACATAATTTATTTGTCTTTTGTTTATTTACACATACATTTATAAATTAATTATAAAAATAGTATCCTTGAGAACAATCTTAAGAACTAAATGATGGACCACTATTTATGCTCCCCATCATTACTGTGCATACTACAAAAGAAATGTAACCAATTACGCTTGCGTTTGACGGACGTTCATGATCTACGAGCTTGCTTCCTTGCAGTACCTACTCATATATCGACTGGTTCCTGTTATCTTTATGAAATTGATATGAAAATACTATTATTGCTATCTGCTATTTATTAAATAGTAAACTCAACATGTTTCAAGTCTTTATAAAAATCTCTTTTTAAGTTTTACCTCAATTGTGGCATATACAGAAAGTAACATTTAAAATGTTATATTATTTTTTTTATATTTTCTTGTCTTCTTATACTTTTTTAAATTATTACGTGGCACAGCTGGAAGCCAGGAGCTTGGAAATCTTATATCTCTCGGTTAAAGTATAATAATTTCTTTGAGTGGGAATCGAATCCATCACCATGGTACCACCGCGCATATCATTTAATCCGTGTCATTATTAAACATTGCTCGTATTTACGTAGCTTGTCAAAACCCAATCTAAAATATTTTATGATCTATCTCCGCCAGAAATGTATGAACTTCCGCTGCATTAATTCACTTACAGAAATAGCTCCACCATATTAACATACATCCGTGTTTCAGTGTCACGGTGATCGTATCGTTTCGCACACAAGTGTGTCACGGCTATGTTTTGTTAGCTTGTGTGGAAAATCAAAATCATATACAGGATGGAAGAGGCAGCGCTTCTTTTATTGAAACTGCATGTAGGGTAATATATTTCAAACTCACACCTAAGAAATTAATCAAGGTACCTCAACAGTTTGGACGTAGAAATTTTTTTTCATTTCACGATTTTTATCCATACCTGTATTTCGTGTGACGCACACATACGTGTGCGACGTTTCCGATTTGACAGGTAAGTATGTGCGTGCCTATGTTATACTTTACAAATGGCGTTTTATTTTAAAACGATAATTTTATTATTTATTTTGTTTGAATAACTTTTTCATTTTTGGGATTTTTTTTTTCTGAATTATATTAGGCTTTTATAGAGTAGTTAAAACTGTGGTATCATTTAAAGTGGGGCTGACAATTCCACTCTGTATATAAATATGTAGGTACTTAGTTGGTATGAGAACAATATGCATTGTGAAATTTTTCCTGATTTCGGTATGTCGATATTGAGAATGCTATGTTAGCAGATTCAGTTGAACTGCAGATTAAAAAATGTCTTTGTAAGTATGTATGGACATTTTGTATAAGAGATTTGTATGGAACTTAGCGTTGCTCAATAATTATTATATTTATATTGGAAGGTTTTTGTTGTACTACCATGATTTATAAACGATCACGGCTATATATCATATATTAGTTTTTTGTTTACTTTAATAGTTAATTTCTCTCGTATGCTTGTTGTTTCAACTTTCTTGCATTGCACAGCCGTCTGTGAAGTAGTTCATGGTTAATTATCGAAACGAATGTAATTAATATTTTTGATTAATTTGAACTTTATTTTAATTATTTATGCAAATAAAACATTTATTGCCAATTATACAATAGAAAATAACTTCCTACATAAAAACCATTAAAAAACTTGAAAGATGGTATTCAAATGTATAATTAATATTTTTATTGTGAATGGAGACGACCTTCAGAGTAACTAATCGTTCAGCTCCACTGCACAAACGTAGCTAGGATCCATTACAAATTCACAGGTGCCATGACTTGCACAGTCTTGCTATAAATATATACCAGTCGTACCTTTAAGTCTGCGATTAATACTTAAAAACGTTAGTTGTCAGTTAAATAATAATAGTTAATTTATATATATATATATATATATATATATATATATATATATATTGTGTACGAGTATACCTTTTTAATAACTTAAACATCTAATAAAAGTCTTATTTTAAAAGGTAATATTACGAACTTTTACACGAAATAACTCTCGTGGTAGCCGTGGCCGTGGTAGGTAGGTAATGTCGCATAGCGACTGATCATAAAACGCGACCATCGTGAGTTCGATTCCCACTCATGAGAATAAATTATTTCCATTTCCTCACTTTCGTTAAAAGATGTGCAAGGTCTCTAAAATTAGGCGATTCATAGAGTCAAGAGTATCTTAACACTACGTCGCCTTCAATATGCGGGAAAGAATGAAGCTAATGAAGTAATTCTCGGATTATGTAGTAATGGTAGAATCTAGATGTTGTATATTACAAAACAATTAGTTTGCCTTTAATTTGCTATGAAAGTACATGTTTTAAAACTCAATAAGCACTGGCACTTTATTATAAATTTTCACCCGAAATTTGGTTGCAATAACGTTGTATTCTAGAGGCAGTTGTTTTTTACGTAAAAATATTATGAAAAGTAATACATGTGAATGCAGCCTCGTTCATTATGTTATATACTCGTATTTTAACAATAACTGCTTTTGTTATACTGCTTACTTTACACTAAACAACTAACACAATGCTATAAATTTATAAAAGAATCACATTGTAAAATTTTTAACCATAGAATTTCTAAATAATTATAGTAATTCTGAAGTGGCAAACCATTTCATATTATAGTTTTGGGTTAGATACGGTTTTTCTTCCCGTCTTAGTCAGTCTTAGTCTGCTACTCTATCTCTACAATATTAACAAAACACTAAATATTTAATTTCTTTAAATGGAGCATTCCTACTTATATAAAAAAAATATTTTTCATTATTTTCCAGAATGGTCTCAATGCTTTACACTTAGCCGCTAAAGATGGCCACATTTCCGTTGTCGAGGAGCTTCTAAAGCGCGGTGCGACAGTCGACGCGGCCACTAAAAAAGGTATACATTCATACTTATTAATCTGTTAATATTAAAGTTATTATAATTTTTTGTTATAGCATAAAGCACTGTTGTTTTTTAGCTTTACGCTCCATCCCGCATATAGGACAGGAGAAAGAAATTGTTAAGACACTCTGTTCTTAACTTTTTGAAAGATTTTCGATATTGCATGTCGAGTGGCGGAACTATTAAGGAGGAAATGAAAATATTAAATAATTCATTCCCCCTGGGGGAAATACAACCGTGGAGTTACACGCTGTGCCATTGCGCTACGACGGCCTCGATATTTACTATTCTCTATAGTTCTTAATCCCCATAAAAATAATTTCTTTTGTTCGCTACTTCGTGTGTGGCTGTTAATATAGATATATTCAGACGACTCTTCTCAACTTTGTTGCGTCTACAAAAAAAAAAATGTTTTAAAAAAAGTATTTTTAATTAAAATCATCAAAATTGTATCTTAAAGTGTAGCTTTAAGTCCTCATTATTTCTTCATTCAGGCAATACAGCACTTCACATAGCATGTCTAGCCGGCCAAGAATCAGTAGCGCGGGCGCTGCTCGGCGCTGGCGCCAAGGCGGATGCCCAATCCGCGGCAGGTTTCACTCCCCTATACATGGCGGCGCAGGAGAATCACGCGGGATGTGTGAAGATGTTGCTGGCAGCTGGTGCCAGTCAGACGTTGGCTACGGAAGTATGTTTTGACATTATTTGGCAGTAATTTTTTTGGTTACTTTGCATATAATATACTTTGCATAGGGTATACAGAGGGAGCCTAGTGTTAAGACACTCCTCTCTCCCACTTTCCGCCTAATTCCGAGGGCATTGCGTGTTGAGTGGTGGAACTTAATGTCGCGCTTTGCTTCAACACCTGAATATTAAATATTTTATTTCCTCGATTGCGAATCGAACCCACACACGGTTGTGCACCACGACTGGCATCTATTTATGTATTTTTCAATCGCTGATTTTCCTTTATCTTGTGTAAACAAATGTGTTTGTATAACTATCATACGATAGGAATAAATCAACCAGAATGTATATACGATTGTAAAATAATATTTGAAGAAGAAACAGTTATTCGAAGTTGTTTCAGTTCTATATAACATGAAACATAGATGTTTTTTCTTAACGTTTTTTTTTCTTATTGTGTATATTTGCAATAAATATTTTTTGTCTATTTATATTTCTATTGACTATTTATAATTCAAAATACATTGATGTCTATTTTATTTAAAATTTCAAACTACCTGACACTGACACTGTAAGAGGTGCTCACCCTGTTATGCGGGAAAACGGGTGAAGCTCTCACTTAAGTAATATTTTAAATATTTTCTATATAACTCTTCAGGATGGATTCACACCACTGGCAGTGGCAATGCAACAAGGCCACGACAGAGTTGTCGCAGAACTACTAGAATCAGACACGCGGGGTAAGGTGCGATTGCCCGCCCTACACATTGCTGCTAAGAAGAACGATGTTAAAGCTGCTACGCTTTTACTCGAAGTAAGTTAATGATTTTATTTTTATATGTAATATATGTATGTTTAATTTATTAATTTATGTCAAAATAATTCTATAAAAGATAAAAGAAAACTTCTATAAAAGATAGACATAAAAATTAAATATTTTGGTTCTATTAGTACCACCAATAACATTTTTTCATTTATGGTCTTCCTTGTACAGATACCAATCTAATAAGATCTTATTATAAGTTAAGATTCAAAGTTAGGCTTATTTATTCGTAACTAAACTATTACAGACCTAAAAAAATATTAGCAACAACAACAAAAAAGGTCACTTTTTACAGCTTACATTTGAGAAAAATTACAGTCAATTTCATCCGAAACTCGTTATGTAAATCAGGTCACAGCTCCGAGTCCCTGATTCTGTTATATTACATTCCATTGCCATTGTTTCAGCTAACTAATACGATTTGTATCGACATATTGAGAATTTCATAACATAACATGCCATTTTAAATAATAAAAAGAAATAACAACTGAAAAAATTTAAAGCTTATTTTGTTCTACTCCTGTAATTAAAATAATTTTCTATTTTTACTTATTTTTCTTTCTAATTTTTTTCTGAGACTAATAATCACAAGTTTATTTCTAGATAAAAATATGTGTTATGTAGTACTTAGAGACTAGATCTAAACCATCTAGGTTTCCAAAAGGACTATTTCATATTTTTTTACGTTTTTATTAAATAATTTTCTATACTAAGTGTCTAAGAAAACTTTAAAACTAATAGAAACATTCCAATAACCTTTTCAGAACGAACACAACCCAGACGCTTGTTCCAAGTCAGGCTTCACTCCCCTCCATATAGCTGCGCACTATGGCAACGTCGGAGTGGCTAAAGCGCTGTTATCATCTGGTGCAGACCCGGGCAGAGCCGCGAAACACAATATAACTCCTTTACACGTTGCAAGTAAATGGGGGCAACTGGCTATGGTGGATCTGCTGGTGGAAAATGGTGATTGTTTTTTACAAGACTTATTAATAATAATATTAGTAAAGGAAAACATAATTTTATTATCTTCACTTTGTATCCCACACATAGGAGGCAGAGGACTTTGGGAACCTAATGTTAAGAAACTCCGTTCCCATTAAGTCACTTCTGAAGGCATTGTGTGTTGCACTTTACTTGCACCACTTATAAGTTTAAAAAATAGTTTCCTTTAGTAAATTATAAGAATTGGGTTGCAAATCCTCCTTTTTTTATTCCAGGTGCAAACATAGCGGCGATGACGCGCGACGGCCTTACGCCGCTGCACTGCGCCGCGCGCTCCGGTCACAGCAACGTGGTGTCGCGCCTCCTCACGCACGGCGCTCCCATCACCAGCAAGACTAAGGTGAAGTCATATCACATTATGATTGTAGCAGTTGAATTCGTATTGGAGACGTGAAATGTATTAAATTTTATTTGATGAATGATGCGTTTTTGTCATCGTTTTTGATTTACCATTTGTTTAGTTTGTAGGAAACATATGAAATCGCTTTATTTGCTCATACTTTGTTTCATGTTCAGTTTAGAGGAAACGTGACAAACTAGGCAATCTATTTCACGTCTTATACCGGAATATTGTACCTTTTTTTATTCGAAGAATGAATAATTTTCCTTTCGTCGCTCTATCAACATAATTCCTTCTGCCTACCGTGCTATATGCGGAATATTGAAAAATAAATATAATCTCTTATTTCCAGAACGGCCTAACACCTCTCCACATGTCCGTGCAAGGCGAACATGTGGAGACGGCCAAGGTGCTGCTCTCTGAAGGCGCTCCCATCGATGACGTCACCGTCGATTATCTCACAGCGCTACACGTGGCGGCGCATTGTGGACATGTTAAGGTGATTTTACTTATATTATTTGTAAAGTCTGTTCTTTACCTTTAGTATGTATTTAGGTTTCTTGAAAGTCTATTCATTGGGTGTGATTTTGTAATCGTTACTTACCTTACTACTACTACTTACCTTAACGTTTTTTTTTACTTACCTTACTACTACTACTTACCTTAACCTTTTTTTTACATTTCCAGGTGGCAAAACTTCTACTAGACAGAAATGCAGACGCAAACGCTCGAGCACTCAACGGTTTCACACCTCTACACATCGCGTGTAAAAAGAATAGACTGAAAGTTGTCGAATTACTTCTTAAATATGGTGCTAGTAAGTAAAAAATATTTTAATATCGTATTCAAATAAGATTTATTAATTATAAAAAAAATGACCTACATAATCATAAGTCATAATTTCATTATCATATTCACTATTTTCAACACAAATTATAATTTCCAGGTAAATCAGCAACAACAGAATCCGGTCTGACACCACTCCACGTAGCATCCTTCATGGGCTGCATGAATATAGCGCTGGTGCTGGTCGGTGCTGGCGCGGACGCGGACGCGGCGACTGCGAGGGGGGAGACTCCCTTGCATTTGGCTGCCAGGGCACATCAGACCGATTTAGTTAGGGTCTTGTTGAGGAATAATGCTAAGGTGATTTGAGATTTTATGTGGTTGTTTGTTTTTGTGTTTCTGTTTTGAATTGTTGTTATTATATGTCTAGTGTTCTACTGTGGCGCTTGTCTATATTATTATTATTTTTTGGTTAAAATGAGAACATATCATCAACTTCTGCTTTCTCTATAAAACATAACATAACCTAAACTCTCTCACAGGTGGAAGCACGAGCAAGAGAAGAGCAAACTCCTCTACACGTAGCGGCTCGACTTGGGCATGGTGACATAGCTGCGTTGTTATTACAACATGGTGCTCAAGTAGCTGCTACTACTAAAGACAGATATACGCCGTTGCATATTGCTGCTAAGGAAGGTAAAGTTCCTTTTTTACTAAAAGTTACTTACACCTTACTTTACTACTAATGGAAGATATACACTGCTGCATATTGCTGTTAGTCTTGGTAAAATTTTTAGCCAAATATCTGAAAGCGAACATGCAATCGAATTTAGACTAGTAACCGTCACTTTCACCGTCGTTAAATATATTCAACTAAAGCCCAACTTAATGCCACGTTTTATTTTCTTACCTCCTAGTAATACTAACTATAGTTAAACGATAAAATGACTTTTTATTTTACAGGAAAAGAAGAAGTCGCTTCCATACTCCTCGACCACAACGCCCCAATCGAAGCGGAGACACGTAAAGGCTTCACTCCACTACATTTAGCTGCTAAATATGGTGATATAGGAGTGGCGAGGCTTTTACTAGCTCGAGGGGCGCAGCCAGACGCGCCCGGCAAAAGCCATATAACGCCATTACATATGGCCACCTATTATGGACATCCGGATATAGCTTTGCTTTTACTGGATAAAGGTAGTTATTTGTTTATGTATTCTGTTTATTGTTTGGTTTTTGTAGTATGGAGTGAGATTAGAAAATACTATTGTATTTTTTGTGCTAATTATTACGTTAAATTGTAAAAAATATTATTAAAAAACAAAAAATTCAACAAAACATTCAACCTCTTGAACAGTTTCCAAGTGGGTTCATATCTCGAAAATATTATTCTTAGTGTGGTATAACAAGTTAAAATATGTTAAAAATATAAAATTTGTGAAAAAATCCCTTATTCATAAATATATCGACTAATATAAATTTGGCTTTGATAATGTGCACGTTAAATGTCAAATAGCATTTAATTGATTAGTAATTGTGTTTTATTGGCTCCAATAATTCATTCTTGAGAGTAATTAAAATGGCCTAGGTCAAATAGGTTACAATGTTCATGTGTAATTTATATTTTTCATCTGTATATTCATACATATATATTTCTATCACACTCCTTGTCGAAGTTTTCATTGCAAAAGTAATTGAAGGGTTATTATTTAAATTTATTTTATAAATTACTTATGATTCATTTAATATTACATTTGTAGTCACTATACTCGTAGTAAATACATTAAGTTACTTAGTTTCATAATAAAATTTCGTTATACATACATACAAACGTCACACAATAATCCCAATACATAAGCTAAATTCATAATTTAGTAAGCTAGAAACAAAATTTCCATACAGGTGCTTCCCCCCACTCTCTTGCTAAGAACGGTCACTCCGCTCTCCACATCGCGTGTCGACACAATCATCCGGATATCGCTTTTGCTTTATTGGAACACGGTATGTATAATTATAATAAATCACGTATCTCAGATTCGTCTATATTTTGATATATTTTATGATGAAATACAAAAGAAATGTTTAATTATCATACATGATTAATTTTATTTATTAAATATGGCTGTACAATAAGTAATTTAAACTTCTAAATTTCTTCATCCTTTCCTAAAAAGTGACTTATTATTACTATTGTTTTTGATGTCGCAGTGGGTTGCCAATATATAGAAGTGCAAAAAAGGCACAGCATCGGCACAGCATCTGACGTTAAATGGACGGGGAATTTATTATTTACATTTTCTCGCTCAACAAGATAAAGCGTTGCGTTGACTTTCGTTACTCAACACGTAATATCTAGAATATTGGGTGGTGTGCAGAGTATCTTAAAAGTAACCCTGCAGTATGGGAGGATAAACATGGAGCTGCTTTTACTACATGTTTTTTCCATAGATGCTGATCCCGGTGTAAAATCAAAGGCGGGTTTTACACCTCTTCATATGGCGGCTCAAGAAGGCCATGAAGATTGCGTGGAAATGCTCATTGAAAGAGGGGCTGATGTAAATGTTCCTGCTAATAATGGTAAGTTAGATTTTTAATTATATATTAGATAGTTCCGCTTAATATGCAAACGGAGTGTCTTAACACAAAGCTCCCTACTTTGCTATACGCGGGATATAGCATAAATCTTCAGCAAAATCTCTCCCTAGGTCTAACACCAGTCCACCTAGCAGCAGCAGAAGGTCGTACAGCGGTACTCAAGTCCCTCGTCAACGCCGGAGGTCGTTGCGGCGTTAGGACCCGCGACGGTTACACTCCATTACACGCGGCCGCTCATCACGGTCACCATGCTGCTGCTAAAGCTCTGTTGGAGTCAGGAGCTGATGTCAGTGCTAAAGCTGCTCATGGGTAAGTAACTTTATTTATTAGATAAGAGGGTTTAATTAAAGTATAAGTAAATCAGGATTTTTCGTAACAAAAACCATTTAGAAATAATTTATAATGTTAAAATTCATGTTCTTCTCTGACACCACCTCTTTGAATTTCACTGTTCCTACTATTTTATCAAACGGCGAAATCGACTTGTAAAAGAACTTACTTCAGGCAACAAGGATGTATTTGCCCTGTTTGAAATATTGCACAAGACATCATAAAAATCTGTTAATAGTGTTTCCGTATTCATTGATTTATTCATTATTTATTCATTATTTTTTTAAAAAAAAGTGCATTTACGTTATCCATGCGCCAAATGTAAGATGTTATATTTAACTGCAGCGGTAATTTCTTAGTTAATTTGTGTAAATGACAGAAGCAAATGACCTATGACTTATTGATTGATTTATAGATTTACAGATAATATTTATTTTTAACCGACTTCTGTAAGAAAAGGAGGTTATCAATTCGACTGTATTTTTTTTTTAGTTTCATTAAATATTTAATTATACAATTTATTGACATGTTTATTTTTGTAAAATAATAATAATACAAATATAGTAGACATATAGCTTATATAAACATGTATTTGTTCGTGCAGTTCGTGCATACTAAGTAATTGATTTATATCTATTATGGCTTCTTATGGTCGCCCATTCGTGTATGGCACGTGAGAGTTGCTACTTCTAGTTGTATCTAAATTTAATTCTAATAAAATTCAAATTATAAATATGACAATATTCTTAGTAGTATAATTATTTATTATTATACTACTAAGTATATATACTTAGTATATATATATATATATATATATACTTATATATATATATACTAAGTATATATATATATAAGTATTTATTTTTAAATATATATTTATATATATTTTTTCATATTTATTTATTTTCATATTTGTGCATGTAGAGTCCCTACGGGCAGGAGGAGATAAATTTTCAGAATTCTGCAAATATTGTATTTTAATTTTAAGTAATTATGTAATATTTCCTAACCTCACACACAGACATACAGGCGTGGATCGATCGTCTAGTTTACAACCAAATGGACATCTAATAAATTTCCTTACTAAATAACACGTTATGGAAATGCAAATTGGATGTTGCTATCGTTAGGTGCGACCGTCATGATTTAAATATTTTAATACTTAGCTTATCTCTATTACTGATCTTAGATTTCATAGTAAACTAAGGTAAAAAAACTAGATTTTTTTATATATATATATGTTACGACGTAATATTATGTAACTTTGAATTATGCAAATTATTGATTCTCTGAAGGTGAAGAGATATATCTGTTTTATTTTCAATATTAGGTCCTTGTTATGTAATGTTTAATATTAGCATACGACTTAGTCAACGTGTTTCATAGTTTGTTTATCAAAAATATTTGGGATAAATCGTATCGTTTTTGCAAAATACGATATATTATACAAAAAATTTAGAAAACAATTTTCCAATACCTTTGGATCCGTCTGTAAATACGACAGTTTGATAGTTATTGCAAGACAAAGCGTAACTTAGAGTGTCTGTCTGTCATGAATTGAATTCGGGCAGAAAGTGGAGAACTTAATGTGTACTAAACGTCTCGGTCCTCTCTGGCTACCCGGCTATACTGTAGAATAATATACTGATAAATAAATAAATATTTCACTGTGATTTACACAAATTTCGCGTCCATCAGGTTTACGCCCCTCCACCAGGCCGCGCAACAAGGCCACACGCTGATCATACAACTGCTGCTCAAGAGTAATGCTGATCCCAACGCATTGTCTGCGGTGAGTTTTGAAAGTAGATGGCAAACCTATGAAAATTTTATAGGTACTTGTTTCATATAAAAACCTGGCGCTACATATATGTGGCTCCTTTTAATAGGTTTTTTTTTAAATTATTGTTATATATGTAAATACAACTTGCAATAACATGCAAATAGTAGGAATATAACTAGACGAAAAAATAGAAGGAGTAAAAGTAGAAAATCATATTTAAAACTTATTAAAATTATTTAATAGTTTTCAAATTTTAGAAATGTTCTAATAAATATACATTAATTTTGTATACACATTACATTGTGATAACGTCGATATTGAAATTATAGTTAAAGTCGTATAGTTATGAAGTAATTATATGAAAATTATTTACATACAGAAAGTGACATTATTTTTATATTAGATTTACAATTCCATACATAGCTTCGAAGTTATATCATTAGTCAATACATAATTTATACCATTAGTCGATAGATAGATATATTTTAATCATAGATTAAGAAATAGCCTTGTATATGATTTTAATTGCAATAATTCTAGGTCAACGGAAATAGCAATGAAATGTGTTTCCTAATCTTTGAGACAACCTGTTATTAAATATAAATGCTATTTTATTATCTTCTAATTTGGTAAAAATATATAAAGTTATATAATTAATGTAAACAAACATAGCTTTGATCAATAACATCAAAAAAATAATGTTGCAGTTTTTTTAATATAAATTAATTAATAGTGAATAAAATTATATTCGTTAAATGTAAATGACGGTTACGTCAATAGCTAAGAATGAGTCATGAGTCATTACCAATATGTAGGTGAGTCTTTTATACCTTTGCTATTTACTAGTCTTTTTGTTATTTTTTATATAATATAGAAAATTTGATTGATTGTATCTGACTTTTTAGATCTAGTAGAGTTAGAATAAAACTATAGTTACCAGAATTAATAGAATAGTCATATAGGCTTTTGACGGCACATGATGCAAATCCATCTTCAGAAGAAAACCAATAAAATTATTTGTTAGTAATTAACATTCATTAACCTTATCTATATTAATACTCATATAGTATATTCTTATATATTTTATACTTTATTTTAAACCAGAACGGTCAAACAGCATGTGCGATAGCCGACCGTCTCGGCTACATCAGCGCTGTGGAAGCTCTGCGACCACTCACCGAGAACACCCTCAGTCAAGCAGTTGGTGATACTGGTAAGTTTATTTTAATAATTTTACAATGTTTCAGTTTGGAAATAGAAATCTGGAAGAAATTTTAATATATAATTTTGTTTTGATAGGAAATTGGGTCTCTTGAAGGGTACCGATAGTTTATTTCATTATAGCCTTTTATGCCAAATAATTAAAACAATATTCTTTTTTATCTTGTGTCTTAGGTCAATTAAAATACTACTTAGTGAACTTTTAATAATATTTTTAAATATATAAATTTCAACTTCTTCTTCTTCTTCCTTCTGGTATTAATTCCGGCTATTGTCAGGGTCTTTCAACTATCCTATAAAATTCAATATACAAGCCTGTTAAATGAACATAACGACCTGCGCACGCACAACTTTGATCTAAATCTGTATACAACGCCGCTAAATCTAATGATATCCGCCAACCGTGCATAAATCCACAACTGGACAATTGCCAAACGCAAAATAAAGACTTCATACTTGTAACCACTAAAACAAGAACAATTTCAAACAATTATATACCCTATTATTCTGTTTTTAAGTTTCTATTTCAATAAGCGTTGGCAAAGTTAATATTTTACACGGTTAGATCATTTTGACGAAACGTTCGTAATTCCAAGTCGATCGGGTTACGTTATTTAATCTCAGTTAAGCGGTGTTGACGTTTTACTAACGTTTTTGACTTGTTGTTATTTTGGTTTTGTTTTTCGTGTATGTGTAAGTTTGTTTTGGTTTAATTAATTATTTTTTTATTATTAGTGCGTTTTAAGATATTATTACTTTTGAATTAATATAGGCGAATAGAACCTAAGGGTTTTTCACTCCCTGGTCACTCTCTTATACCATCATGACGCTCTCTGTGGATTCGATTCCCACTTTGGTTTTGGTTTTCCTACTTTGGTAACAAGACAAAGCACCGCGTTGAGTTTCGCCATTCAACACGAAATGCCTAGTGAATTCGGCAGAACATGATTTAATGGGAATGGGAGTGTCTTAACACTACGTTTTCGAGTTTCCCCTGCCTGCACTGCTATGTGCGGGATACATTTTTTTCACAAAACGATTTATTTACATTTAAAATGTAAATTTATGTCTTATCATAATAACACTGGCTTTACATCATAATATTTATATTTTAAGATAATTTTAATCTCTAAAAACATTTAAGGTAAATTTTTAAATGTACAAGTTATCGTGAAATATATTACCTATCTGGCTTTAATCACCTGAAAATACGTACATTAGCTCTAATAAACAAGTAAATACTGTGCATTCGGTATGTAATTGAAACATACACATTGAAATTAATTACAGACAGATTTTCACTATCAATTTAAGATGTTGTCTGTGCATTAATATATATGTTGGAAAATTTACTTATTTTAAACATTATATTTATATAGCTTCACTCTGTATGCCCTGGAGGTAGCCAGAGAGAACTGCATACCTCTTTTACCTCGTCCTCTGTCATTCATGCCCTTCTCGTACTTTTTACGTGACCGTCCTCCAGTATCATCGATGTTGTTATCGAAAGTCAAAGGAGGTCTCACCCTAATCTTGTCTGAGGTGATCTTATAAGAGATTTAATATATTTATATATTACAGCACCTGGTTCTATGTTACGCAAAGCTGTTACATTATTAATCAGATAACTGATAAGCAAATATTATTTTAATACACGACATAAATTAAATATGTCAATAGTACCGATACCGAGTGCCAGAACAAATATTTGTGATTAATATAAAACCAATATTTGTATCGAGAGGGAATCGAACTTACAACCTGTTACTAGCTTAGCGGTCATAGTATCTATCATTCTGTTAATATTACAAAACTTTTTTCTTTTATAGAATATTGATTTACATACTTCGCTTTTATATCTCCACTGGGAAACATACATATTTGTATAATAGATATATTTTTGTATAGACATACATGACATGTAAGACAACTCTACTAGCAATGACGTCGTGCGAAATGTGGAAAATAATGTCTTCACTCTATGTTCTCTCTAACTACGCTGTCTGTCTTACACGAGTGAAGCCGTGACGCTAGAAGTTAATAAATATATTCCACATTTATGTACGAGATCTTTTGTTACCGGCTTCTATAACAATGCCCCTCTACAATCCCACGAACTCAACAAACACTCACGCAGTACGTTTTACATTCTTGCAAATGACAAGTCTTTCTTTGTAATTACTTATTTTTCTTTCATTACGCAACGCCAACGAATGCCGTCTCGGTCACTTATTTGTAATTCTAATAAATACGACTCGATCAATAAATCGATATTGATATAAATAAACATCTCGTTGAAACTGGAATTCGATCGAAATTGTCAATGATATACGAATATTGTTGTTATTGATGTTTGTATTTTCTATCTGAAAATTATCTAACAGTTTTATCGTACCATGAAAAAAAAACAATTTAAAAAGTTATATATTATAAATTTTTGAAAGAAATATTTTTTTGTATAATAATAATAATTATTATTATTTATAGGCCAATTTAAGCTGAAATAAACAAAAATATTATTAATCATATGTCCATTTCATATATAACATAAATATATAGGCTAATATTATGTGACAAGTTACATTATAAAAACGGACGCGCTCAGCCAAACAACCAAAACGTTCAACTCTGACCCACATAGCCGTAGAAAGCCGTTGATATGATCATAGTACACCTCAAATACCACGGCCACCACAGCGATAAACCCACCACATTGTACGCAAATCAATCGGGCCCACTAGCTGATGCATAATTCATACGCAATACGCTACCTACCGCTGCCATATGTTTGCCGATACTCTGGCAATTGACTGCAAATTGTTCTTTTCTATCATTTAAATTGTATAGGGTTGCCATGTTTGGGGTATTATGTTTTTTTGAATTTTCTATGTATATAGGAGAATAAGAAGGGTAGTAACTTTTTTTTTTTATTTAAAGAACTAGCAAACCGCTCGATATATTAATTCGATTATTACCTAAGTTTGGGCCAATTCAATAGAATAGGTATTTATAGCAATTTTGTAGAACATCATTCAAGAAAATAGTATATATTTTTTTATTTATAAAACAATTTAAATAAAACCAAAAGTAAAAGAAAGGGAAGCTTGCCAAAATACAATAGTGAAAACTGCAATTAGAGCGGCGCGAGATTAGCGTAAGCAAACTCACAGTAATACGGACAAAAAAATTGTCTTAGGAATAATGATACGCAAATAATGTAAATAAAATGTTTAATTTATGACATTTTTTTTCCTGGGTTTCATTAGAATATCAACAAATATAATTTTTTATTTACACATAGAGGTACAAGAGCAACTACAGCTTATACACAAAAAATGTCTATGCATGTATGTAAAATAGCATTTTATACTCATACTAGCGGCCCGCTCGCGGTTTCACCCGCGTGAACTATGTTATTATTAATTTCTGTCGCCATGACTACGTCCTAGTGACGTCTATGCAAAATTTGAGACTCCTAGCATTTGTAGTAACGAAGTTTCATACAAACTTTCAACAAACAAAACAACCCCTTAGAAATCGAATATTGCAAATTCCCGTCTTAGCGAGCACCTACGTCCTATAAGTAACTCCTATGCAAAATTTGAGATTCCTAGCACTTGTAGTTTCTGAGATTTCGTGATGAGTGAGTGACCTTTCGATTTTATATTTTATATATATAGATAATGACATCACCATACATAATAAATTAATATTAAATAAGTAACATAAAAAAGTAAATATATCTGTGTCATACACACAAACATTATATACAATTCCTATACAAAGTATTGTCATAGTAATTGCACATCAGTCTCTGTCGCATTTCCATGCTTCTCCGATCCAAGACTCATTATCTAATCTGTCCACAATAGTCCATACCAGTTGCTTCTATCTGCACGCGTGCTACAAGTTACTCTGTGGGACTAAAATCTAGTTATTTATAGTGTAATTAAAAAGTCAGAGGGTTCGAGGGTCGTTTTTCCAATTGGGTAAGTTTAATACGCTATACTGCTTAGGTTAATTTTTTAAGGTATTACCGACTTTGAATTTATATTTTTTGTTGTACGTAGCATATTTTTTTATTATTCGTTTTGTTTTTAAAGAATTGCTATAATATAATAGTTTGGTAACATAGTTAGACATTATAATTTGCGTTGTAAAAAACTTGTTTTGAATAACAAGAGTTACGATTGTGTGTGATAAACTTAACCAAAGCTGTATTTAAAAGATATCCAATATTGTAAACTACTAAAAAAAATCTAACATTATATAGATAGAAAAAATAACTAAATTTACAGTACAGCGTATCTTACATTTAATAGCCACTCAGTATACGAGTATAATCTAATAATGTACGTGACCTTAACCTGCGATACAAGTCTCAGTTCTACATTTGAAGGAGGAAAATATGTTGAACACTAAATATAAACCGTGCTAGCTCGTTCTAGATATGTAGTATATGTTTATTTTATAGAAAAATATATTCATAGAATATCTAGATAGATAGATAGATATAGACTAGATATCTGTTAGATTTCCACCTGTAAAACTATTATATTCAAAATCTTTTATTTTCCCATTCAGACAAGACAAAGTGCGGGAACCGCTAAATAATTAACGCAACCGAAGATTACCCTGATCATGGAAAATAGAGTGCCTCATCATTATCATCATGAAAATAGAGGCCAGTGGTAGCGCACCGATCACAAGTTTGCGAATGTAAACGCGACAGGGCGTAGGTTCGATTCCTACTCCAGGAAATTAAATATTTAATATTTTCATTTTCCTCGCATTTTTTTTCATTTTGGTAAGGAAGCAAAACTTTGATGGGACTTTCCCAAGTTCCCGTGCCTACCCTGCTATTTGCGTACTTATTATTCGTGAAACAAAAAAAAGTGCCTCATCAGTAGATTATAAAAATATTGCATTATTTGATTTTCTTTTAGTTTTTTCTCTACGCGAGTTATGTGTAGATTAATTTATAGTTTATGATTGGAATTCTTAAAAAAAAAAAATTGTAAAGTAACGGTCTTAAATATTTTAATATATTAGAAACTAACATGCATGTGGCCGATAGAGACCACTCCTATGCTTAAGACGCTAATTAGTCTAATGAATTCTATGACTAAGATTATCGATCGATCGATCAGGGCGTACACTTGCCCTATTTTTATTAAATAACTATGACGTAATACAACAATTAATTAAGTATATTTTTTATTAGCTTGCAAGGCAGAGGGAATCTAGTGTTAAGAGTTAAAACACTCCGTTCCTCAATTTCCGCTGAATTTTTCGAAGTATTGCATGTTGAGAGGCGGAATTCAACGCCGGGTTTTTATATATTTAATACATTTAAATTTAATGCATTAATACAATTTTTACTCTTTTCTTTTATGATTAATATAAATCAAAATCGAAAGCATATCAAATACAGTTTCTTTATCCCATATAAAAAAACATTTTTTTTAAAATTAATTTTAATACTCAAAAGTTACTAAACATAAAATACGAACGTAATGATGTACAAATTGATTCATTAAATATTCATTTGACTTTTGTACAGATCTGTAATACTAAAAATATCTTTTAATTAATATTAATGGAGATTTTTTCTGGTAATGGGCTCGTTTATTACTTGGGATTCTAATTTTTATTGCTGTGCCGTAATATTTTTTTCATATATTCCTGATGTAAAATATATATATATATTTTTCTTACTAAGTCTTGTTATTAAATGGAAGATTTTTATATATAAATAGAAAAATAGTTTTATGGCTTCACGTATTCTTAGGCAGACAATGATAATGTAGGGCCGTCCGTCTATTTGGAATGTAATATAATTTTTTCATCAAGTACGATTAGCATCTATAATCAACTTGTGGACTAGATTTCGTAATTGTGCCACAATTGCGCATTAAGTACATCTTCAAGCTTTTCACGCTTTTTCACGTATACATTTAATTTATTTATTTTTCACGTATACATTTTATATATTTAGGGTAAACAAAGGGAATTTAGTGTTAAGATACTTCGTTCTCCAATTTCCGAAACATTAACTATTGAAGGGCGGAAGAAGCTGCAATTTGTCTACTAAAGCGTGGCAATTATAATTATTTGAATAAACATTCCCCCAAATTAGAATCGAGCTCACTACCATAGCACTAACAATCAAGCACTGTCCCATTCCACGGTAAATTCAATTAAGTACTAACTGACCGATATAGGTTAAAATATTTGTATCTATTCGAATTGGATATAACAGCTAGTCCGTGACAACATGAAGTAGCGACTCGACGATACGCCATTGTTTATTAATGGAAAACAGAAAAGTGAAATGATTCGTATAGAAATGCTAATAAAGGAATTCCTCTACGCGTAAGAATCACTTCGTTCCCATACATGCGCAAGCGCAGCAAATTGCAGGCCAATTATGATGTAAAAGATAATGACAAAACGATCTTGCTCTTGATTTAAATTATAGTTACTAAATGACTCTACGTAGGGGAGTCCAGCCAGATGGAACTTATTTTTTTTTCTTTTGTTCTTTGCGTATTAAGTTTTAATTATTTAAGTAGTCTACGTAATTACCATGGATTCATGGTATGTGAAAAAAAACTGTGTGGGGAATGAAACCTTAAAATATAAAATAATTAAAATTTTATGTTGTATTTATTTCGTTTACATTCTCTTTTATTATAAAATGTATTCAGATGAAAATTTGTGTTTTTATATGCTTATTATTATAAAAGTAATAAATCTAATTATTATAAAAGAATAAACACCAGTCTTTATAATATTTACAGTACAGTACTTATGTTACATCACCTAAATGAGTCATAATGGCTATTTCACAGTAGCCAAGTTCAAATTCCATGAATTGAATAACTCAAGCATAGTTCCGTTTTGAAAATACTTCGATCGTACGTGTTTATAAATAATAGCCTGTGAGGCGAGCCCCGTGTGTGTTATCTATGGGTGAGACTGACGTCATCGACGCTGGTTTTAGCGGATCAACTAGTAAGTTTGTTATTGTATGTATATATATATATATATATATTTCTTTGCAATATGTAGAAATTGGAAAGGGGTAGAAATGTCTTAACATTATCGTTATAAATATATTAAATAAAAGCACTCATTATAGCTCGAATTCCGACGAAGTGAAATAGAGAATTGAGTGTCTTTCCACTAGGTTTTCCACTGGTGTAAAATAAAAAAATATATAAATGAACATTGCTAGAAATAAAAGCTATAACAATATTTACTACCGTCTAAAACATTAGTATAATATCATTAGGTGGAACATAAAATGTAATTAACTTCATGTTGTTAATTTATATTATTTATGCACGTAATAATATTATTTCTATGCAGTATGTAATAAAATACAAATAATTAAACTTCACTTACTAACTTAACATAGAAAATACATTTACAAGAGTAGTTTTCTCTATTGTACATAATTAAAATTTCACATAATTTTATTTCAAAATTCACGCACAATTCAAAATCGGTATATAAATCGAAAATCTAAATATAATACATGTAACCTATGTACGAAAATAAATTTTAACAGCCTTCGAGCTCTACCGCTAACTCCGTTTATCCGATATGGTTTATCGTGTGTGCATTACCTAACATCTTATCTCGCCTTATTAGTAGATAACGTTTAGTTGTATCTTTTATACCAAGTATCATGTAATTTGTGCTATCCTTTTTTTTAGGTAAAGAGATACTTCCTTTCCCCACTTTGCTGAATTCTAGTGGCGAAGCTTAACGCCGTTCTTTGTCTCGTTACCAGAGCTACTACAGAATTACTATCCTCATATATTTTTTTCAGTAAATATATATTGGAACTACAATGTATATGTTTTAAAATAAAAGTAGTAATATAAAATCCTAGTATGTTTTTGTATTTTTTCATTTACATTATTTAATAACTGTTAAAGTATAATAAATTCATTGAAAACGATCATAAAAGAGTTAAAACGTAATTTTTTCACTATTTGCACTTAAACATATTTCATTGGCTGTCAACAAAAAGTGGTTTCAACAAGTTTCGCACGTATCGTCGTCTTATTAGGAACGTCAGTCAGTACAACCGAACCGATCCTGTTCTCTCGACATCAGGTTGTACAAATAGAAATCTTTATAAGAATCACACGATAGTTCACACCAGAACTTGTCTCCGAAGTAACTATTCATGTACCTATCTAGAAAATGTAGCGTACGCACTTTACCGGTTTAATATTCTAATAGAGTTTAAACTCTGTGTATAAGTTTTTGCATGTGAACGCTCAACGCACGTGAAGCGGCACGTCAATGATACAGCGGCGGGCAGTTGCGTCGCGACCTCTTAGCGTTTATCACGACCACGCTATTCAATTAGCCAATTAATATTTAATAAACAACTCTGTGTGTGTTGATATTATAGTGAACAATTAAAAATAACGAACGCGTGTAGTGTACGTTCTAATCGGTTATAGAGTTCCACTGACTCTACCTTTTATTTTGACTCTACCTCTAATTGCTCCGAGTGCTAACTTGCTAATTTCCGCGAATTCTCGGTGATGTAACTGTGATTTTGTAAAAGGTTCCTTTGTTCCACCAGTGATACAAACAGTGCCTTGTGAAGAGAGCCGTTGGCACACTGACACGATAACGGAAATTGTATTTTGAATTGGTACGTTCGTCCATATTTTTATGTATAAGTTTTGTATCATAATTTTTTCATAGTTTATGTGATTTTGGCACTCGGCGTACCGCCAACACGTATTATTGGCAAGAATTTAATTTTGCGCCCCGTATAACGCAAATGAAGGTTATTTTTGTATTCGCCGTGTCCAGACTTCAGTAATGTTTCTTATATCAAACAATTCAAATTTAAACCGTGAAAAAAGCAATAGTCTATTTGTGAATTTATACGTTATTTTAATTTTACAAAAAAACAGTATTATTCAATTTTAATTTCAATTTTACTTCTAACCTCTCGTGTAAAAAATCACAAATTTTAAAATATAATTCAATGTTGTTTTTTTTTTATTTTAGATAATTTTATTTATCTATGTTCTAAATATGAACAGTTTTGATGACAAGATAATATTTATATTGAACATGATAACATTGACATTATGCTTCGTTTTTTATATGACCTTAAATTGAGGCCAATGCCACCTGCAAAATATGCTTATAAATATTTGCTGGATGAAAATATTTTTCTACACTTTTACATGCATTTACGTCAGACGTGTTTTCGCGTTAGCTGAGTGTACTTTGATGGGCTTATATGTCGCTAGAGCTGCACCAACCTACTGGTTGGTCAATCTAAAAATCTATCTATGACACATACCATTCCTATACATAGCTACGGTCCCTATGACTCAACTTTTAATACAAAATTAATAATTATCAGCTTTTTCTTTAGAACTGTAAACAAATTTCAATCGAATGAAATTATTCCAATAAAATATAATTGAATGAAAACAATGAAGCAATAAGTCATCAAGCGTTTGATACGTGAAACTTATCGACACATGCGTCGTACAATAGAAGCCCAACTCATGTTTATGTATGGCCACTAGCCAGGCGTCGAAAATATTATACGACCTCTATGTTTGTATGATTTTCGATAGCGATGACTTCAACGACTCAGTGATGTAAGAGGTCTGACCTCAGTCCTTTACTGTTTTTGTACGATCGTATAGAACGCTGCGCACGCGACTATACTCCGTTCTCCCTAAATAAGACATTACATATTAGCGTGATAGAACATTTCGCGGCGATGCGATAGCGTGTCTATCCACGGGAACCTGTTTCGCTGGATGTAGGCTGCGAGCTCGACCAGATACTTGCACTAGTCTCGCTTGTATCACAATTCACTAAATAACTGTTAACTAACTAACGTAAATATTCTTGAACCTCTTTACTTGGAATATCGAAGTGTAATACTTTTGTTCCATACCATGGCTAATGACGGTTTCGAATCAATCCCGTGAGGTGTCGAATTGGACATTCCAAAGCAGCGAGTGAACGAAACGTTTAACTGTAACTAGATTATTTTTCTTTATCAGTTTAGCACTTGTAAATAATATTTTTTTTGTCTTCAATCATCTCTTATATAAAATAAAAATGGAAAACTTAGCAATAAATAAGTTTTCTTCCTGAAATATTGACGTAGGTATATTTTATATTCATCTCATACGACCTTCAAATATAATCACAATGAATCAACAGATGTTTTGTGTTCTCAATGATTCAGAGTGCGTGAAATGCCAATAGCTTGTTTAATCAGGCAAATGTGAATATTTGCAACCTATCTACATACATATTACGTAGGTACATATTATGGTTATTAAATAATAATTAGTAAAATTAATTAATTAAAATTACAAAGATTGAAATAAATAGATAATTTATCTAAAAATAATAAATAAGTAAGAAATTCATTTCTTAATAAAATATTTTAATTACTGTATTTAAACAACGATGGCAAACAGCTTGAGTTTCTTAAAAGTTTTTTTGTATATAATTGTATATTGTCCGTCGCATTGTAGTTCTGAAAATATTATTCGAAGCTCGTGCTTGTCTCAAATAAAAACATCATATATATACACTAAGTATTTAGCTTTTTTTTGTTGGGGAAATAAATATAAAATTTACAGAGTGCCATTATTTTAACAACATGTATTTTTAATATAATTAATATATATTATTACTATCTACAAAAGTTATTATTATATAACTTCAATTTTGCCTTATTATTAATAACATAAAAATATACATAGATTATATACCCACAGCATTATCAGTCACCGACATTAACGTTCCCATACTACTATATTATAATTTATTATCTATTTCCTCCATTTTGCTTTGAATCAGTTTACCGTATATTTTCTACGGATTTTACAATTTCATAACAGTTATTTTTTATTACTGTGAGATGTGGGAACTGGTTAAATCATTTTATATTGTAGTTAAAACTATTTTTAAATTGTAATAATAGTCGGTTGTGGCGCAATGGGTAAATAATTGACTAAATGGTTCTAAATTCTAACTCTGCAAAGGAAATGCTTATATAAATATATAAAAATACTTTTGACTGTCTCATAAATAAATGGTCAAGCGGAAGATTACTGGAGAGATGAGAAAAGTTAGATGTTAATGTTTTACATAATTCTTAATCTTTAATTTAGTTTATTCATTTATCTATTATAGCAAAAGGCCAGTCGTGGCGCTAGGGCCCAAGCGTGTAACTGTAAACTCGATAGGTTGTGAGTTCGATTCCCAGTCGAGAAAATTAAATATTTAATATTTTCATTTCATTGTTCTGGTAGCGTAGCAAAGTGCGGCCTTAAGTTCCTCAACTCAACACGCAATGCCTCCAGAATTCGGCGGAACTTGGGAAACGAAAGTGAAAAAACCTTACTACCCTCTGCCTACTCTACTATGTGCGCGATACAACGTGAAGTTAATAGAACCAGTTCCTTCTTTCCTTTTCATCACATTTGTCGGCAACCATGAAAGAATGTCATTATAAGTCATACATAATATAGGTACCTTAGTAGAGGGTAATATTTCGTTATCATTTTTTAATCCTTAACGAGGCTGTGTGCCAAATGGCTTAATTTTAAACGGTCTAAACAAGTGTTGACGATTTAGATACGCCTGTAATACATTTACTGCCTTTTATTACTACTTCGTAAGCAAGTTATCTAAATGTTATTTACTTCACATAAAAAGTATTTTCTTTTTAAACAAAGTAAAACTTTTTAGAACAATACTCATTTGAGTATTGTTCTAAAAAAAAAATTATTTAATTTTATTAAAGTCACACACATTGTTAATTTATTTTAAAAATATATTATATTTGTGCCTCATAGAAAGTATGTAGGTACAGAAATATATCACAATTGCAAACAAAGGCTCTGAGTAAGACATTTCATGACGACCTCAAATTCATTATTCCTATAGCGTGATCGCTGAAGTATAGGTAGGTAGTGTAGGTACTACCCTACTAACCAGTGAAAATGCAGTAAAAAGTAATTACGCTAAAAGAAAACTAAAAACTGATATTTAATAAAAGTTAATTATTTTGTATATATGTATCTTATAGTGTCTTTAAATATACTGTTTTCTGTTATAAAGTCAGCTTATTATATTTAAATTATTAATATGTATTAAAAGTATTCAAATTATTAATATGCTGATAAAATATTTTAATTGTAAGGTTTTTAAAAAAATACTCCTAGAAACGTAGCTTTATGGAACAATAATTAATCAAATAATAAAAAGATATATAATGCAAAGTTATATTATAGAAAACTTACCAAAATTCTACATATAATCATGCACTATCAATTAAATAATTAATAAGTTTGCAATAATATTAAAAACTAGCGGACGCACGCAGCTTCGCTTGCTTATTTAGGGGTGAATTCTAGAAAACCATGAAACAAATGTTCAATTAAATATTTTTAAGAGTCTAAATTTCAAATATTATAAAAATCGGTGGCGATTTAAAGATTTTTCCATACAAATTTTCAACCCCTTATTTGTACCCTTAGGGGAAGAATTTTAAAAAACCATGAAACATGTGTTCAATTACAAACTTTTAAAAATCTAAATATAAAATTTTATAAGAATCGGTGCCGATTTAAAAAAAAAACCATACAAATTTTCAACCCCTATTTCATCCTTTTAGGGTTAAAGTGTTTCAAAATCCCTTCTTAGTGGATGCCCAGATTACGAAAGTAAACATCTGTCCAAATTTCTTTTTTACCATCTTTTTTTCGTTTCTACCATCAGCGGTTACGGCTTTGCGTGCGTCTTACCTCAGTCAATGAGGAGAAGTCCTTTTATATATATAGATTATATCGATTTACTTAAAATAACTCTAAATATGAAGTTAAAATCCAAATTTGAGCAACTTCATGTCACGTAGAATATCGAAAGACGTATAGGTTTCAGATCCTGTTTCAGTTTCACCGCATTTCCTTTTTGCGTACGCAACTTTGCGTATATAGTATCGGATTCCACGACCACCGAGTCTGGTTAGTGCCGTACCGCCTTGTAGAAACCTTACATATGTATAGTTATTGGTTACTTAAGTCATAGTAAGACTTACGGATTAAAAAATCTATATTTAAATTAAATAAAAATATATGGTTATAAAAATTTTGTTTACAATTGTTTTACGAAGGTACCACTGCTACCGACGCCACCATCGCAATTGTAATTTTATTTGTTTTCATTTTTGTCCGCTCGAAGCGCCATAAATAAAGAACCGAACCGATTTTTGTCCATACAGTCTTTGTTGCTTCCTGTTTTTATGATTTAACAACTTCATGTAGCCTCTAGCAAATGCTTATTTAATTTACATTAATAGAAATAGTTAAATATCTATAGAAAACTTATAAAAAATCACAATTTACACAAATACAGTCTTGTTAGGCCAGTTGTGAAACCGAAAGTTGTTACTATGATTTCTTCACATGTTCTGAGATACCTACATGAGACTAGCGATGCGAACTGACACACCATAATTTAATAAATTAATCAAATATTTTCATAATTTTGATAGATTTTGCCAATTTTATGTCCGTCCGTGTATGTTATTTTTCAAATTAAATGAAACGTACTTCTATATAATACTATTTATTGCAACAATAAAAAACATTTAATTCACAAAAGTAGCCTACTTACTGTACCTACCTATTTTCTGTTGTTATTTGTTCTTATATTTATCAAAGTGTCATAATAAAAGATTTGTTATTACGTTCCTTACGAAATATAGTGAATCAGTTTTAGTTTTTAAGTTATTTGGGTCGTTAGTATGGTTCAAGGTTTGTTGATGATAATAATTGTTATAGCAAAACACACTGATTGGTCAATTATTTTGGTGATGTAATTTATCCTTTGAGGAAGTTATTATTTCCATATGAATGAGTCATATCGAAAATTATTTAGTTTTTTTTATGTAAGCTTGTTTATATTTAGCTTAATAGGTATGTATGTAAAATGTATTACAACATTTTATTAATAGAAATATTCTAAAATAAGTAGGTAAATAGCATCGGTTGCCAAATGATTAACTTTTTTATGATTAATTTATATATAGCTAAAGATTACTTGTCTACGAAAGTGTCATTTACAATAATAAATATGACATATTTCTTCCATCCATGATTTTATCATTTTCTCAGAATATATTTCTCATCTTGAATTATTTTTGCGTAACTTATTCCAATGTCTCTATAATTTTAATTATATAAATAACATTTCAATATATTAAAGAGCAACTGTTGAGTTTCTTGCCGGCTCTTCTCAGCAGAACTGCCTTCCGAACCGGTCGGTGGTAGCTTTTTGTTTATATCTTCATTCAACGATTCACATTTTGAATTTAAAAACCCTCAATTCAAATTCCTCATATTCAACATTCCAGCAGTTTCCCGATTTTATTAGAAACATTGATAGACAGTGAATGCGCTTCGCATCTTTAATTGGCGACGTCCTATCGAATACTTCCGCTAATGGAGTTAATTAAGCCGAACGACTCTTTAGTTATTGAATGTGTGTCAGAGTAAATGTTTACTTCAGTAGCTACCTACCAGTTAACCGCTCTCACTTGCCTCGTGTCATGGAGAATTTCCCTTCGGTGTGTATTTACTATTGCTTATTAATAGGTAAACGCACTAGCGGCGTTAGGGTAGGGCGAGCCTGGGCGACCGCCCAGGGGCGCCGGATAAAAAGGGCGCCGTAGACGCCCGTTTAGGGCGCTTTGCGCAAAGATGTCTTAAAATGGTCTAAGATTTAAAAAAAAAACAATGTCACCGTCGTCTTTGATATCTAAAAAAAAAACAAAGTCTCCGTCGTCTTTGATATCTAAAAAAAAAAACAAAATCATCGTCATTGAAATATTTATGCCTAATAAAAGAGTTCGCAGATAGAAAGGCTAGAAGAAGTGATTATTAGTTTTTGTCATTTTTTTAAATACATGGTTATTTCGTTGTACTCATTCCCTGTTTTGTATATTATTGAAATGTAGTTAGGGGGCGCCGAAAAAATTTCGCCCAGGGCGCCGGTAGTGCTAAAACCGGCCCTGGATAAACGTTTGTTTATCTTTGTAGGAACATTTTTTTTAATGAACTTTATACGTTAGTTTCCTCATAGTATAATAAACAAGTGTCAATACACTCCGCCCTTTGTTTTTCTCCCAAATTCAAGACTGCGTGTCGAGTGACGTAAAGCCGACGCTGTGCCACACTTACTGAACACTACATACATCAAGATATTCAATAATAATTACTTAGTTCGTTTAAATCCCTTAAATACCGAAAATACCAGAATATTGGAATTTATTATCGAAATAATAATAATATTAAATACCGGTTTTGCCAGAATTGTCCGATATTGTTACCCCTAGCTACAGTGCAACTTATTTTTTCTTTTTATACCTTACGTACGACTCTGGAGATAAATTGGCAGCAAATGGGAAGGAAATTGAAGGTCATTTTGATTTTAATAATAAAATTCTTTTTGAGCATAATATACCTATTGATATATATTTTCATATAAAATTTTATAAAACTGTATTTTTATTATATTATGCACAATTATAAGATATCGATATGTTTATTTAAAGTAAACTGTACCTAGAATTAATGTTAGATTAAGGTAGGTAAGTATATATTTATAAACTAGGACATCTATCGGGGACAATTAGTAAGGTTGCTAGTGGCTACCCGTAACTACTAGCAAGGCTGTATTTACATAAGTTTTTCTATTTATAAACATTCCGTAATAATACTCGCCTACTTTCAAAACACAATTATTTTATAATTATGTATTAACACACATTACATTTATTTTATTTATTATACGATAAATATGTACAAATTAAGATACTTAATGAACAGAAACATAGTTACCATAAAATGATTAAAAATCGTTTAACTATGCAAAAATAAGCTTAGTCCCATTAACATTAAACTACACAAGACAGGAAATTACTCCATTAATTATTTAAAAATATGATATAAATAGTAATAGTATAGAAATATATAATAGTAGTAGTATAGAAATGTACATAAAGAAAAAGTTTTTAACGCAATTTTTTGTGTTTATGTTTATTGATTTGTTATAATACTTGTCCTCATTTGTAATCTATGCGCGTGATGCACAAGGGGCGTAGCAGATCATTTTATAACATTGTTTCTAACTACCTATACGTAGATATATGTAATGATAACAAATTTATCTAAACTGCATATTTTTAGAAATAAAAAAAATATGCAAATTATTATTATTATCACAAAGAAGAAGGAAATTGTATTTTTTTTTGTATTTTTGCCGCTTTTCCATTTAATATTTTCTACTTGCTTAAGTATCATTGTCCGTAATATCGCAATGGTTAAAGCTGAGTTTTATTTTAGATAACAAGATCAAAAGAAAGATCTTCAAAACGAATCCTCCGAAGACAAATTAAACTAACTTTCTGTTTTAAATTGCGAATTATAATATTAACCTTTTAAAATGTATGCTAATATTCGTAACTATTTTTAACATTGTAGTTATTTTATTGGCGTTGTTATTGCCGTCTTGTGTGTAAGTTATGTAAAGTTTACGACACTGTAAATACAATAATAAATCATTGCTAAAACGTATCTTAGTAAACGCTTAGTAAGTATTTCAATTCCAAGGTACCAGCTTCTCTCTGCCTTCTCTGCTATGTCCGCGATAAAGCTGATTTCATTTATAACTATACTAAAAACAGAATATTCAGCCTGAAACTAAAAAGAGAATAGATATTATATGCTAATATTTTATTAGTAATAAATTTATAATGTAAAAAATTAAAAAGCCAATAAAATCCCTCAAACGCCCTCTATGACTCGTTTGAGTAATATCGTGGCTGCTGCTAAATTTGCAGTAATTGACGCTAGATGGCGGAATTAGTTGCTTTAGTGTTTGTACATATGTACATATTTTGATTATAATAAATATTGTATATTTCATTTTTGTTTTAAATACATATATAATATGAGGGATTTAGTAATTTTCTACTTAAAAATATATTTTATTGTCAATAATCATTTATATTTCAAAAGATTTTTTGACCCATTGGCCATTTAAAACTATTATCATTTGTTAATATCGAATTGTGTAATGAATAATTGCAAATTAGGCCCTGACATTGGGTTGGCGCGGAAGCAAATCGTAGAGAAGCTAAATCAAGCGTGCCTAATGCGATATCGCTGAATTAAACACAGAGTCTGAATGAAATTTAAATAAGCATTCAGTCTTAGACATTTTAAATATAAAAATACAGTCGAATTGATAATCTCCTTTTCTTACAGAAATCGGTTAAAATAATGAAGCCATATGAATTTATTTATATTGTAGGTACACTATAATATACAGACAAATAAAACATTAAGGGTAGAGAAACGTAATATAGCCTTTCGTTTATTCATGTAAAAATTATGAAAAACTAATATTTAGTGCGATATTCGGTCAACACGTCTCAAATTCGGAAGGAAAGTGAGAACAGAGTGTTTAAATCTAAAGGCTAGGTTCTGCTTAGCTACAGGTGCTATAGGTAGGATAAAGAATGAAACTAAAAATACTATTTAAAACTAAAAGTACAACAACCAAACGGATTCATAGATACCAAATGATGAAATAAAAAAAAACGTTTATACAAAATTATAAAAGAAATATAGTTTATGATGCCGATCATAAACTATATATTGGAGAACTTCCAAATGCGCTAACATTAGAAACATATCAAACGTAATGACGTTTTAAATTACTTTTCATTTACATATACGCAAGTAAAAATATGTTTGGTGTTTTTTTTTTTATTTCAATATTAATGAAAGTAGAATAAGGGAAGATTGGAAGACTTGTTGTAAATTGCTATAGCGTAGATATACAATACTTTCGATGCACTCTACCAATTCTATTACGCATAAAAAGGTAGAAAATTAAAGGCATTTTTAACTGCGTTTTCTTTTTCGTCTCCGTCAAAATTAAAAATCTAAAAACAAAGTAGCCATTTATCTATTAATATTAATTATGTATTATTATTATTATTTATACCTCGTATAAGATTTCTGTATTTCAATTTACTTCTCATTTCTCAATATACTTATTTCGATTCCGATTACTGTTGGTTATTAAATCTAGTTTAACTATAAGCACTGGCTACTGTTTACAAACAAAGTAATAGCGTTCTACTATATACCTACATGTGGTATATAGTAACTATTTTTAGCGGCTATTGATGCCAGAGGAAACCTCGCAAAGTTGGCACGCATTTGCAGTCATGCCTAATGCGTAAAAAGACATAGTGCTAGTGCTCACATAGTACTGAGTACATAGATAGGGTAATCTTAATAATAAATAGTGTATAAGGGAACTAAATTAATAAATCGAAATGAATCGAACATACGACCATTGCTTATAGAATTTTTTTTTAACGTGTTGTATATATGTGTTTTATTTATAAAGTCGTCATCTACTTTATAGTAGAACATCTGTGCTGACACGTATGCCAACCTACATTTCGTACAGTAGGTTAAGCTCCTCACCCTCAAGTGGAAAGGGAAGAGTCTTTCGCGTGGAAGTAATGTTTCTTACTTGCAAGGATTTGAAATTATTTCAATTCAGGAAAGGAAACTTTAAAATCGGTTTAAAAATGATTATTTTTAACAAATGAAGGTCGAAAAGCTTTTATGGACATCATAAGCATTCGACTCGCCCGGGCGTCGAACTCGCGATGTCTACGAATCACAAATCCTAAAACTAAGGCAATAAATAAAAAATACGTCAAAGCTAATGTTATAAGTATCAAAGTTATTTGTATGTCAGTTAATCCAAAAATATATAACCAAACTATGTATTTTTTTTTCAAATAAATATATTAAATAAAGGTTATTTTTATTAAACAATTTAGCAGCAATAGTGTTAATTAAGAACTAAAGTGTTTACTAATGAGGCCGTCGTGGCTGCAGGTAGTTCAGGGCACGATTCACTCACCCCTACACTTGAGGGCCTGAATTTAGCGGCGTTGAGTTCCACCACTCAACACGCAATATTGAAAAAATTGAAAGGAAAGTGGAGAACGGAGTGAATACTAGAGTCTCTCTGCCTATCCTGCTAGATGTATTGTGTGAGGTTAAAAAAAATACTATTGATGTTTAATGTTGACATCCAAATCGTACAAACTAAGGCTGCGGAAGTTTTCACTGTCGAGTCCTACCTATATGACGCGTAATGTAGTCAAGGCTCGTCCTTGATGTTGTAAGTCAACTGATATCACGCTTTATTTATAGTTCTAATATAGGTAAAATCACCTATACGTTAATTTTATTTTGATAAATTTGCTGAGTAAAACTAATTACGATGATTCTCAATTCAAAGCCCCCATAATCTTACTACTTTTATGTAAAAAATGAGACTTGCTGTATAGAAGTATATCGCTAGATTCTTTTAACTTAAATATAGGTTCAAGGGTTACATATAAATAAAATAATGAATAAACATTAATACAAGACAATAAATTGTGTTAATGAATGTCACACAAGTGTTATACTATTTTTTGTTTCTCTACAAAAGCTGTCGTTCTTGACCATGTTAGTTGGTACGTACTCAGTATAGCCTCTAAATTACAACCTTAAAGTTTTAAAAAATATAGTTATAATCCAATCAATCCATTGAAAGAATTCTCTTTGAATAAAATGGATTGAATTGGTACTTGAACCAGTAATTCCAGTGAATATATGTCTATATGTCTATTTTCTTATTTCTGGTGGGATCCACCAAGAACGGTTTTGGATTCTTATTGCTGGTCCCGCAAATATATTATCAAAATATTCTGAACATTAATTTCAATTAATATTTAATCATCCATATTAAGCATAATTATTGATTTATTTTCATTTTCTATTCTTTTCTATAATGTTATACAATAAGTCTATAAATGAAAATGGAAAACAATTTAAGTTATCTATACAATTTTATGATATATAAGGGCTACATATACCAACACAGGCTATCCACACTATCGAATTAACAAGAGAAATCGCTGCCAGTCACGATTTTCCCGTCCTTGAGCTACCAGGGCGTGTTATAGGAAATATATTTTTATACACCGGGTACTCCTATCCCTTCTTCTAGGTACCTTTGATATGTTATATTGTATAAATATACAATAGTAATTATGTTTCTCGTTTCTTTACAAAGTAATGTTATCATAGATTTTATAACTCTAATGGTATAACAAAAGTTAAATGCCGTCATTTTTTTTTATTTTGACATTCACAATATATTCCTATCGGTAACCTCGGCATTTTTTTGTTAATCTAATATAAAACAAAAATATTCCGTTACTCATAATATATGTATGATATAGTGTTAACAAATATTTACATGAATTCGCACGTTCTGTTACACTTAACATTCGAAACGCGTGACCTGCCGTCACTAATGGCTGTGATTGTATCGCAGTTTCCTTCCGACTGTACAACCACCATCAGTTTTTACTAGCTCTTATATATATATTAATGACAATATAACCACAAAACCACGGAACGCGAGCCGTGTTCGCCTATAATTACATAAAATTCTTTCAACCTATCTATACTAACTAGATACATAGTAGATAGGTTCCTATATCATATAGCTGTGAACATAATTTCACATTAGACCACCTTCCCGAAATAATAATTAGGAGAAGTGAACATTTTATTTGGGAATCAACCGCAGACGGAATATTAATCCATGTATTGGCCTTGATTCCCAAACGGGCTGGCTTGGCGATTTGGCGGGCGTGCGTGCTCGCGCGGCTCACAGAGTGTACGCGAGTGCTCATCAGCGGTCCTCATTGTGGCCTGCCAGCGTTTCCTTTCCGCACGCGAATGCAGTAGCGTTGCTAGTCCGGCACTAGTTCACGAACGTACATCTGCAAAGCGCGACGTCGCCGCCTAAACCTTTTTTATATATAAAATTACAAACAGCCTTAAGGCTATGACAATATGGGTGTAGTGAAAAATCCTAGCAAGAAAAACAAAAAACATGATAATGTGAAAAATGTTAATGGAAAACACAATAAAGATGATGTCAAAGTGAAAAAGAAGAAGAAAGTGTCTTGTTTACAATGCTTCAAGTCCCCGGATGATGGTAGTTATGTTTTTCTAGATTTAGTGGTTTTTCTTGCCATGGTGTGGTGTTTTCGTACGATATACCTAGCCGGAACTAGTTAAGCAAGTCAATTTAGTACTACAATTTATTCTGTGTTGTTGCAGACCACGTTTGAGCAATTAAGATGGATTTTAATACGGAAAATTTTAATTAGTTCAATTTTAAATAACTAAAACAATATAATATTATCTTTAAAAATTCTTACATATACTCGTACTATGTGTACTTGTTTTTAAACAAATTGGATTAAGTTTTTAACAAACATAAGCATCTGTTATCGTCACACGTAAGACGTGTCTAATATTGTTTCTGCAATAACACGCAAATATTGTTAAATATTTCAATAATGACAGAATTTGTCTTCATTTCGGTGGATATCTGCAAAACGTATAGACGTACTCAACGGCCTACATACAATGTTTATGTCCTAAATAAAACTGATCCCGCTTTCGTAACATCAGTCCCAGAATATCATCGATATCTTCTAAAACATAAACTTTTAATATGCTAACGTCATACGAGATAGCTGTTGATCCACACCCTGGGGCCTTGGGGAAACATTACACTAATAGTGGTGATGAATTATAACTTTTTGCTATTTATTTTATGCCATGACAGTTGAGCCTACATTTGATTATATGTTATCATAATTTATTTAAAGTAAAAATATTATTTTTAATTAATTTAGCTACAGTCATTATAATTAGCTTTTTTGTTTATTTTCCATCCTGTGCAATTTAAACCAGACGACAAGACTTTATAAACGAAAATGTATTCTAGTACAATAATAATCCAATTACTAGGCGTTTGCCTCGACCATAATCCAGAAAACAGTCCTGTAATATTTAGATCTTCAATGGACTCAATTTAAGTAAATGAGTAGCGTAGGATATGTAAATTGCAGTCTAACAAAGAGTAATCCAGCAGGCGAGTCAAGGCCGGAAATATTTCGCTTTACATCATCATTACCTCATCTAGATGGATACACACGAGTGGCCATGAACCTGGGAAAAACAATGTTACGTTATTTTAATATTTTTTATGTATTTTCCGCCCGTTTTGAAGAATAGGCAGAGATATAGCATAGGTAATTACCTAATAATAATATCTAATTAGATAGGTATAGTTGAGGGTATAGGGTATATATATAGTAGAGTAGGAGACGGTATTTTCCTCTTTCCATTTATAGTTGCAACATTCTCGTGGAAATCTCTATACGAAATTTATATTCAAATCCATAAGCATCGCTTCAGTTTGATACATACATAATCAGACCAGGATGGCGTCATAACAGTATAAAAAATAAGATAGATTATATAACTTTTAGCATTCCTTATTCGTTTCCCTTAAACGTTTGACCTTTTCAGATAGGAAACGCTCAAAACATTTTTCACACGACGTTTATTACGATTCACTACAAAAGATTAAATTGTACGTATATTGCAAGTTTCTTTCAATGCGTCGTATCTAAAGGATGTTGAGTTTAAGTCAATTTGTATTCATATTACAAGTGAGATGAGATCACAAGTATGTATGTGAACGTGTACACACAATGAATTATTGTATCAGTAAACACGGCTATTAACGTATCAATGTTAGAATCCTGAAAAGTAGGTTTTATCAACAAATAAACGTAGTTTTAGTGCGGTAATAGGCTTTGAGGGTAGATAGATTGTATGCTATAGTATAGGTGGATGTGTGGATAGACTTCTTTTTGGCGCATGAAATTTGGCAAGGCAATGTTGCCGTTGGGACGAAATGGCTGAAAAATTATAGACATATAAGTTTAATAGACTTGGCGCGGTCCTGCCGATAATATAATTTTATGATGTTACTGTAAGCACATAAATGTAACTAGTTCAATATTTATTTGTTTTTTGTGTTACTCCAAATCAACTATGGATAAATGTCAAAAATTTAGAAACGTAATAAGAGATTTAATATATTCATTAAATCTCTCATTGGATTGAGTTTAATTAAATTACTTTGGTCATATGACGAAAATGCTACTAAAAGTAATGACCTCACACACCATTTACAACTACCTACTACCATATTTGCTTTACTCGTTAGAGCCTCTAAGTCAAATCTGTAAACAGTGTTCGAGGACATCTTATTTAATTCTTCTATATTTTTAACGACTCATAGATTTTGCGTTGGAAAATTACAAACCTTAGTTGACGTCACAGTTTTCTTATTGTTCTGTCTGAAGACAATAAAACCCTTATTTATTACCTTCCAATGAACGGTTGATTCTATGATACGTTTGTATGGACCTTTGTGTTTTCAGATAATAGTATTTTTCACACTTAATCATCAACTTTATTTATCTTCATAATTTTCCTATTAGTCGATTTTCATATTTATTTACAATATTTTTTTTATTTCTTAATTTCCAAAACTAAATGTTTAATATTCAAAGACGTAGTTACACAGAACGATAATATGTTACCACCTTTTATGCGGTAAACAGGTAAATTAGTGTTATATCACTAACCTTTTCATTGCGCCTACCTTTACTATCGGCATTGCGCTTTATCTTGCCTTATTCGGAAAATCAAAATTTATTAATATTCATCATCATTAAAAATTAATTACTTTTTAAGTGTGCATTAATAACACAATGACATCCATAATATGTTTAATTCTAAAAATAAAAAGGGACACGCTCGGATCGCCATAATATAAAGAACAGAACAGAACAAAATAAAAAGCTGAAGAGTCGGTTTAGTGGAACGCCCTAATCTCAAGAACTACTGATTCTAATTGAAAGTTTCTTTTTGTTTTGAACAGTCCTTTTTTCGGGAAAAATTGTAGGCAATATCACGTTAAATTTCTATGTAACCCACAGCACCTACGGTTAGAGTTACCTCGGGCACTTAGAATATATAATTTGTCATATAAAATATTTAGTCAATTAGATTTTGCAGTGAAGAAAGCCGAGGGTAAGAGTTAGTTAATAATATACTTAGGAAATGTTACAAGAAGTGATTGACTGACAATAAATATTCAAATATGCTAATATTGTCACCCCATATCGGCAAGGGCATGACAACACACATAGTAGATATCTGATGTGGTGGAATTGTCACTGACAACGGTAATCAGTGCGCGTGTCCATCAACTGCCATGTGAGTTTTATGGTGTAAACATCAACAGTAAAACAATCTGACGTCTTACTTAATAGTTACTTTAGTTACTATATGTAAATAAGTTAGGATGTATGTTTGTGTTCGTTGTAGGGATGTTTTTTTCTGCCGCTCAAAATGCAATACCTCTGGAATTCGCTGGAAAGTGGGGAACGGACTCAATACTCAACACTAAGTTCCTAGGTCTAGACCTAAAATTTATGTAGTATAATTTGACTAAAATATAACAGTGAATTTAAGCGGGCGAAGCCGAACGTTTGACTCGCTAGTTATAATTAAGTAGTACGAGATAGTATACGTTTTATTTAAAAAAACCTATGATATACTCGTATGTATTTTCATAATTTTCAATAATATTATGCAATTAATCCACTTAACAATAATTAATATTGAACCATAGTTAGAAAACTTACAGAGTACAAAAAGTTAAATTCGATTGATTGAGTTGTCGATTTTAAAATAATTATAATTTCCTAACCTAACTTGTTTAAACAATTTAACCTTAATTGACTTGTCTTAATAGAATATCGAGGCCAAATGGCAAAACGTTTTAGTTTATCAACAAAATAAAAGAATTGAATTCATTTAAGATATCTTAAGACATCTTGGCGTAGTTAGCAATAAAAGTCTGAATGTAAAACAATGATTTTTGATCTAATTCCAAAAGGGGAAGGTTTTACTGCAATGGGCATAGAAATAGAGGGGGGAGGGGGAGTTGATTGTTGCAATATTTAAGTACACATTTACGATATATATTAGGTATATTATAATCATAAATTGAACAGAATGTCAATGACAAACGATAACTAACATCTAACTGAAAACCAAGGAGAATAGCTATTTGGGTTAAAGGATACATTAATTAAGCGAATTGCAACTGTGTCGTTAAAACTGAATTTAATATTGTAATAATCTATCTTGTGTATGTTTTAAAATCAAAAAAGTTGAAAGGCATTGCTTTTGTCTACCAGAGCAAAGAAATGGAAATTATTTAGAAGTATAATCGGTCCCCTAGTAGGAGTCAAACCCACAATCGTCAAGATACAGACAGACGCTGTCACGGCACTCACGGCTCAACGGACGGCCTCTAATTTTATACATATACTAGCGGACCCGGACGCGGCTACGCCTGCTTGAAATATAAGAATATAATTTCTATAGAAATATAATTTCAATCTAGATGAAATGCTAAAAGTGACTATTATATTTATTTTCATAAGGATGAATATCAAAATGTCGCGGTAACGAACGCGGTCGCGTAGCGACGACGGTTGTTATTAACATGGCAGAATAAATTGAATGTCAAATTAGAAAGTATTTTAATTTATTAGTATATATGTGTAATGTAATATTATATAGCCTATAGCACTTGTGAAGAATGCAGCTTTCATACAAAACAAAAACAAAGTAAATCGATCCAGTAGATCCAGAGATCTTAGCGTTCAAACCAACAAACAAACTCTTCCGCTTTATTATATTATAGTATAGATAATGTATAGTATATTCACGTCGTTAATTTTATAATATGAAAACGTCATCATTTGCAGTTAAAATGCAAGATGGAAAATGAATGAATTTATTTATCTACATTATGAGATTTATTTTTATTTTCCTCTCCATTAAAATACAATGCTCCCATAAAAAGGGTGGTTCCGTAAGTCCGCTGTATTATACTTTTCCAATATTTCATTCTTTATTGCTACATTTGGAAGTTTTTCTACATTTGAGATGCGGGCCAAAGAAAAAAAAAAGTATTTGCACAGGATTTCTACTTTCTACACATTGTTTATTGGATTAAATATTTTTTTCCCATCAACTGATATTCGAACAATTAAAAAAAATTACTTTATTATACATTCTTTGATAAAATGTATTGGGCATCTATCATTAGTAACTTTTTTTATAGCTTTGCGCTGTATCCCCCAAATAGTAGGGTAGGTTCTACCTACCCTACTCGTCGTGGGTACCTAGTGTTAACACAGTCCGTACTCATTAACACACTTCCGTTTCCTACTTACCGCCGAATTCTGGATGCATTGTCGTGTGGCGGGAATCATCTTTACGTTTTGCCTCGTTAACAAAGCAAGGAAATAAAAATATTAGGTACGTATTTAATTTCCTCGAGTGGGAATCGAATTCACAACCTGTCACGCTTACAGTCGCACGCTTGTGGCCTAGCTCTAAGACTGGCCTACTGGAATCTAATAAATCTAATTGACAATCAAATAGGAAAAATTCTCTATTTACTTCCGTCAGCCACCGTATCGTTCTTGGATTAATGCCAAATAGAAAAGCCTTTAGTTTCTTATTGCGATCTTTAATATAGAGAGATTTTGCAGAAATTTCGAATATTTGTATCGCATAATAATTGTACCTATGTGGAAATCGATCTCTCGTAATAAAAAAAACTTTCTAAATAACATTGTTTCCATACTTAGCACAAATATTAAAATATTAAACCTAGTTTCTTTCTCGGTTATCTGCGTAAGAAGCGTAAATAGTGTTTCTTTCCTAACATTGCATTGATATTAAATGAACATGTTAACACTATTACTAAGACCTGTAAACCTATTGTTTAAGATTTATGAGACACTTTCAAGTTTCAACATAAAAGTACTGTAAAAAGTATACAATTTTACTTATTACCACGGTTTATATTTTAAATTATTTTACTTATATGTGTTTTTTTCTGTATTTGAACAGCAAATTATAATTTGACTACTTTTACATTACAATTGTGTATCGTAACATATTAAAAATTACATAATTTCTGATGTAATTTCTGGATAGGCAGAGGGAACTTGAAAACATAGGGTTAAGATTCTCCGTTTCCATACAGACACTTCCGTCCCCCACTTTCCGCTGAATTCTGAAGGCATTGCGTGTCGCACGCTTGGTTCACCTGCGCCACAACTGACCTCATCAAGACCATAATATTGTCTTAGTAAATAACGCTAACATTGCAACCGGATCGAGACATTATAGGCCATTAGCTCTAAAAATAATGTCTAAAATGTACCTGAGGTCATCTAATAAGGGTAAGTGGGTAGCGGGTAGCGGTGTGGGTAGCAGGGAGCGCCTGTTGACATCATCTGAATGACTTAATACTCACTTGTTTATATTTCTGTGATATGCATTATAAATAAAATATTTTATATCTTAATTAAATTTCAATGAATAATTTACTAGCAAGAAACAATTAATGAATCTATACTAATATAATAAAGCGGAAGAGTTTGTTTGTTTGTTTGTTCGTTTGAACGCTAAGATCTCTGGATCTACTGGATCGATTTACTTTGTTTTTGTTTTGTATGAAAGCTGCATTCTTCAGAAGTGCTATAGAAGTGATATATAACTTTACATTACACATATGTACTAATAAATAAAAATACTTTCTAATTTGACATGCAATTTATTCTGCCATGTTAATAACAACCGTCGTCGCTACGCAACCGCGTTCGTTACCGCGTCATTTTGATATTCATCCTTATGAAAATAAATATAATAGTCACTTTTAGCATTTTATCTAGATTGAAATTATATTTCTATAGAAATTATATTCTTATATTTCAAGCAGGCGTAGCCGCGTCCGGGTTCGCTAGTATTTAATATGTGTAGTCTATTATACGTTAGTGGTAGCGTGGCTGTTCTAGCACTGAGTTGTAAATCTTAGGTTCATTTTCGACAAAGGTTCGCAAGTTTAAACAATAAACAACAAATCGGTAATTTCTAAATAAAGTTGGGTATAACTGACAATTGCTTAAAAATATCTTCGCTCTGGTCTCCTCTACTCAACACGAAATGCTTCCAGAAGTCGGCGGAAAAAGGGGAAAGGAGTGTCTTAACACTAGATTCTCTCTGCCTACCCTGTTGTGTTGCGGATACGGATCGTAAAGTTCATAATATACCCTCGTTTTCTTTAAATCCCAGACCGATTATATTAAAAATCAATCATTGCATTCACAATTATTGAAACTATAATCGACTATTTTCTTCTCGGCGATCTATTCTCGGCGTGTGATTCATATTACGGCAGCACTTAGGCGTAATTGCGTAGTAAGTACGTAGATACGTGTTCAAATAAAAACCTTCCTTGTATGTGCTTGCTTCATCGGCTTTTGCGCAATGAATATATATTTTTTTCTAATGTTATTATTTGGTGGCCTCGTTTGTATGAGTTATTAAAATGTCTGTTATGTTAGATATAAGTGTAGAGTAATTTTGTGATTATTAAAAAAAAAACAAGTGTATTAGATTTGGCTAAAATCTATTCCTATATTTATTTTATTTGGTATTTTTTTTGATATGCCTATGTAATTATATAGGCAAGCACGTATCCTGTTTTATTCTTTATTTACTTTCGCTAACCAAAAGTGAAATACCGAATTATTAAATTCTCGAGGTAAGATAATATTTTATTTAATAAATTAAAAATATATATAATTTTTTATATGCCAGCATTCATGCAATTAAATAATAAATGACACTAAATTTAAACTAAAATAACTTTTTTTCTACTCTTTATATACTGGTCTTCTATCTATATAAATAAAATCGAAAGGTCACTCACTCATCACGAAATCTCAGTAACTACATGTGCTAGGAATCTCAAATTTTGCACAGGAGTTATTTATAGAACGTAGGTGCTCACTAAGACGGGAATTTGCAATATTCGACTTCTAAGGGGTTGTTTTTGGGGTTGAAAGTTTGTATGAAATTTCGTTACTACAAATGCTAGGAGTCTCAAATTTTGTATGGACGTCACTTATAGGACGTAGGTACTCATGGAGACAGAAATTAATAATAACGTAGTTCACGTAGGCGAACCCGCTGACGGGCCGCTAGTAATTTATATATTAACTACACACATCACATAATAAAAATAGTTTTACTAACTATACATGTATATTGTATAGCGTACTTAATTTACATTTTACGAGTACATATTAAGTACAGTACCCACTATAGTACAGTTACTCACAGTTAGAAAACAAACGCAAATGTTTGAACGTATCGCTTATATTTAGAACTATTATTTCAATAGCATTTCAAAGTTTTTAAAACATAATTGAAATATACCGCCTACTTTTAGACTATATTTCCACTTCAAAATACATAATGCCTATCTACAAAAGAAGTCTACCTACACATCTAAAACATCACTAAATACAACCTCTTTACATCGTAAAACTGCAATCAAGTACTTTTCGGTCCAGATAAAATACTATTAAATTATACCGACATACCATACTCGTTCCAATGACCTCTATAAGCCATTCGACGTGGTGTTCTTGATGGCTTCCAAGGAATTGAATGAAGTCAGAAGTCACCGAGTCAGGTGGTAGTGGAGTCAATTGAACACCCACGCTATGACCTCATATTAGTTATGTAACATGCATCTGTAAAAAAACAATGTATTGTTTTATATTTCATTGTGGGAATCGTATTGGTACCTACCTACTTATATGTGAGTTGTAATTAGCGTTTTTATGTTATTTTTCCACACGTTAAAAATCCTTTTTATGGAGAGTATCTATTTTCATTTTAAATAATATTATTTCTTATTATGAATAAATTGATACAGTAAAATTTTGTTATTATAGCATGATTGAATTCCGGAATATATCTATATAATTCTTCAATTATTTACATAAATGATTAATTTAAAAAAAGGGCAAATTTTTCTATTTATAAATTGTAATCAAAGAGAACTCTGAACGGAGAAAGTATTTTATAATCAGTTATTAATAAATGAATCAATGAATGCGGGCATTAGTCCAACGCTTTAATACACATTGGACTTTATTGATTCTATTATTGTACGTCTACGTGTATAATTAAAAAAAATCATTATATTATGTAGTTTAATTAATTGAAACGCATTTTTATATGAATTATTTTATTTAGCTTCACGATGTATCCCGCACACAGCAGGCTAGGCCGAGGTAATCTAATGTTAATATACTCCGTTCCTTCTTTCCGTTCAATTCTGGTGGCATTACGTGTTGAGTGGCAGAACTCAACGCTGCGCTTTCCCTCGGTACCAGAGCGAAGAAATGAAAATTGTAATTATTTCATTTCTTCGAGTACGTAATTATGAATTTTTTTTTTACTATTATATCATCACTGTCATCGTACTTAACTGTACTGATTGATGAAATGTAAATTAACAACCTTATTAGTAGCCGAAAAACGCTAAAACGAGACAGTCATATAAACACCGCTAGCTCGGTCCCTTTCCCTCATTTATGATTGAATATTAATTTCGTTTCTATTTGTGAATGCGCGGGAGCAGAGTGGTTCCTTATTTAACTTTGTAGGGACTTCCTTACAGTTTGTCCAATATATTGCTTTTTATTATTAATGAATCATTGTTATGTATTATATACAACAGTATCTATATGTATGTAGATATTAGAAATATTCGATTTTAATTATAATATGGTTTTGTTGTTCCAGGTGGTTTGGAAGGCAAATATAGGGTCGCGGCGCCTGAGCTTATGCAGGACACATTCATGAGCGACTCCGAGGACGAAGGCGGTGAGTTTTTAGTCTAAAAGCATAAAAAATATATTTTAAAAATATATTGATGATGACGTCTTGAAAAAGACAAAAGTACCGAAATAATCTTTTTTGTAAATGATATCATATTTTTTACTTAGTTACTTCTTGATATGTTATTAAATATCTGAGATCTTTTTTTAAGTCACTTTAATGTTATTGTTGTTGCAGTAAATTATAAAATTTCAATTAGGTACATAACTTGACATTTTTTATAATTATGAATTCTTATTATTTAAAAAGAACTAAAGTTGGATGATGCTCTTAAGACTTTCTTGTATTAGATCTAGTTTTAATACAATTTTTTTATTAAATCTCTAATCTAGGAGAAGTAGAGTGTCCGATTCAACAGCAACAGCAATACCGCTACATGAACAGCGAGGCGGGCACGCTGAACCGGGCGCGGCCGCTCGAGGACAGCGTCACAGATGGACACCTGTGGCCCAGTAATAATGATAGCAGAGTGGCCACCATTGAACGGCAGCCGGTGGATATTGGGTTTGTGTTTATTGTTCTTTTTTTTAGGTTAAGCTTATAGCAGCTTAGTGTTAAGATACTCTTTCTTACTTCTCAACGCACCGCCTAATTTACAAGACATAGCGTTTTTTGAAAACTATACAAAATAGATATTAATAAGCTCGAAATCTTAGCAAACTGCAATATTGCAAAAATGTATCATTACTTAATCAGATGTAATTAATAGTTTTTTATCTAAAAGATATTAAGTAAAACGATATACTTATCGTTTTTTAACAGTAGTAATATAATGTTATAATTTTAGTCTAGTTAATTACTTATGGAATCAAAAATATTATCAATTAAAAACTTAAGTATTAGTATTTACGAATGATGACTTTTATATATAATTCTCTACATAAAAAATAGGTTCCTGGTGTCGTTCGTGGTAGACGCCCGCGGCGGTGCTATGAAGGCGAAGAGGCGTGGGGGTGTTCGTGTAATAGTTCCACCGGCCGCGTGCGCTGCGCCTACCAGAGTTACATGCCGGTAAAGTATCTGAATATTTTAGAGATTTTAGTAAGAATTGGTTGTATTTAAAACTGAATTTTTCACATAATCGTACTTTATGCCATGTCTTACTTAAGTACACCTTATATTCTCTATATTTTTGATGTACAAACTAAGGTTTTTAATATAACCTGTCAATACTAAAAATAATATAGTAATATATGAAATATATCCAATGTATGGTATTCAAAACGTCTTTACTTGCCACGACCTTCGTAATATAATGAAAAGATAATTGAAGCTTTTAACGAAGCTTTCTCCGTCTTACTATATCTAAAATAGTAGATGCAGCATGATAAACGAAATTAGTAACGAAAGTTGCAATAACCTAACAATAGTGTAAGGTCGATGCAAAATGACTCATAAACAGAAACGTCCTCGGTTTTTTGGGTGTTTGCCACGTTTTAATTATGCCCGTGACGCTGTTTATATACGAGTTTGTACTTACATGAAGAAATTTAGTAATAATGGAAAGTCTTACACATTTTGAATAAAAGCTAAAGTTCATACTTGTTGTCTTGAGAAGTCTTAGAGAGATAGTGCGGATCTAGTGATAAGTCACTCATTCTCCATTAAGACACTTCCGTTCACAAACTGTCGCTGTCGCTTACAGTCACACACTTGTGCCATAGTGCCACGACTGGATTGATTAACTTTATTAACTTCTATTATTTAATATGCCAAATATTAAATTTGACATATAGTATGTACTATGCTTAACTTAAAGCAGCCAACTATAGGAAATATATGTAATTTTAACCTCATTCTAAGACAATATTTTATCTCAAAGAAAAAACATAAAACTACTTAATCGATATAAATATCGTAGCTTCCATATGAAACACTAATGATTGAATCGCGTGTCACCCTCGTGTTATTAGGCGTTTTCAACTTTTCAACGTTTTCCAATTCCCTTTATTTTTGGCCGCTAGTAAAAGTTTTAACATTACTACTGATAATAATCGCATATTATCTATATCAATAATCTATATTTAAACGTTCCCCGCGTAATCAGTTATGTCTATAACTTTTAAAAGGTTAAAATGCATATTTGAACATTTTTTATCATCAGGTTCGCGCTTTATGAATTATTTTCATTTCCCCGATATTGTATCTATGGCATAGCGGCGTTAAGTTCCGCCACTCAATACGAAATATTTTATTTTTGGGGCAGAAAGCGGAGATCGGAATGTCTTAACATCACGTTCTCTCTGCCTATCTAGAAGGCTAGATGCGGGATGACAAAATGTCTGTTTCTGTATAATATAAAAAAAATATAATTTCTGTTCGTTCGTATTTCAAGTATCATTCAAAAACATTTGTCCTTCAATATGTTATAACATACTCGTATACCTATGTAAGTGAACGCATCCAAATAGGTCGAGAATATTTACTTCCAAAACAGTCAACAGTTCTTTATGCGTCATACTCAAAATGTAATCTTAAATTGTATAAGATACTTGTATATTTATATAAATGACGTGACCTCGTCATTCTCCTCATTTTCATTGTATTTTGTATGGCGCATGTTTATTTTAAAACATCGAATTGTGTCATTATTGTTTCACACGTAGCTAAAATTAATGTTTGGCCAGATAGGACAAAATATGTTTAAATATATGAACATCATTAATAATAATTATTGTGATTTTTGATGGAATTTAAATTATCAAATAATTAAATACAAAGCTACGTCTTTTATTTATTTTTTTATTAGATAAAGATATCTATTGTCACATTTATGTAGATTTAATTTGATTTAGTTTCATGATGTATCACGCATATAGCAGGTTAGGCAGAGGGAAACTGTACTTAAAATATATTTTATTTACTTGAGCGGGAATTGAACCCACAAGAGACGCTGCGAGACGACGATCTCTACTTATTTATATATCTATAATTATTTCACAGTGCTGCCACCCGACGTGCACCCGTAGCTGCCCCTCCCCCGCTTATGGAGGGAGAGGCTTTAGCCTCAAGATTATTGGAGTTGCAACCACAGGGAGCTAAGTTTTTGGCGTAAGTTATAATTGTTTTCATAAATATATTTATTTTTGAGTTATAATGCTTAGGATGATTAAATATTTTGCTTATACTTTTAACTAAATATTATTTTTTTACGTATCATTAACTAACGTTAATATTAAAACAACAACCACACAGAATAGATCTAAAACGTGTGTATTTTAAAATATAAAACACTTGTTTTGTTGGATATATAAAATTTAATAATTTCCAAGTTAATTCAATACATTATTAATATTATTTTTCCAGGCCAGTTATAATCGAAGTACCAATCTTCACAGCGTCATGCCCAGAGAGGGAAATTGTAATACTAAGGTCTGACACTGGCGAGACCTGGCAAGACCATTACCTACATAACAACGATAATCCTATGATACAGGTATTTTTAATATTTTTAATAAGATTTTATATACCTATATTTTATAGTATTTAGTATATTGCCTGCCTACCCTATTATATGCAAGACATGATGAGTATGAGTCTAAAAAATACTATTATTTTATTCCTTACTTACGATTATTATTTGCACTTCTAAACTATTTAATTTCTATAATTCCCAGGAAGCACTAACCCGCGAGCGACAAGAGCATGGCAACAGCGGCGAGTCACTAGGAGAGAACGGAGAGAGGGTCACTCGCATCATAACATGTGACTTCCCCCACTACCTGGCGGTCGTATCACGAGTGCGCCAAGAAGTCCACATTATAGGGCCCGAGGGAGGCACTATATCTTCTGCTCATATACCACAGGTGACTTATCTATTCATCTGTTTATATCTGTATGTACTGTTCGTATAACGAGACGCCGCCGTGACGCCAGTTTTCTCTGAACTTTTGCGTATACACTCGGAGCAAAATAATAAAAATTAAGAAAAATCCTGTAATCAAATATGCACAATTATTTACAGCTAACTTTCCAATAAAAAAATTGAAATTCAATTTTTAATTCAATTGCAATTTCATGATAATTGGGCGCTGCCTGGGGGACAGAGTGTGTTAACTGACATATGTAGGATACAGTGTGAAACCAAATAAAACAACTAACCTTTCTGCCATCTTTCCAGGTCCAAGCCCTCTTCCCACCAGCAGCACTGACCAAGCGCATCCGCGTGGGACTGCAGGCGCACGGCGCAGCACCTGCTATGTGCAAGCGCGCCCTACCGCGCCTCGCCGCTGTGTCGCCCGTGCTCACGGTGGAGCCCCGCCGACGCAAGTTCCACCGGTCCATAACCCTGACGGCTCCTTTACCACATTGTGTTGACGCTAAGGTTAGTTATTATATCTTTTTCTTAATATGTCAATCTTTCAAGTGTTATATCTAGTAGTACTAATGAAACCTGTAATTATGAGCTACCATTCAGATTTCTGTAAAATCAAATAAATTATTTTTTTTAATTTATAGGAAATTAAAAGGTTCCTCTTAATTTCCCATAAAATAAAAAACTGCAGCAATACTAAATTAAAATGTAATTAGTACTTATTAGCGTCAGGAACCACAAGTTTTAAAAATTAACAATTTAAAAACTTTGCAAAGATAAAAAGGATTTTATATTTTTTAAATACATATGTATATTTTTACATACAATAACATCTTCCACATAGAGTGAAACTTCCAAATTGTATTAATTAATAATATTTTAATATAATGGCATCATATTGGCATCAATAAATTACAAAAAACTTATTTAATTTCCAGGTTAACAGTCACGACAAACAATCTACAGCTAATTTACGTCTTTTATGCTCAATAATGGGTGGGCAAGCTCGAGCTGTATGGGAGGATGTCACAGGTTCAACTCCCCTCACGATAACTGATGACTGTGCTTCCTTTACTACTACTGTTTCAGCTAGGTTTGTAGTAGTATAGCTCTTTTTAACAATATTATTACATTTTTCAATACTTAGGAACAAGGTTTTTTTCTGACCACTAAGCCATACATACCTATCATGTTACTTTGAAATTCCGATACGCTTGTACTTGGAACAAATTTTCCTTATACAAAAATTATTACTAATGATAACTTGGCAAAAGAGAATGCTATTCATAAAAAAATTTTGCATAAATTCTTAAAAATATTAAGTGTTTAAAAGAAAACAACTTAGGCAAGTTTTTATTCAATTATTCATTATTATTTCCAGGTTTTGGTTGATGAATTGTCAAAATGTAAGCGACGCTACCAAATTAGCGACGGAACTATACAGGTAACTAATATAATATCACCTCAACAACATATTATATATCTATATGCGTATGTATATGAAGAAAAGAAGCACATTTGAGCCGCTGTTAGTCAAAGTGCAGCGTTAAGTAACTAATTAACACGCAGTGTGTAAAACTCGGACAGAAAACGAATTTTTTTTAGTTTCACTATAAATCCCACATATAGCAGAGTACCAGTAGGGCAGGAGAAATTTTCGCAGTCTTGTCACTAGAGCAAGGAAATATTTCATTACATTGAGTTGGAGTCGAATCCACAACCATCCCGTTTACATTCACACGCTGTGGTACGGCGCCACGGCAGCCTCATAAATTATTTTTTTTATAATCGTAATTTAACACCATATTAACAATAATTTCTTAAAAAACAGAGAAATGCTGTTAGTACCATTCGAAGTGCGCATAGTAGTGCTTGGAAAACGACTGGACGCTTTAGAAGGAAGATTATTAGTACTCTACATCACTGACAGATACGCGTACGACACGTTATTGCATCAGGTATTTGAATTTTGAATCATTATTTTTAGAGTTTTATAATTTTTCATGTTATAATTATATTAGTACAGTCCTTTTTATATTGTTTGTAAAAGAAAATACAATACAATTGAGAAATTCCTTCATACGAAATAAGTTTGCTATTTGTGAGATTTTTTTTATCCATTTTGGTTAAATCTGAATATTATTTATGTATTTTTGTTTTATAAATTCGATTCATTACAACTTTGAGAAAATTAATATGACCCAATATTTCTTATATTGTACTTTTATAGTTAAACGTCAAACTTCAAAAATCTATTCTTAGCTGATGTCTTTGTTTTAATATTATAATTCTTGTCCTAACGTATGCAAATAAATATATAATAGGCGATATATTATTTTTAAATTTAAAATCGTGATTTTGATCAATCCGATCAATTTCACTTCAAAAATTAGCAGGATACAAACCCGCAATCTCGGTATTTTTGTATGAACTTTTCATCTCCTTTACGTTTTCAATGTGAACCAAATGATAGCTTGCATCGTTTTGTTGTAACGTCATCTAGAAACGAATTGGTTTAACTTTTTTCAGGTATTCCTGTAAAAACTGAAACATTTTATATATTATATTTTTTCACGCTTGACGCTGTATCCCGGCTATATATAACTGTATAGGAGGACCTATTGTTAGACAGTAAGACACTCCCCACCCCACGTACCGCAAAGCTTTTGCGACATTGTGTGTTGAGTGGTGGAGCTCAATGATGCGCTTTATAAATGAGAATAATTAGCACTCCCAAGTGGAAATCGAACCCACAACTGTCGTGTTTACAATCAAATCATACTATATACAATAATATACACTATTACAATCAAATTATATTAAATAATTATTGTTTACTTAAATTAGATAATTTGTTTAACTTACAATTAACAAATAAATGACTTTACTTTACGTTAATTATATTAACTAAGTATTATTATACTTGTTTCAAAATAAATATTTAATACATTATTGTTTTGTCTACCAGGAGCATTATACAGAGGTAGCGCATTCAACAGCCGTCAGATTTTTGGACGGAAAACCTATTTATTTGGAGTTTTCTGGAAACTTAGTGCCGGTCACTAAATCGGGAACACAACCTACTTTCACCTTTGAGGTAATGTAACATATAGATTATTTTATAATAAACCTTACAATATATATTAATTAAAAAGTCTAAAAAATAAGAAATTCAGTTTTAAGTCAATTATTAGCTTAGCTTTTCCTTTTTAATGCTACTGTTTATAATACTCAGTTAAAGTGTACAATTAAAAGTTAAAGTAATCATTACGATTTTATTTCGTATTCGTTACTTTCATTTGGCAAGGAAAAATGGAAATTGTTAAAATTATTACATTTAACATTTTGGGTTTTTTAAATTCTTTTTTAGGTTTCTTTTCTATTCTTATAGGTTATTTCTTTATTTATTATTAATTAAAATACTGTGATTATTACAGTCCTTCAAAGACAACAGAGTTGAGTTTACAGTCAGAGTGAAACATCACGAGGAATCACCATCTGGAAGGATTTACTTCATGAATGAACCTAAAGTAAGCAAAATTTTGTTATTTGTAGTTACTCGTTAAAAAACAATTCAATATAAGATATTATTTAATTTGTTATCATAATTAGTAGCTAATTTAAATGTTATGGTATTTTAATCGCATGCTGACTTCTTTTAAAATATTCATATACAATCTTCCAATGTAGTTTAAATATCTTTATTATTTATTATAAGTAATATGCCGTCACGTAAGCAAGCATAAATCTGTGCTCTTCTCTAATTTGCTATAATCGGGATATAATTAAAAATAGCCCTAAATTAACACAGTGTGAAGCTGAAAAAAAAATCTGTGTTACGTTGTTTGATTTTGTAATGAATAGAAGTCACTAATGTAAAAAACAAGCCCTTTTTTCATAGCATAAGGCAATTTTTAATTAAGCTGGGGTAGCTATTTATCTATCTAATACAGTCAAGTTCCAATCGACAACATTTTTTCTTATCTTTTATTACTATTTTTTATATATTATGTACCTACATGTAGATAATTAATACCTTTTTCCCTTCCAGGTAGCCAAAGGTGAACAGCAAACGAATCCAGCGTGTGTGTTGGACGTGGCGCTACCAGAGCGCATCGCGCCTCGTGCCGCTAAGAGTCACCTCGATTGCCTTAATTTGGATCAATCTGGTATGAAACGATTATTTTTTTGCATATATTTGTCAAGTCACTGCAGTTAAATTATAAATATGTGTCTCCAGTGGGATTCGAGCTATGGATAGTGCGTTTACTTTGTCGTACTTGAAAACCAGGTACGTAATAATAATAATATAGAATACCCACATCGTTCAACTCAAACAAACTATAAAATTTGTAGTAGAGCGTCTTCCCTGTCTACCGTATATTTTCTGATTAGTCTATTAATGGTAGTGTGCCACTCAAAATGCAATGGAAAATGGAGAACGGAAATTTCTTCTTAACACTGGGTTCCCAGGTTCCCTCTGCTTACCCTGGTATGTGCGGGATGCAGCATAACGCCAAAAATAATAATACTCTAGCACTGTAAGCCATTAGGAGAAAGAGATAACTGGATGACACAAGTCAAATATATTAGGAGTCAATTACAAAACTGAAATTATTAATATATTTTTTTTTAAATACAAAAGAAATAATATTACGAACACCCTAAACAATACAGCAGTTGCTATATTTTACTTACTTGTTCTGATAATAGAAAGAAATTTATACAAATTAGTTCCCCAAAAAATAATTAATAACCTATGAAAAATAAAGAAAAACCCTAACAAAAAAAATGAAAAATCTTATTTAAATCTTAATAAAAAAGAATCTTATCTGTTTATAGTAAAAATATTTTTTATTTATTTTTCGTTTCTTTGGCCAGGTTTCGACGCACTAAAAGACGAGCTGAGCTTCCACTGGGACCACAACCACAGTGTGGGACCGCCTTCCATACCGAGTGAACCCGCGCTTGTGATCAACGGACACGTATGTATTTTAAAATATTTTTTATTGTACGAGAATGAAGTAAGTCGAGAGCGATAAAATGAAAACAATTAATTTTCATACACTCATTGATTATATCAAACGCTGTCCTACTACGCCAAACTGCTAGATATATTTTGGTAACTGGATAAAATAATACTATATTTATAGTTCTTTTTTAAATATTTTAATTGACTATTGCAGGATAAATCAATCGCTAATGGCGATGTAAAATATCCCTCCCACCCCGTCGTTAAAGAGACTGAAGATAAAGATAACAAACCTCACGGTTAGTAGAAAATCTATAAAAATATTTAATTATTTGAATAAATATCTTACGAAAACGCATTTTGATACAATATTTTATACAATTATTTCTTATTATTATTTTCTCTGACTTGAAACTAACAAACAGCACAAAATTGACTAATTGTAAACAATTAGTTAGTTATTATTTAATTATTTATGTTATTTTATTATGTAGTAGTATTGTCATCATATATTTCATTACATGTCATGCTAGCCCTCCCATACACATGTAGACTCTGCTTTGCAAGACACGAACAAAAACTAAATTTTATAATATATTTTTAAGTTTTTATTAATAATATGTACGTATATTATTATTATTATATTACGATAAATATTTCGGTTTCTATACATGTATAATATGATTCCTCTTATACAGACGTCACGACAAATTAAATGTGAGTATATGGAAACAGTAGATTAATCAATAATTTATTTCAGTAAACGGTGACAGCCAGCACGTTGATTCCAATAAAACAAAGGCAACTTTCGATTCTGACGAAGATAAAACACCAATGAATACTCTAGAGAAAGGTAAAAAGAAGCCAGAGGGTTTCTTAGGCGGGCTTGCGGGTAAAGTGAAAAATGTATTCAGTCATAGCGAGGATAAAGAGGATAGTAAGGAATCGTCACCTAAGCCTCAACCTAAGCCACGTGAATCTAAAGAAAAATCTCCACCCAAACCAGCTCCTAGGCTCATTAATGAAGATCTGTTAGAGAAAGTCGAAGATATGTTCAAAGATGTGAAATCTAAGCCCCATGCTAAAGATGACGACGATGTCAATAATCAAGTATACGCGACGAAACTAATAGTTGAAGAAGAATCTCCAAATGACATACGACTAAAAACAGAAGAGTTATACCACCAATATGAGCATATGCAGCCAGTAGACACTCCTTTACATTGCATGAAAATCGATCCCTTCATATTTTACACGGGATGTTGTGAAGGTAGATATAAGAAAGGTGAAAAACATCGACACGACGAAACTTCTAATTTGGCGGATAGAATCGAACAAGTTGCATTCGTTACTAAAGAAATTAATGAAAGTGCAGAAAATGATATAAAAGATAGTCTAGATAAGGTCGCAAAGGAAAAGGATAATATCAAACAACAAGCGAGCGACATCAAAGAGAATATTATAGTCAAATCAGAAAACCTAAAGAACGATTTGATTAACAAAAAGGAAGAATTAAAATCTAACATTGAAAATAACGTTCAAAATGCTAATAATGCAGTCAATAATAAATTAAATGAATTATCTGAATCCGTAGATAAAACGAAAGACCATACTAAAGCTAAAATCGTTGATGTACAGACAAAAGCTTCTTCAGACTTTGATAATATTATGTCTTCTGCTAATGGCAAAGTAAGTAACGTGATTGAAGCTGTTGATGATGCACAAGAAAAAGCTAAGAGCAAGTTTCATGAGCTTGATTTTGCAGCAATGGAGCGAGCTGAGGAGATTAGACTCAGAGGTCAAGATAAGTTATTCCAATTAGGAAAAACAATCGAAGAAACATCTGAAGACGTCACAGACGCAGCGCAAGACAAAACGAGTTCAATTTTAAACAAAGTAAATGATCTTAAGAATGATATTAATAAAACTCCTCAAGACGTACAGAATCATAATGAAAATATTAAAGACAAAGCTAACAACGTTAAAGAAAATGCTAAGAGTACAATAGATGAAGCCAAAGTAGCAGCTAACGATAAGCTCAATCAATTAGGCGAATCTGTTGATTCAATAAAAGAAAAAGGCCATAAATCTAAGAATAAAAATAAAAAAGAGAAGAAATCTAAAGAAGGTAAAAACTTTTTTACGGGATTAGTCCAAAATATTTTTGGGGAAAAAGAAAAAATTGAAGATGATATCAAAGGAAAAATTGCTGAAGGCAAAGATTCTGCAAACAAATTGGCGAAGCAAGCGTCTGATGCAAAGAATGAATTAGAAGATAATCTTTCTAAAGAGCAAGAAAAATTGAAAGAAAATACAGAAATAGTAGTGCAAAGTGCTCAAAATAAAAAGGATGAATTAGTACAAAATGTTAGAAATCAGAAAGAAGAGCTGATAAACGATGCAAAAAATAAATCAGAATCAATTGTAAATAACGTGCAAGATCAAAAAGATGAATTGTTACAAAATGCTAAAAATACAAAGGAAGAATTAATCAATGATACAAAAAATAAGATAGAGGAGGTAGCTCAGACTGTACAAGATAAGTCTAGCGAAATCATAGAAAGTGCCAAGCAAAAGAAAGAAGAGCTAGTACACAATGCACAAGAAAAGAAAAATGAGTTATTGGATAAAGCACAAGAAGTTCAAATTGAACTAATTCAAAATAAAAACGACGTAAAAGATTCATTGATTCAAAGTGCTCAAGACAAAGTTGATGACGTATCACAGGGCTTGCAAAGCAAAAAAGATGAGATAGTGCTAGCTTCTGAAGAAGTATTAAAGAGTGCTCAAGATAAAAAAGATGAACTCTTACAATCTGCACACGACCAAACTCAAAATGTCGTTAAATCTGTAAACGACAAAAAAGAGGAACTCGTACAAAATGCCACAAATACAGCTGACTTAATCATTGAAAATGTAAATAATGCCAACGATGAAATAGTACAAAATATTCAAGTTGCAAAGAATGACGCAGTACAAATTGTACAGGATAAAAAGAAGGACTTAGAAGGATCTTTTAATGATACGAAAAGTTCAGTAGAAAATTCTATCCATGATAAAACTGAACAAGCTAAAAACAAAGTAGAAGAGGTGAAATCAGGTGTACAATTTGCGATTAGTGAGAAGAATGATGAATTAATAAACGCTAAAAACGCTGCGCAAGATGAGGCAGAGGACAGGCTGATTAGAATAAGGCAACAGGCTGAACAGACAACTGAAGAAATCAAAAGAGCAGCAGAGGAAACTATAAATGCTGCTGTAAATAAAAAATCAGAGGTACAAAGTAACATCTCAAACAAATTCAATGAAATAAAGGATAGTGGAAGAAATGAAGTACAAAGGATTCAGGAGGCGGCTTGTGATAAAGGAAATGAGTTACAATCATCAGCGTTAGAAACTTTCGATCAAGTTCAGAATTCAGCTTCCAGTGCTTTTGATTCCGTAGAAAGTGCCGCTACAGATAAGGTTAGAGCTGCAAAAGACACTTACGATGATTTACAAAGCTCTACCAGAGACACGTTGGCGGACATTCGGGACGATGTTCAAGGTCTAGAAAGTTCTGCGCAGGACACGTTGCGTAGCTTCCAGAGTTCCGCAGGAAATACATTCGATAGCTTAGAAGACTCTGCGCGGGAATTCGTCGGTGGTGTTCACAGTACTGCATCAAGCGCAGAAGAAAGCTCGAAGGAATTATTCGGGAACGTTAAGGATAGCTTTGAAGGTTTCCAAGTAGCGGCTGGAAATAAACTGGAGGATATAAAGGGTTCAGCCAAGGATAGGTTAGAGCAAGTGGATGATAGCTTGGACAAAGCCAAGGCGAGTGCTAAGAAAAGTGAGGAGGTTGTAGCCGACACTATCGCGAATGAAACGGACAAGTTCACGAGTAGTCTCAACGACTTGGGCAATTCCGTTTTCGGCATATCCGGGAAAGGTTAGTAGATTTTAGACTATCTGCTATGTTTAAAGTATTTTTCACTTATTTTGCTAATAAAGCCCGAGTCATTGCTAGTTTTGAAATGTTGTTAATTGTAATAGTTTATAATAGAAAATTATTTCTAGGATTTATGAAAGATTCCAGCACGAAGTTGCTTGAATCGGAAAAGTCACAATCATCGCCACACAAGAAGAGTTCAGGGTAAGTTTTCCTAAAAATAAATTTAACGTTTTTTATTTAAAAAAAAAAACATTTTTCCCAAATTGTTTATAACACGTCACACCATCGTGCACTGAACTAATACACAGACTCACTGAAATTTCCACTCCACTGTCTCTTTTCATTTTACTGTGAAACATTTTATATTATGTATACTAAATTTTAATTTGAAACCTTTTAGCAATAATTATTTCTTGAATTATTTTATTATGCCTTTTAGCCATTTTGATCCCATATTAAACTTCATAATTGATTGAAATATGTTTTATGTCATTACGATCCATTTAAAAGTAACCTCTTATGTAAATGTCACTTTTGTATCTATTAAAGTTCTAAAATAAATTAGTAAACTTAAAATTAAATGTTTGATATGAAATGAAATGATAAATTGGCAACTCTTAGAATTAAATTAATTTAAAAAAAAATCTTACATATTACCTTGGTTTAAACCAGAGTTACCAATACATATTTGAACTCTAAATAAAAAAATCTAAATGTTTCAAACACAATGCCCGCTAACTCACGCACGCCTTACAGAATACCGAAACTCAAACGGAGGAAATAAGCGAACGAGCGACGACGAAACTTCTATGGTACATAGAGTAGCTTTACATTTGTAACTATTTATTGTTATTGCACTATTGTTTCACGAGCGCTTTCATCTGGCACTCAGAGACGTCAATTAATATTTGTAGCAACTTTTAATGTCAGTTAATTGTTTATTGATATGTCTGTGTGTACATGAATGTGACATGACAACAATAAAGTGACCGTACTATTATTATATTTAAACGTTTTGAAACTGAAAATCAAAATATTTAATGAACACATTATGATGGTGCTCTGTGAAACAATAGTCGTATGTGTAGTATTGTGTAAGTTTCTCAGTGGATGTCTATGTGATTTATTTGTACTCCATTTTGAAAATTTTAGAGATTATTCGTGTCACTCGATTTTACAATGGAAGTTGTTGACCTTGAAGACAGTGCTTGGCACTTGGAACTAGCTATTTAACTATAAGTTTTTATGTTTAAAATTTAGTCATATTTATTTAAACAAGCTTATATAATATATGTCAACATTGTGTCATTGTTTTCTTTTATATAAGAATCCAGCGCCGCTTAAAAACAACATTTATATTAAATCTTCAATTATTCGTGCTTACAACGCTTCCATTGTCAGTACAAACGAGTACAGTCATTTTATGAAAAATTTTGACGTTTCGATTTCAAAGAAATCAAGGTCTTAGTGCTAGTTAATGGTATTAATGCAGATTTATATAATGTTTTTATTATTATTAATTTATACAGATTTATGTAGGTTTTAAATCGTGTCTATATTCTTGCCTGTATCTTGATATCGCTTTTCGTTTTAAAATCCAATGTTTTATACTTTGACTTAAATAATAATTATTATTAATAATATATTTGACAGTCGTTTTGTTGCAATTTAAGAATTTATATGCTTACGTCCAATCTTGTGCGCTGTGGTATATTAATTTTCGCCTGTTTTTTACTAAACTTTGACATTCAACTATATTATTTTTATTTTTTTAAAATATTTTATGACAACAGCCCACAAATGCGGACGTAACATTGTAACTTTTAATTAAATAATTTGCATTTTATATCTAATATTAAGTATTTATATAATTAGATGCAATATCGATGTTTTTTGTGTTGCATAATTTATTATATTTTAAAAGTGTTTTCTTTACAAAGTTTACACAGCTTTTGTACAGTATTCGGTGCGTCGTAGGTCCTTGCGACCGATGTCTCCAGTTTCATAGATCTGCTAGGATATTTATTTTTTATATATAACTTGGTTTTAGTCTTGACCACGCGCATGTTTAATCAACAATTATGTTAAATCGATATTTTTTCGTAATGTATACATATATGTATATTTAAGAATAATGCACAATGTAAAATGAATCAATATTCGAAACGAAATTAGCGAGAGTAGTAGCGCTTGCTTCGCCTGTCTCTCTGTTAGTTGTTAATATATTATACGAAATGTTCACGATCAATGGGCTTTTTATTTATTTTTCTTTTTGTTGTCTTTTATACTTTATATTACATTTTTAAGAGCTTTTTAATGTATGCTTTTAAATGTGCATATTTTTATATGACTGATAACTGCAGTTTAAACTGTACTTTAATTTTTATCTGACAAGATTATAAAATTTTAATAAAAATCAACAATGAAATATTTTAATGGAAATCTGGTTATACTACCCATAAATTAATAATTATGGAAACCATAATGCGTGGTAAGAAAGTCAAAGAAAAGAACTTGCAACACTGCACTAAGCATTGCTCCTGCACGAAATACAAGCTTTCGGTAAGTTATTTTGCGCCATTACATTTTTTGTTTGTGTTACATTCTCATTTAGACATTAGACGACGATTGTTAAACACATCGAATGTTCAACTTCACGGCCACTCTCCATTATTCACTATGCCTTGTCGTCTGGTATGAAAATTATTTGAAAATATAATAATATGTTATTTGAATATAAAAAAAACTATCTCTATGAGTTTAAAGATTTCTCTATTTAGTATAAAAATGCAATTGCAAACAAATAAAATAAAATTTAAAAGGTACAAGTCGAATTAGACTGTCAACGCACTATACGAAATGCACTTTGCACAATGCACTATTTAGGTTATTGTGGGAATTAACCAATTATTATTTTTTCTTATAAAATATTAAAATTAGACCATAAATGGTTTGGTTTTAGAACTTGTAGATATTCTTAAATATTAAAAAATGGTGATGGCTGAAACCATTTTTTTTCTCCTTGTTTTTATTCTTTTCTTGATTAATTCAAAAAAAATAAATCAAAAAAACTATAATTTTTATGTATATTTACTTATATACTATACTATATGTTACAGTTTCTTCTCCAAGCTCCGCCGCAACCCTTGAACATTGAAATTCGCCATTTTATGGAATTATAACGGCATGTATTGAAATTAAATGTTTCCTGTGTAATAATCGCAGTTTTAATAATAATTAAACGACTTACTTATGCCAAAATAACAATTTTGAACTAAATGTAATATGTTATTATACCTTAAAGTTAATCCTTATTAGTTTTTACTTTTGTTATTTTTCATATTATTATTATTTTGAATAACTTGTAGGTGTAATGTTATATTTTGAAGTTTATTTTGGCATACTAAGTCCAATCTGCGTAGATCGTAGCTAGAATGATAGCCACCGTACATTGTAGATTTTTATTAGGTTTATAGTTTTTTTTTATAAATTAACAATATTTCTCACTGTTCCCCAATGTGTTTTTTAAATTTTGTTTTTTTAACTTATAATGGTTAAAGTAAAAATAAGTAAAAATAATTATTTTCGATATAAAAGTAAATAACGAATTGTTTTTAATTAAATTTCAAAGAATTATAAAATAATATTTAACTATAATGAAAATAATTATAGTTTAACATTATAAGGTTCTATTAACTAAAATAACAAATCTTCCTCTGATTTAAACATTTAAGACAATTTTTCTCATTAAAAAGTCTGCAATGTACCGGTACTAAGAGTACCTGAAGAATGGGTTCTTACAAATTGTTTGACTGTTCGACTTTAGTTAAGAATTGTGTCCAGAATTTGATCATTTTCTACACTCATTTTGACTGTTTATATAATAAGTATATATATTAGGAATATTTTTCCATAATAATAATTATTATTAATATTATATATAATTGTTATGACCCCTTATAGCCGACCTCGTGGCGTCGCAAGTCATTTACAATGTGTGTATAATTTATCATTAATTGTATTAATGATCAGTTTATACAAGTGGTGCTTCATTATAACGTTTGGAAAGAAAGTGAAAATTTATTTCTTGAAATAGCCATCTAAACAATATCGATAGTATACGACCTAATCGTAACTTATAAATACTGTACCAAAAGTTTCTCTTCGTCGATTGTTCGAATTAATCTAATAAAATCTCTTTACTTAAAACTTCAGAAAAAGGTTTGTTTCGATTTAAATTAATTATATAAATAGTTATTATAACTATATTCGTATAGTATAGTTATTATAAATTATTATTTAAAAGTCATATAAATTAATTGATAATATAAAATATATACCTAGGTATATTTAAAAACATTAAAGTCGCATATTAGTCGATATTGCAATTCTTTGTTTTCACATTAATTCCTAAGCACGTATTGTTTTAAATACATACTTCTCTGTCATTTTGTGCTCGCAAAGTGAACATGAGTAATATATTTATGTACTTGAAAAATTATTATACTATACCTATTGGTGCATCTAAGATGCTTATTATTATCAATATCGTCGTAGTATTTCTGTTCAAAGGTACAAAAAAGCTAAATACCAATAGTAAAAGTGTTAGTAATATTTTTTAAAAATTCATCGACAATATTCTACTTTTATTATATTTTCATGAATATATATTTTAAGTTAATATAGTCTTTTTTGTATTAAAATCTTCTATTTAGTGCCTAAGTTAATATTTAATGTGACTATATGTATGTTAGATGTTAACATTAATATTTGACTTTCTCAAGTAAAATTGTGCTAAATTCCATTATAAATAGGAAGTAAAATTTAAATTATTAATAATAATCAAAATATAATTTATATGATTACACCAGTTTGTTTTGCAATAGAAGTTAATATCAAACTTAACAATGATCATTAAAAATAATACTATATTACTAATTTGCTAAATCTATTATTCTTGTTATTGGATGTTCAAACAACTTTTTCTTAATATTGTATTAAGAAAAACGTAAAACATAACTTCAAAAATTTCTTCTTTATATGTAAAAGTTGTATTTCACATCAAATGTGTTAATTAAAATGAGATCTGTGCTAATAAATGAAGAAGCCCACAAAAATTCTGAATGTACTGTGATGCCAAAATAATATGAAAATTATGTATAAAGTTTAACTTTTGTTAATTTATTATTAGAGTCTATTGTCACACTATTTATTGCTTTTAGTAATAAATTTTATTGCGAAAGTTTTGTTTTTTTATTTACTTGCCAAATTGTTAAATTGTATTATCTGCACATTTTTAGTAATGGCAATTGCTAACGCACTTCAACAGAAATAAGAGCCAACTTTTTTTAAGTACAATCTATTTTCTACTTAGGTTCTAATGTATCAAAGAAATATTTTAAATTTAATTTAAATTTTAAATTGAGTGAGAATCGAACCCGCAACCTGTAGCCTGTACACATACTTGTGCCCCTGCGCCACGACTGGCCTCAAAATTGATCTTTTATATTTATATAATTCAAATTCAATTCACGTTGTTCATACATATAATAGGGTAAGCTAAGGGAACCTGTAAGGTGTAAGGACACTGTTTCCAATATTTCGCCGTTCGAGTGTCGAAGTTATGTGGCAGAACTTAACGCCGCACTTGGCCTTATTACGAGTGGAAAAGGAACGGTTGCCCAAGTCGGCGGCTATGAAAGGAAATAATATAAGATTTGCTGTTTTGTCTACTTTATTCTCAATATAATATTTTTAATATCACAAGAAAAGAAATGAGAATGCAAATACTAATCAGTGTATAACATAAAACATTATATATCCTAGTATAATGAAACTTAACTTTGTTGGTATCAAAAACATAAAATACAGAAAAAAAATAACCACTATCACGTGGTATTAGTTCTTGGAATATTGATTAATAATTTCATAACAATAAACTCATATTATCTAAAAAAACATCAATATTATTCAATTGTAAAAGAATATTATTCAAAATAACATACATTTTATGAAAACTTTATAAATAAATGCAAGCATAATAAATAATTATAAAAGTACTGTATGTAATAGTATGAACTATTTTAAATACATTATTTAGTTATAATGCAAAGACATTATGGTTTTCATATACCATATTTTTTATTTTTAAAGTTATTCCTTAGGAAAGAATACACATACATTTAATGTACAAGAATACACATACATTTAATGTTAAAATTATGAAAGTTAATGTTTGAATTAATTGAAGTTACTATAAACATATTATAAATGCATATAATAATATACACATTTAGAAAGAAAGACATCGGTAACATCTCTTTTTTTTTTCAAAACTTCTACACTAATTTAATTAAGGCACAGTTATAATATACTTAATATATGTTTATTTTATGTTAAAAAACCACAACCTGCACTTTGTGCAAAAGTAATGATTGACAGTTTGTGCTGAATTATAGTTTCACTACTTTGATATATGATTTTAAAATGAAGGCCAGTTTCAAAACTTCTGTTAGGGCTCTTATTTCATTTCAAAATATAATATACAGGTATATTTAATAATTCCTATGTGTATAATAGCTTAACTTATAAAAAGTAATATATTTACTTTTATGAATAATATTTATACTATATTACATACAAATATCACATGTTTTGTATAACTGATGAATGAAAATTATTGTGTTTTTGTTTATACAATAATATACAATAGCATTTTTTGGATCAATATTTTCTACTTAAAATATAATTTATAATATTAATGCTAAATAAAATAAGGCACGTTTTTAATTAATTCTAGTCTACAAATAAATATTTAATATTCATTCATTTAATTTACTTATAAAAAAAATCCTTATAATATTATACCGTGTAAATTATACAAATACATTCTTCTTCTTCTTGCTGGCATTAATCCCGGCTATCACCAGGATCTGCCAGGGTCTATTATTAATACAAATACATTATGTATTAATAATATTTCTTTTTCTCAATAAATATACATAGTTTTACTAAAAAAGTATTGTAAAAGTTAATCAAAAATATTTATATATATGTATAAGTTAATATTTTTCTTGTATAAAGACTGTTGACTATTGAACCTAAATAGATTTGAATAGGAATTATTTAAGATTTGATTTATCAGTTTTATCTCAAAATATGGAATGTAAAAATTGCAAGTTTAAAATCTCTTTAAATGTTGTAAAAAGCGTATACGGTAAGTAATATCAGTATAAAATTCATGTATGTATAATTTCTTATATAACCTATATTATAACGTAATATATAAATCTTTTTCTACTTAACGCTAAAAGTATTTTAATTTAAAAAAAAACAGAATGCATTTACGAAGATCGTAAATCTTTTTAAATGTACCTATATAAATATTTCATAAGAAATAAAAAATAGAAGAATTTCAAGTCATCCAACAAAAAAATATTTAAATAAAACGTCAATCAGTACTAGTATTGAACTTGGAACTCTTCGATTCATTATCATAATTAATAATACTATCACAATGTAAATAATCAGTTTCTGTTAACTGTCGTTTAATTGACAAATATGGCGTTTTTCTAATATGTCTCTCTTTTAGGAACTGTGGTATAAACTGTTTGCTTTGCATTAAATATTGTACTACGATCCTTTCAAAGAATAACGCTATTACAAAATTAAGGGACGCCAACGCAATCACAATATACGACATAAGGGGATCTTTAGGCATTCTCAGTTCTAGAAACTTCGAAAGCCATTGCGCCGGAGTAATCGTTATATAAATAGAAATGGCCGTCATTATTACTATACTGGACATAAGTTGTTTATTTGTTATAACCGATCGCCTATAGGGGGAGCCGTGACTAAAAAGTATCGCCAAAATAATATATTGGAACATGGACACCGTAAAAATGGCGTAATTCTCCCAACATTCGTTCGCTTCGTCGCCTTCGTAAGTATGTCTCACGTACCACGGAAACAACGTTAGAGCATAAAAACTCAAATACTGAGTTAAACCTAACAAAAACATTTGTCCTATCAACGAAACCAACGGAACTAAACCCAATAAGGACGTCAAAGGCGGTATTTTACACAATTTACCGGTAAACGCTTCAGTCATACCGAAGAAGAATGCGAAATTAACGATTAGGGCGACATCTACGAACAAAAATTGAAAATCCGTTAAATTCGAGTCAAAATAGTATAAAAAGGCGACAGAGAAGAATTCAGCGAGTGAATAAGCAATCATAAACTTGAAAACTCCGAAACTCGTGGTCAAAGCTGCTCTGCCTTCCTTGAGGACTCGGGACACGCAGGAAATGTCCTGTTGTTGGGAGGTAAAGGGAGCCGCGACGGAACTTTCCAGATCTGAGAGGGAGATACCGGTGTGTGCCGCCTTTAGGGCTCCACAGTCGTTAGCGCCGTCGCCGCACATGCCTGGAAGTAACAAAATATACAATAATTATAAGCCTGGAAGTAACAAAATATACAATAATTATAAGCCTAGAAGTAACGAAATATAAGAGAATAGTTTACTGTACGTAACATTTTGGAATTTACTTTGGATTAGATAGATATAAACTATTAATATATTAAAAGTTCACGTGCAATGACGTAATTACAACTAGAACACATCTCTGACAGATTTTATTTAGCTTCACCTATATCACGCATACAGCAGGGTTGCCAGTAAAAACGTAGTGTTAGGACACTCGTTTCCCCACGTACCGTCGTATTTCCGAGACATTGCGCATTGAGTCCTCATCAGAGACATACATTTCATTAAATACATTCTTTACATCCTTCTGGTAAGTCGTAAGTCGAAGCTTCTTTCTCTACAAAATAAATACTTACCAACATAATATCCCAAAGCTTGATATTCCAATATGAGTTGTTGCTTCTGATCGGGCGACATGCGCGCGAACACTGCGCCGCGGGATATCACTCTGCCTATTGCATCTGGAAATTGTTCTCGAAGAATCTGGAATATTTTAAAAAAAATATTGAGGTGTTATAAAAGATATCGTCGGTGCGCCTGCCACAACCGTTATGTGTATTTTTTTGATTTTTTTTTTATTCGATAAATAGCATTAAAATAGTACTCTGCATAGCCTACAAAAACAAATATATAGTATTTCCGCCTGGAAGTCGATTTAACAAAACCGATATGTGCACTTCATTTTTATTTTTGGCAATGACAAATTCGTTATGTGCAGTTATGACCCAGCAGCAATGATTCGATGAGGAATGTAATACATTATGTAATGTAATACATTAAGGGGAACCGTCACTCGAGCCCTACCTTATCGGTATATAATGAGGCAGAGCTCAAATCTAAGCCATTGCCGATAGAAATAGCAGATTCAGAGCGAGCATAGTATTGGTTGAGAATAAGACTCATTTGTACCTAGATGAAGCTACTGGAGAATTTGTAAGCCGGAAGTCAGCCGAACTCGGAACTGGTCACTTCATACTAGATAAATGAGCTGGAGAAAACTTCAAGGAGATGGATATTGATGAAATATACAACAATAAAAAAGCGCGACTTTAATACGAAGCAACAAGTTATAGGAAAGGCGTACTTAATACAATTGTAGAAGACACTTAACTAACGATACTTTTAATTCATGGATGAAGCAATTGTATGCCACCAAACCAGAATCATCTCCTGAAAGTAAACCAAGAAATCCTTCTTGTAAGTCAGCTTCTGTAAGAAGCCAGTGAGAATGGTTTTAGGCTTATTGCCAAAAGTTCAAGTTTAATCATTACTGCAGAGCAAGCACATCACGACACACATGTTTGAAGTACACAATAAGTATAACAATTAAAAAAAACCGACTTCCACTGGATCCCATAATTAGAACACAACCAAACTCTCATCAAACTATCTCTGAAGTGTATCCTTTCCAATAAAAAAAGAATAATAGAAATCTGTTAGCATGATATTGAGTTATTCTTCCATTTGCTGCGCACATACTTAATGCAAATTTAAGACTTATGTGATTTTGTAATGGATAAAATTGTCAAAAACAGACCAAAAAAAAGCTTTCAAATAAACAAAGAATAATCAAAATCGGTGGACCCAGTCAAAAGTTCTGAGGTAACAAATATAAAAAAATACACTCGAATTGATAACCCCCTCCTCACTTAAATCGATTAAAAAGTGAAGACAGAAAAATGAGGAGGATACAATAAAGAGTACTATTTTCATTAATTTGGAAGCTGATAAAGTTCCCATATTTAAGCCAAGAAAGGTTTAATTTGACATGTGCACCGTATTCAAAGAAAATTTGTCACTAGAAGAATATGAGGTACACAAAGAAAAAAAAGCATACCATAACAAGAGGAACGCACATTCTATATTCCTCTAACATGTCATTGATATACTAAAGAAACAGCGTAGAGGACAGCACACGGCCTTGGGGGGCAGCGTTCACGGGCATGTACTCCAAGCAAAAACCGTCGACAGTTACCAGTAAGAAAGCTAGCGATCCCCTTGCATAAATTCTCGGAAAGCCCATAGGATGGAAGTTTTACAAGGAGCGCCTCATGCCACACGCGATCGAAGGCCTTCGGCATGTCCAAACTAACTGCCAGACCCTGTTCTTTGCTTTCAATAGCCGTAGCCTACGGGTGGATTAGGTAAACCACAAGGTCACCGGTTGAGCGGCCATGGCGGAAGCCATATTGACTGTCATTAATCAATCAGTGATTCTCCACTTAAACCAAGAGCTGGCCATTGATGCCAGAGAATGCTCTCCATCACTGTCAAGAGCAGGGGTGGCAATAGGCCTGTAGTTAGATGGATCGGAACCATTGCCTTTCTTTGAAATCGGGTGGATAAGAGCACTCTTCCACAAGTCTGGAACTATACCGATTGAATAAGAGTACCAAAACAGACCCATTAGCACAGGTGACAGCTCAGGAGCACTAAAGGAGAGATGTCATCTGACCCACTCGACTTGTGGATGACCAAAGAAGACAGAGCTCGCCTAACAGCTTTTTAGCTGAACTTAATTTCAGACATTAAGCTCTGGCACGGGTGTGCGCGCGGCGCTATTCCTTGGTCATCCATATTCGAGTTCGAGGCAAAGAGATGTACTGTAGTAACGTCCATGCATATGTGTGGCACGAAAGCGACAGTGTTACTTAAATTTAGTTTTAGTTATCTTGATAAAGTTTATTGCAATACTTATTGAATTCGCTTTTTATTTACTTCAAATTTACCTAGTTATTTAAGGGAAGCATTAAAGGCTTAGTCTATCTATAAACCGAATTCGAATTTTCTATTAAACATTTTTTTATTAATTATTATTAGTTATAACCATAGGACTAATATAACGTACCATACTGTTTTATCGTTATCAGATTAACCGTTTTTACGTAAAAAAGGGCCAAACCAACAAATCCTTACGTTTATCATTACTAATCATTAGTATACATGTTTGTTTTAAGTTTAATATATTTTTGTTATCCTCATAATAACACTAAATAAATCCGATTATGTTCTTTTCCAAAACTGATATGTGCATATTTTTCACTTGTAAGAAATGGTGGTTACAAATTATTGCAGATGAGGGGTACATTTTATCATTTTCGCTTGTATCTCAGTTCAAACATAATATATTTTGTCACCATACTGCATTTATAATTTTTTGATAAAGCTATTATTTAATAAATAAGATAGTTTTTTGTCTCTCCGGAAAACTTGACTAAAAATAGCGGTTTTGGCAAGCGCAACGACCATATATTTTGTCGTTGTCGTGGCGCGACGCTAAACGATTATGATTATAACGAACGTGACGGCTGTGGGCTCGATCCGCATTCGGGGGAATGGTTATGGCAAAAACATAATTGATTGAGGCATACCAACCTTCCAAGTATCACCAGTCATAACAATCTTGTATCTAGCCTCCCCCGAGAGTGTCTCTATATCACGTGATGATGACCAGGATACGTGGCCGCTGTCGATGCTCCGCCACTCACGATCGAAGGATTTACGACCGCCTACGTTTATCTAAAAATCAAAATAATATATATTTTTTTATTCTTTGTATTAGTTGTTTTTTAAAGTGTAAACATTTATATTTAAATGTACATTAGGAGATGAAAAAGGTACAATAAAATAGAGAAAAAGCAATGTAATTGTATAGTGCAGATATATTTTTATCAGTAACTATAAATCTCTAAGTAAAAATCTTACCCCTTGTATAGAACTCTCACAGTACAATTTAGTGGTGTGAGGTTCGATTCCCAGTTGAACCACTCGTTCTCCACTCGCAAGGATTCCACATTCGCGAGCTACGCTTACCGCCGTATGGATGTTGTCACCTAGAAAATAAATTGATTATTTTACTCTATATTAAGGAATGTATTAGCATTAGGCTTTCACATACGGGATAAAGCATGATGCTGAAAATAATAATAATAACTACTTACTCCTACTACCTATAAATGTATTAAATACCTGTAATCATAACAACGTGTATGTTTGCCTCTTTAAGTTCCCTTATAATGGCTGTAGTGGCTGCTTTCAGTTTATTCTCCATTATGACCAAGCCTAAAAATTCTAGATCGCATTCCACCTGAAAAATAAATATGTGAGGGTCTGATTGTAAACACTACTCTTATTGGTTCGATTTCCACTCAGAGTATTGAATTGTTTACATTTTTTTCATTTCATTTCAAAGCACGAGCTATGTCTAGTTGCCAAGCAAAATGAATAATTCATACCTGAGTGGGAAAAATTAGTGCAAATCGATTTTTTTCAAAGTTAGATAATTTTTTTTTTCCTTTTTCAAACTTTTACTTCAGTGGGAAATAATAAATACCTCTTCTCTATTCATTTTCTGTAGTTGTTTGAACGTAGCTTCAATAATTCGCGTAGACATTGCTATTACACGATATCCTTTTTCCGCGTACGAACTTAATATTTCATTTAAATTACCAGGAACTGGAAAGATAATCATATTTTTTATTGTAGAGTTTGTTTTAAAATGTATGTTCCTTAAGACTAAGGTAAGACCAAGTTTATAGATAATTAATAGCTATTTACTAACATTGATGAATAAAATACATAATAAATAAAATTTCTACATTCGCGATAAACATGAATTTTGGGAACCTATTTGGCCGAGCCTATTAAATACCAAATACACAACAATTTACATTCATTATAAACATTTTTATTACCAAAAGACCAATCTGTTATAATGTCTAACTGTAAATGGGGTGGATGTGGCTTCGATATCTACTCGGGGGATGATTATATTAAATTATTTTCATGTCAAAACTCGATGAGTCAATTAAAAAATCATATATAACATATATTAAGTAAACATTTTCTAACTAACCTGTATTAGGTTTACACAAAGTTCTCAACATTTCCGGCGCCCCCTTACAATACACCCGCACAACGTCCTCGCCCAGTAATCGAACCGCCACCGACGCTCTTTGTAAGTTAGACACGAACTGGTACTGCTGTACTATACCTACTTCTAGTGGTACCTTAAAAATGTTATATTATGTTATTGTGTATTGGACATACAATTTGCAACGTATGTAAAATAAACATTTAATTTAAAGGCCATTTTTTATTTATATGGTTGATGAATAAGTATAAGTATCAGTTTATGAATAAGAAACTAAGATAAAATCAACATTTATAATAGTCATGACAAAAGAAATTGACAGTATTATGTAAAATAAAATAAGTAAAATGGTTTACTTAATGTAAATTAATTATCAAAAATTATATTTAAAAATCATAGTTTTAAAAGACAGAAATAGTAGAACAATGACTTTAAAGAGAGGTTGTTGTCCTTTCCTTTGCTTGTTTTTTTTAATGATAATACTTACATGTAAATCATCTACGTTAATATTAGCTGCTCCTCTAGGCTTAACCACTGTGGGTGTGAGAAGTTCATAGTTTGCACTCTCCGGTACTTCTGGCTCTTCTAGCCGCCAGCCGGTTGATTCAAACATCTTTAAAATAATTATAATAACATTTTTTTTACCATAGTATTTCTATACAATTTCATTCAAAACAACAAGGGCTGCGATAATTGTAGATTTGAGGCCTATTATAATATTTACCAGAAACTTGCGATTAGTCTCGCAACATGTGTCAAAAAAACTGCTAATAATAATTATATAATATACATAGGATCTTACCTTTAAATCCAGCGGGTCGCCAGCCAACTCCCCATTAAGCAACGTCAAGCTATGACATGAAGCCATGCCTATCTTTAATTCGTGTAAATCGTTTAAGTGCCTCGGATCTCGTTGTGGGCGGGCGAGCAGTGGGGGGGAGGTCGCGTTACTGACGGGAACCACCCCCCACATGTCCAGACCGTCCTCTGTTAGTGTACCCGTCTGGGGAAATGGAGAAACTTGTGTGAAAATATGGTAATAGATTCTTCTGCTGAATATGGAATCCCTCGTATAACACGGTTAATTCGTACCGTGTTATATCGAAACCGTGTTATACGAAACTTTGAAATCATACAAATAAAGGCAATGCGTACCGTGTATAACACGGTATCGAAACCAAATCTTAAGGTGTAAAATTTTATGATAGCTGAAATTTCGTTCTAAATACTACATATATGAAAAAGGAAGTTATTATTAAGAAAAATAAATTAAATTCAATTTTATGATGAAAACAAAAATTAAAAAATACAACAATAAAATATATTCAAAGACTAATAATAATAATTACATAGTATAAAACAAGTAGAAACAGCTTATTGAACGAAAAAAAAGTTCAAATTTGAAATGCATATTTTTCAAAATCGTGTTATACTAATATAATTTCTTGTATCGTGTAATATCGAAACCGTGTTGTACAAGTACCGTATTATACGAGGAACACCTGTATATGGTAAAACGGTTTCAATAGAAAACAAATGTCTTAACATTCGTCTTTCACTATAAAAATATACCATAAACAACAATTAAAAAACTTACCTTATCAAAACAAATACAATCCAAGGATCCGCTGACGTTGACCGCCCTCGTGTTGAGGCAGGCGATGCGCGCCCGCCTCAGGCGGTTGACGGCGTAGAGGCGGCCCACCGTCATGGCGGCGGGCAGCGCGGGCGGCACCACTATGGTTATTATATCCAACGCCTTTATTACTATGTCGCCGACTGTCATTTTTCTGTATGTCTGTAACAGAATAAGTTGTAGTTATGTTTGAAAGAAAGATTATTTTTAATTAATTTTTACTTTTTTTATATATCTAAAATATTGATTGTTAGACTTTATCATTTAGAATATTACAATCAATGGTTGTTCAAATCCAACGCTATATATAAATTTAACTCTAACATATTATATATTATTAAAATAACTGACCTTCAAAGCCACAGTATACGCCAGCCCAATAATAGCAATGCATGCCAAAATAAATATGAACTTATATGAATCTCTGTCAAATTTGAAATCAGCTGGTACAGGATATAAAATACTTCTTACTAACTCCCCTTTACTCGTGTTGTAACCTGTACGTAGAACTAAGGCTCTGAAAAGTAAGGAAAATCATAAAAAATAGCTCTATTTACATTGACTAAACTAAATTGTAAGAAATTATAAGCAATGTTTTCTATCAATTCAAATATAAAAAGCCTAAAGCGGATTAGTATAGGAAAGTGGCAATGGGTCCTAATATATTGTTTTAAAATGTTTGTATAACTTTTTATCTGAAATGAATATCTATACATAATGAATCTCTAGCCCTTACAGCAAGCGAGGGTAACATCCCTCATTAACGATAATAGTAATTTTTCTTGGTATTCATTAAAGATATTTTAATGAAGTTTAAACTGAATATGGCTATCTATAGTCTTATTATCATATATTTTTTTCAGAAGCTGATTAAAAAAGTCGATAAATAAAAAATAAAATGTAACTTACTTAACAGGTTCATTGTTATAATATCTCGTCTGTATAACTTTAGTTCCACAGAAGAGTACACTTGAACTGTGTTCTTTTAGGTGAAACTCTTTATCGATCCTTTGTAAGGCTGTCTTCGTTACTGGTACGGATTCACCTAGTAAAATAAGTTATTGAAAATTATATTTTGATTACAAATAATACTATCACTGCACAAGAGGACAGTATAGACATAAACACGATGGTTCGATACTCTCAAGGGAATGGATTATTTTATTTTTATTTCCGGTAAGACAAACTCACAATTTCCAGAATTCGAAAGATTACTTTTTTTAAATAAAAAAAAAAAACAAATTTGTTTGTATCTGTACGGCCTTGAAATAACGTAACACTAACATAACCCTTTACGTGATACATACCAAATAAAAATATTTTCAACGATGTTAGAAGATATTTGTTTACTTTGTTATAAAATAAACTGAATAAAACTGGGACACCATATTCAAAGAACAGAGTTAAACTAAATAAGTCGTACCCCACCTGTGAGCATACTCTCATTGACTATAGCGGTCCCGGTGAGCAGCGCCGCGTCGCACAGCATGGTGCAGCCGTGAGGCGGCAGCAGCAGCACGTCGCCGGGGCACAGCGCGCGGCTGTCCACGCGCCGGCCGCCCCACAGCTCCACCGTGTCGTGAGCTTCCACTGTCGCTCGGAGACTTTGTTGGTTCTGCAATTATATATTTTTGGTATATTTTTTTTTTTAGCTTCACGATGTATTCCGCATACAGCAGTAGGCACCATGGTAGGTAGGTAGAAAGCACCTAATGTAAAAAAAACACTCCGTTCTACATTTATCGCCGAATTTTCGAGATATTGTGTATTGAGTGGCGGTCAACGCTGCGTTTTGCGGATTGCGCTTGTTACCATAGAGCAAGAAAATAAACATAAAGATTCTATGGATTTTTTATAAATATTTTTAATTCCTTCTTTATATAAACTAATAATCATAAAATATGTTCATATAAGAACAATTATTGTTTATTATTTATTTTTAAATTTAAATAAAATGTAATATAAAATTTATATTAATAATTATTATTTTTTACAGTTTAAATTATTTTAGTTTTTAAATGAGGGGGACGGCGCGTACGCAGTCCCCACTACCAAAAATTACGCGTCCGAGTTATCCGCATTAGGGATAATCGCAGAGGTCAACCCGACCGCAGTGCAATGGAAGGGCCTCGCTCTGGGGGAACCGCCTTCTTGATCACGGTGTCCCCTACGCCAGGTAAGTATGCTTTAACACCAGAAAATTTTGAGGGTCGTGTTTCTCATGAAAATCTTGCCAGCGCGATTCAGAAATCGTATGAATGTGTACAACGCCATCTATCGACGGACTTTTAAAAAAAATTATTCGATGTAACACATATCATATTTTTACTTTGGGTTCATTTATTTTAGAGTGGTTATTCTTAGTTATTTGAGAAAAAAAAAACAAAAAAAAAGATCAGATCAGATTTTATTATATAATATTGAAGTAATAAATATATTAATAGGTGAGGCCGTCAGGGCGCAATGGCATAGCAAATATAAGCGCGATGCTTGTGGGTTCGATACCCACTCGGGAAAATTAATGATTTAATTTTTACATTTCCTCGCTCTGGTAACGAGACAAAGCGCGGCGTTGAATTCCGGCACTTAACACGCAAAGTCACGGTCCTCTGCGTACCTTGCTATATGCGAGATGATATATGATGATGATGTAATGATGATGTAATGTTTGATATAATGATGTAATAAAATACTAACCTTCTTCGTCTGTATAACAGATGTGGCAACACCAAACGTAGACATCAATATAATGGCAACACAATAGTAATAATACGGCTCCGCCAACCACACCGCTATTGTGAATAGTTGAAACACGTAAAACGGATTGAATACTTCTAGCAGTATTAAAGTCATTATAGTTTGTACGGGAACTTTGATTTCGTTGAGACCGTAAATGTTTAACCTGTAAGAGTAATAGATAAAAATTAAGTATTTATTAGATATTATATTTTAGAGATATATTTTTTTACAACGCTACAACGGTCCCTTAATTAGAATTAGAAAAAACCATAAATAGTTTTTTTTTATAGAAAAAAACTGCTAAATGCAGGCACAGCAATTTTTAATCCTGTCCTTAATCCTGCCATATTCGGGATACAGTCTAAAGCTAAAAAAAACAATGCTCATATTACTCATAAATAAAATATTAGATATGACAATTTTTAATACAGTCAGTACAAAGTACATTAATAGCGCATTCTGCAAAGTATAAAGAGTGTATTGTTACATGTTACATGGAAATCATCATTATCTTAATAACAAAAATGTCCTTGTCAAGCGAGTAACGATGCGATTCGATCACGATTTTGTACTAAAATAGTATTGTAAATTCTTCTCTTATAACTATAAATGTTAAATATTTCTAAAAAAATAAAATATAAAATATTGAATGACGCATCCCAACACTGAACTTTACTAAATAAATTGAAATAATCTACATATTTTAAAACAACCTCCAAATTGCAAATCGAACCCACAACCATCACATAAACTATCACTCCCGGAAATCAACTACAATAGTAAATATTAGCGACCGAAACTCTAATTGCTTATCATAATTATTTTAACATCTTTTTTATATTTGAATTATTTACTAATATTTTACTTACATTCTCAATCGTCTCTCAGAGCACGGTGGTCTCGCTGCTATGGCATGCAGTTGTACGCAAGAGGCACCACGTTCGATTCCCGCGAGACGCATCCACTGGGCCCGCGTGGTGTCCCATATTAGATATTGTTTTTTATGTCGAAAGTATCTGAACTGTTGTACATCTGTCGATTATTAAATAAGTTTTTAATAAGTAATTGGTTACTTATCCTAATGTATTGTACAAATTGGTAAAATGCACTTAGTAAGAAAATTGTGAAGAAACCAGTTTTTTTAACTTATTATTTATAACTAAACCATTATGAAACATTGCAAAGACTAATACAAATTGTCGTGTTTTTTCTCTTAAGGTAGAATAAAAAACCAATAAAAGACGACATATTCACTTAAAAAGTATGAAAAAACATGGAAAAATTATATAAAACACATTACATAATACAAATAATTCTCTGTAAATATGTGAATAATTTATATTATAAATTATTATCAATAAGCTTACTATGCTGTTTATCTGACCGTCATCCGTTCATAATAAATTAAAGCGATATGCAGAAATGTATTAACAATTATGTAACAATTTTTTAAATACTTATAGCATATATAGAGTAGTTACATAACATTATAAACGATAGTTCAAGGTTCAAATTCCAATAAGTGTATTGTATTAGTAAATCCATTTAACACATAAAATTTAGTTGATTGGTATGAAATGTTTAGAAAATGTCAGAATATTTCAATCTTTTATTTTTTAAACTCATTTAAATTATAACAAATAAGTAGTACTCATTTCTATAGATCAACGTAACTCCTCGATATTTAATATCTTCATATTTTCATTTCATTTCCATACAAAGACAATAAACCTATTTTTCTGTATTGCCTTACGCCCAATATTAATAATGTATCTCCTATCTCCAGTTAACGTCTATCTCGTACTGTCCGACATGTCTATCCAATCACTAACCTGCATGCCTACCTCCATCTCTGTCTATTTCAATCTATGGTTGCAATTTTTGGATTAGGATTGATTATTAACATTGGGCGTTAAAGATGTAGATAATAAAAATGTAATATAACTTACTTAATTTAGTTCCATCATCTAAATGTATAGGTGTGTACAAATCATCTGCACTATCTAGAGGACCCTTTTCCCCTCCAAATTCATCTTCAAAACCTTCATTCAATAAACCACTGAAATAATGTTGTTAATAAGTAATGAATTTAAGCACATATATAGTACTTTTGAAGCTATTGTATCTAACTGTAAAGACTACTGTTAAGGGTTCGATTCCCATTGGGGGGCATGTATTATTTTTACTTTGAATCTCTATCTAGACGTTGTGGCGTTGTTAGCGGCGTTGATTTCCGTGGCGAGGCGTAAAACTAAACACATTATAGTATTTTTACCTGGCATCTGCTATATTCTTATCAACAATCTTGTGTATGAAGAAACTTTTGCATTTCTTTTGGTATACTTCCTAAAATAAATGTGTAAATTTAATATATTATTATATATTAACATGTTATAGACATATTTAGTAAGATTAAAAGAAAGATTAAGTAAATTAGAATGATAAACCCCCTTTTTTATTATAACACACTAAATTATTTCTTATTATCTTCTTATATCTGACAAAAAATACAGAATATGTATTCTAAAATGACAAATTTATTGTTGAACAGAGGTCATTAAATTTTAGAGCAAATGGCAATATTTTTGAAAACAAAACAAAAAATACACTATAATATAACTTGTCTTGTGTACTAATAACTAAATATACTTTTAATAATAAAAGAAAATTAAAAAGTAATATTACCACTACTAAAACTTGGTCAGCTATTTGAAAGCAGCATCTTATAGATGTGGCGTAAAGGAGCCATGTAGGCCACCAGTGGAACACTAGGAAAGGTATTCCACAGGTTAATGTAGAAAATATGTATACTAGAATAGTTCGCCATCGACATTTACGATAACCGTAGACAACCTGTAAAAAAATAACAAAATAAGAAACAGTGACTTAGGAACCTGTGGTAAAATTATTAAAAATATTTGAATGTAAAGGAAATTAATAATAACATCATCATAATATGAAGAACAACTAATCACTGTGCAGTAGCATATTAGATATTACTTGTAAAATTATAATAAAATGGTTAGTGAGATATGAAATCACACTTTGTGGACACCATTTAAGTTCACTAAGCAAAAACTTGATCACATCTTTTTATATAATTATATTATTTAAAAGGGAAAGTTTTCAAATTAAATTTCTATAATTATTTCAAATACCAATCCTATTAAGAGAATAAACCATGTAAGATAATTATACTGTGTAAGATGTGACTCGGTGGATCATGGTTCTGTATGTACAGTCAAAGTATACTTGCTTCTGTTACATCTAATAGAAATACAAATAAAACTTCAGATTTTGTTGATTCATGAAAGTTATGTTATATTTTCTGTTTTTTTCTTTCTAAATTTATATTAAAAAATATAGTTGTTTTCCTCGTCTGTGAATATTAATATTGAGGAAACATAATAAGTGACTTATCTAGTTTCTATCTACTTTATTGATGTAGTTTTATATCACTATAAAATATGCAAGTAATTTTCTCAATCATAAAACTTTTATGACTTACGCCATTATGCTACAGTGGTAAAGTATCTGACTGCAAGCACAATGGCTGTGGTTCAATTCCCATTTGAGATAATGAATTATTTTTATTTCCTCCACATGGTAATAAAACAAAGCTCAGCATTGAGAATTACCACTCAACATACTAGAACTCAGAAAGTGGGGAAAAGAGAAAAATAAAAATTTACTAATTTAAGCAGTAGAAAAAGGAATTTTATTTATTTACTACATCTTACCTGATCAAAGTCTGGATCTGTATATATATTTTGTGTATGTAAATCTAAAAGAGATTCCCTACTTTGTAATGAACTGTATTCAATGAGTGGCTGAATTTCATCCGCTGCATGCATTTTGATTTTCAAATTATTTTTTTTTAATTGTTTGTTTTAAATATCTTTTTGTCTATATACTTTCTTTTACTTTTTCGTTAGTAGTGTCATAATTTTTAATGTAATGATCCCTAATTGATTGTGATGGGGGGCAGTTATGATCATTAACAATTGTAATGTTAAGTAAAGTTAGAGTTATCAACAATAAGGGGAATTAACATTTTAATTTTTTTTTTCCTAGTATTTAAATCTACAATCAGTCGCAAGACTATAAGCAGATGGCCTGAGTGTAAATGGCAATGGTTTAATAAAATATAATAACATTATTGTTTAGGTATATATCAAAAGTATATAATATTAATGATAAAAAAAATAAACAATAGAAACGTATAACCATATTAGTTATTGACTTCCTAGTTGTAGAGGCTAAGATAAATACACAAATATTTGAATTCAAATTCCTTCAAATATTCTAGCTTAAGAACTTAAGAAATACCAGTACAATACCAATTATTTAACTATCAAAGTCACGAACGCCCCTAATTCAAACCATATGCGACAACACAATAAACAACACTGCAATTTAATCTGTAATTCTATTAGTCAGACGTCCTTGGACGTCCTATACGGAGTTAGAGGAAAATGAGTCATATAAGCATTATGTCGCTGTCAATTGGAGCATAGATAAAACATATTTTAAACAAATGTTTATTCGTTCTAAAAATAATGCTTATAAAAAAAATGATATTTTTTACTAAATAATGATTTTCCATCAATAAAAGTTTTTATTATTGGTATAAGAATCAAGAAATAAAATTACGGTAAAATTATGATATTCTTACCACTTGACTATCATCAAACGTAATCTGCTGTTCAACGCTCAATGTCATAATGTCAGTACATCTGAAACAAATAATAATTAAATTGATATTTATATTTACCTTTTGTTTAGTTTAATTATTTTAATTCATTCATTCTCTTTTAAGTACGCATCGCATTTGTATAGACAACCTAAATAGTATAGACTATAAACAAATATAGTATTTGTAATCTGTTGAAACTTGTCATATAAGTTGTCAAGCGATCTAGAAACGTCAATGTAAGACTGACTTGTGAGTTGTGGTGTGTTTATGATTTGTGGAATACCGCAATAGAAATATTTTTGAAAATATTTTTTTACTGGAATATAACAACAGAATACTTTAAAATATTACTATTTTTATTCAGGTAGGTATTCAATACTATTTTATACTAGCAGCATTAAAATTTCTAATTACAAAAAGTTTTCGTCGATGTATTTAAATTCAAATTTTGTATAAAACACGTGTGTGTGTACAACAATATAAAAATGATAGGCTCACGTAACTTGTATGCTTTTAAAATCGTCACGGATACGTCATTATAATGTGTTTAATAACAAATTCTCTAGATGTTATTATTTTATAACCTAAGTGTTTGAATCGTGGGAATATAAATTCAAATGGTGTTTTGTTTTACAGGGTCAAACATGATTATTCCAGTGCGTTGTTTTACTTGTGGTAAAGTTATTGGTAATAAATGGGAAGCATATCTTGGTCTTTTACAGGCAGAGTATACTGAGGGGTAAGGAGTTTTCTTTAACATCAAATGATAGTATTACTATACACAATATTAGTTATTTTATAAAATCATCTTATTTTAATGAAATAATTTCAATAGAAGAGACATTGAATAATAAATATTTTCAGTACTTTGAGCTAATAAAACAAAGTGCAGTATTGGTTTTTGTCACCTAACTCACAATATCTACACTTCAAAGGAAGTAATAAACATTGGATTGAATTTGAAGCTAAAAAAATAATGAAAGATCTAATCTAAAACATATAAATATGTTAAGTAGTGTCTACAATGTATTAAACATTTTATATATATTTTGTAATGTTATTCCACTTTTCTTTGCCTTGCACCTTTATGTACTGAAGAGTTAGCTTAAAGTAAAATCACTTTTGCATACCTTTTGTATAAATTAATGTTTTCTTATTCATAGTGCTTATATTTTTAAATGTGCAATAAAGAATATTCTATTCCATTTTATAAAAAATATCATATGAATGTAAAATTCATTATACATTAAAAAACTGGTGAATTCTACTAAATATGTATTCATATATTTTATTATTTTATTACCATTAAAGTTAAGCTTTTCTTATCTTTTTTAAGAAAATCATACTTAATATTAGTATCACACATAGTAATCTTTTCATTACACTACAATCAAATAAAATCAACACTACAGTCAAATCTTTTAATTATACAGAATAAAAGTAAAGTTTTTAGGAAAGTAATAATTATTAACCTAAATATTTTTTCCTAAAATAAAACGATGCCGCCGTCGTGTGGTTGTTATGGTCGCCATGAAGCAGCGATATAGTGTCCGTCTATAAACGCGACAATTGTGGGTTCGATGCTCATTTAGGGGAATGGATTATCTTTTTTAAACTTGCTCTTGCAGCAAAATCTAAGCGCAGCTTGATTTAGGCCACACAAGACGCAATGTCTCGAAAATTTGGCGCAGCGTGCCCTCTGCCTAAAATTGAAAATAATAAATTGTCTCTTGTTTCAGTGACGCGCTAGATGCACTTGGCTTGAAAAGATACTGTTGTCGTCGCATGTTGCTCGGTCACGTCGATTTAATTGAGAAACTGCTTAACTACGCGCCCTTGGAGAAGTAGTTTTTTATTTATAGAATACTGTAATTATATCTATTATTAAGCTAAAATTTATGTATAAATAATGTAGGTTAAGATAAAATAATAAGCTTTATATAGTATTGTTTATTTTATTACCCTTTTTTTAATAGCAACTGGAAGGTTCTTTTTAATTAGTCTTTAATTAAGTAGTTGCTATGGTGGGGTCGTAGTGGCGCAGAGGCACAAGCGTGTGACTCTAAACATGACGGTTATCGACGGGTTCGATTCACAATAGGAGGAATGAATTATCTTTTACTGATATTTTAATTTCTTTGCTCAGAATGCTTTCTGCTTTCTAAAAAAATCGGCGGAAAGAGAGAAAGAGTGTTATAACATGAAATTTACTGTGTTATATCTGCCGCGGGATATCCCGTAAAGCTGAAAAAAAGTTATCTATGAGCCTAATATGAACCTGTACATCTGCTTAGTGCCGAAAAGCTTCTGAGCTTTCATATCACTCAAATTGTTAATTACATCAAATTTGAGATCAATAAATTAAAAATAAATTCCTTCCTAATACAAATGTGATAGTTTGTGAGGATGGATTTTTGTTCCACTTTCACGCAAAAACTACTGTAAAAAATTATCATAATAGCACATAGACATAGACTACAATTTATGTAAATATTTTGTATATTTTCGCTATAATATAACAATAAGTTTAAGCTGGCGAAGCCACGTTTGAGTCGCTCGTAAATAATAAATTGAAAATGACATATTATTTTTAATGTACAAATGTAACAAATATACTTATTCATAAAAAAAAAACATTACGTAAGTAAGTAACCTGTGCAAAAATTTGCAATGTTGTATTTCAATATCAAAATAGGAAAAAAGACAATCTACAAACTAACTTTTAATGCTATGTTTTACCATATCTTTTAAATATTATAATAGGCCACATATCACACATTAGTTAGGTTTTCCTAAAGCATATAAGTAAGTAGTTAAGTGCAAAATTATCAATTTTGTATTTTACCTCTCTTGACTCGAAGAAAGAATTTCAATGACAAAGTAATGCAAACTTCAATAAAGATACCTTATATCTAATCTTACTTTATTTGCAATACAATTGTATGTAAAACTCTTCAAAGTAATTACTTAGTAATTTTTCCCCTAGACGCTTAACGTGAGTCAAAAGTCAAATTTCAAACCATCAAATGTACCGCGTTGTCTTTATAGGTCGAGTCCCATCCCTTAAATCTGTAGGGATCTGTTTTTTTAATTAAACTTATATTAATGAATAATACATGATTAGTAGAACAAATTACACCTGGGTTGCCTAGAAGAATCCTGCCGCAATCCCTTTAATTATTTTTTTTCGTAATGCGTCTTTGGAGAAAATTGCACTCATATGTTTTTTATATGAATTGCACATCATTTGAAAGAAAATCGCATAAGGAATTGGAAAATTAAGGGTTGCCAGCTCTCAGTCTGCCGCAAGTCCAGGGTTGCCTGGTTTGAGCAGCATCACTTAATGTTAATAATTTGCATTCATGTGTTTTTTTAATGAATTTTATATCAAATTAAAGCTTATTTTTTCTGAACACTATAACACATGGTTGCCTGGAAAATAACTGAAAAACTGATACATGGAATACAAAGATTTAACAATCTTTACTACAATATTAAATAATAGTAGTATTTAATAAAAATAAAATATATTTTCTTCTTCTTCTTTGTCGTTTCGCTCTTGACAGAGCGGTCGTGGTCGTCTTTTTTTTTTTTTTTTTTTAAAGGTTGGTGGTGCGCCACACAGTCCGACGCCATTCTATGCGGTTGACTGTCTGCCTGGTGCACTCGTAGAGAGGGTCATCGAGGGCAGCCTTCACTTGGTCTGTCCATCGCATGGGGGATCTACCCCGTGGCCTGCTACCCTCAACTTTTCCCTGAATCACAAGGCGTTGCATGGAAATATCTTCTTGTCGAGAAATATGTCCGAAGAAAGTGAGAATCCGTGCTTTGACAATGGAGGACAACCGTTGTTTTACGTCGAGTTCCCGGAGTATGGACTCGTTCGTTCTAAATTCCGTCCAGGACACTCCAAGCATTTTCCTCCAGCACCACATCTCGAGAGCGTCTATCTTCTTCTCGTCACTCTTCCGAAGCGTCCATGTCTCGCAAGCGTACATAAATATGGGAAACACTAGAGTCCTGACTAATCGAATTTTAGTAGTTTTCGTGATGTTTCTGCTTCTCCATATTTTCCTTAACTTACTCATCGATGTTCTAGAAATTGCCATGCGTCGCTTGATTTCGTCTGCACAGCTTCCACTATTTGAGATCAGCGCTCCGAGGTAGATATATGATTGTACGACATCACAATTCGCGATATATTTAATCTCTGGCGAGTTGTTATTTGCACGGTCGACAATCATAACTTTTGTCTTGTTGCGGTTAATCTTGAGTCCAAAATCGAGACTTACTCGTTCCATTTTTTGTAAAAGTTCTTCCATATATCTTATGCTGGTCGAAAATAAGGTGGTATCATCAGCATACCGCAGATTAATAAATATAATAAATATATTTTACGTACTATCTAATTAAATATCAGAAAATATACCTAACGATACATTGCCATAGCCTTGCCACACTTTACCTGTTGTAAGTTGTAATCCTCGTACGTTCACCTTGCGGTTTGCGTTCATCTTTATGATGCGAATAATAAAACGATATACGGCTTGACTGTTAAAATTAGGGCAAGGAAAATAAGAATGTGAGTTCGATTCCCATTCGGAGAAATAAAAAATAAACATACATAAATGACAACAACGTATACTTAAATGTTGTTTGTGCATCTATGCTATAGATACGCGAAAGTGATCAAAAGTTGAAACCAACGTATATACATAAGTACGTACTTACATACAATCCATGAAACAGTTATGTTTTTAAGATTACTTTGAGATTACTCAAAAAAAATTAAGGCCAATAAATAAAGATATTTTTAATGGTGATTTCTTTAATAAAAACGTATACACATTTTTACGAGGAGAAACTTTTATGGGCGTAACAATAATTCAAATAAGGCCAGGAATATATATGATGCACAGTAAAGTTTTGTATAACTTTAAGTACTTACATAAGAAAGGTTAAAGATATATTCTTTAAACACGTTTAGGTATGCGTTACTTATACAGGTGGAAGAGGCAGCGCTCCTTTTACTGAAACTGCATATAGGGTAAAATATTTCAAACCTAGAATTAAAAAAAAATAAACCGGCTACCTCAACAGTTTGGACGTAGGATTTTTTTTTCATTTCATGATTTTTATCCATACCTGTATTTCGTGTGACGCACACATACGTGTGCGACGTTGCCGCTTTGACAGGTAAGTGTGTGCGTGCCTATGTTATACTTTACAAATGGCGTTTTATTTTAAAACGATAATTTTATTATTTATTTTGTTTGAAAAAATAACTTTTTCATATTTGGGAATTATTTTTTTCTGAATGATATAAGGCTTTTATAGAGTAGTTAAAACTGTGGTTTCATTTAAAGTGGTGCTGACAATTCCACCCTGTATAATATCGCCAGCGCGGGTCTGTGAAATGGTTTAACATATCCAGAATTTACTGACATACATACATACTTATAGTATATTTTACGATTTTATATTCCCATTAATTCTCATTTTTATTGTTCAGAACATCAATAGCGAAAAATTGGACCGTTATAGGTTCACTTTGTGGTCCGTCTGTCAAAACCGTTTATCTCAAGATCGCATGGAGTCATCATGTTGAAATTAATACGAATACGACTTCCAAGGACGCTAAAGCAAACAAATACCCTTTCAATATGCATAGCATTTGGTGTATTTTATAAGAAACTCGCCGCTTAATCGTACCTACAGGGTACTTTTCCTGGACCTAATTCCCAAAAAATAAATACTAAGTATACCTTAATTAGTTATATATGTTAATAATAACTATTAACAAAATAAAAAATTGATACAAAAAACATATTTTTATTTTACAAATAGTTAATGACTCGTTCTAAGTATCCATTGTGTAGTCACGTAAATGGCAATACAAAGTAAAAACTTTACTTACTAGATATTTGTAGTTATTTTCATTTGTTTTCATTTAAATCCATTCTAAACATAACAATGCGATAAGAATACATTGTAGTTTTTATTTTAAATTCAGTTTGATACTTTTGTCTGTATGTACGACGGTTGTGGGTTTGATTCCCACTTAAAGGAGTGAAAAGAATAGATATTTTCATTTTTTTACTCTGGTAACCAGGCAAAGCCCGACGTTCAGTTCTGCACCTCAACATGTAATGCCACTAGTTTCCCAGGTACCCTTGCTGCCGATCCTGCTTTGTGCAGGATATAGCGTGAAACTAAATATAAGCAGCATAAATTATATTTCTTCCAACTTTCCAAAAAAAAAAAAACAAAGCGTACCTATTTACGAATAAACATCTAAGCATAATAATTAAAAGTCAAAAACCATTAAAAAATCTATGATTGTATTCTCAGCTATATATAACGTAAAATGTCCATTAGATTTACAAAAATACAGACTTATAAGTATTATAATGACGTTGTAATTAGATAAATATGTAAGATAAGTAGACACTACATATTAAAATAACACATAAATAAAAAGATTCATGAAAATTACATGCATTTAGAAATTTATTTCGATTTTCCTTAAGACCTTAGTAAATACATGCCCAAATCAATTTACTGGGTAAAGCAATAAAAAAAAGATATCTAGAAAATATTAAAGAAACCAGTTATGGGTTGCGACCATCTTGAATGGGTACTAAATCGCTAAAACTAGTTTGCAATCTCGATATAAGTTTTCTAGAAAAAGCTCGATATTGTAATTATAATAAATGAGGGCTTATGAGTAAGTTTATATAAACGAGATTAAAGTTTTATATAAACGATATTAATTGTTATGAAGATTGTAGAGATGAGATTGTAATAATTTAGATTGATTTTTTTTTTTAATTAAAATAATGTACTCTACAGTAAGAGTATCAGAAGTATAGTAGTAGAGTTAAAAATTATGTTAACCGTAGTTAATTAAATATTAACATAAATATCTTTTTTGGCTTTCTGCGGACAAAACTTATAGTATTTGTTTTCGATTAAGGACCAATTTAAAGTATTTTATTTGCCTAACTTCACTCTTCTATTGCCAAGTGGGACTCTAAAATATATAACAAAATCTAATAGCAAACTAATATACAGATATAGATAAATATATATACTATATCTTTACATCAACCGAAATAGACCGCAAAGTTCATCTAACAATAGTTTGTTAGTATGCACTATGCGAAACCACAACATGAATGGAAGCAAGCGTTTAAATGGCGTCACGACCCAGTGATTAAGCAACAAATAATTAAAAATTGAAGGACACTATATGTAATATTATGCAGGTATATGTATGCAGGTATTTTAAAATATTTCGTCTTCCCGTCTTAGGTTCGTTTAATTCAACTCTACTGTCTACTTCTGTTTTCCATTACCTCTCTATTAAAATATTTTTGATTTGTGGAGCATTTGATATGAATACATTTTTAAGAAAACATAAAAATTTGAACGTAGCGGCATTTGTACGGTTTTTACCTTATAAATATACGTAATATTTATAAGTTTTCAAAGAAATGTTTGTATCTCTAATGTGGAATTAGGTAGGTACATTTAAAAATATTAACAATAATTTTATCATGAATAATTTATAAATTTGTTTTGTGAAAGATATTTTCCTTTAACAAACATAACTAAGTGAAAAGGGGGATCCCTTTTGTTGAGTATGACTTAAGTATGATTTAAATAGAATATAGAAGTATAAAAATCCTGATATATATTGTTAAACGTTGTATTGTATTGACAATGCTATGTTACCTACAAAGATAAAAAGAACGTAAAAAATATGATAAATGTGAAATAGTGAAATATGTCGTAAAATGTTTCGTTACTACTTCTCGCAGTAAAAATGTACTTTTAAATTCCTCGTCCTGGTATCAAGGTACCTGATAACAAAGTTCAAAAGTATATGTAGAAAATAATATTTTAATTACTATAAATTAAATTAGAAAATTAAAAATTAAATTAAATTAAATGAAATAAAAACGATTTTGAAAATATTGATATTCATATAATCTATTTAGAATATAAAATTCGTTATTTTTTGAGTCGGTGCCATATATTATTAATTATTTTTTTAGTATTTGTTCGGTATATATTATAGTTATATGTTACGTTTTTTCCTTAGCTGGCAAAAATTAATTATTTCCACTTAATTTCTGTATATCTATCTGTACATACTAAAAGTTTATTACAAAATTTTATAGCCTTAATATAAAATACCAGTAGGTAAGTTTTACGATTATATCTCAGTAAAACAACACAAATATAAAATTAATATACGTTATAATTTAATATAATATAAAGGAAAATGTAAATTTATAAATATACATACTTTTTAGGTCACAAATAGGTACGCTAACCGGTTAATATTACCAGTAGGTGCCTATTTTGTTTATTTATATGTATAAAATTTCAGTGAAGTAACTATTAAACGTGCAGTTTTAAGTATAACTTAAATTTAAGGACAAAGTATAGAAAATAAAAATTTGACTCTGGGAACCTTGTCGTTTTTTTTTATTTATGGAATTCAAGTCTCAAGAAAATCTCTTATTAAATTCCTTCTTTCTCTACTTTTTTCTAGCATGTGCAGGGGGAATTCAAAGTCTATTATTTCTGTATATGTAGATACCTATTATAATTTCACCGGAATTTCTACTTTATTACATAACGTTCTCCATTAAGACCGTTCCCTACTTTACACCGATTTCTTGAGCCATTGCCTGTGGAGTGGCGAAACTCAACGCCGCCCTTTGCCTTACCAGAGCTAAGAAATGAAAATACGAAATATTGCCTAGAGTGGGCATCGAACCCACAACCTTTCGCGTTTACAGTCGTACGCTTGTTCCTCTGAGCCACGACAACCACTACATAATTAGAAGAACTATAATGAAATAATAATATTGCGGTTGATTAGTTTCACTATCTTTAGACCTGAATGTACTGTGTTCATTCCTTAATTATATAGTCGTTACTGCGGATAGGGGTGTAGCATGCATGAAAATATTTATTTCTTTTAAATATGAGTAGTTTTTATAATATAGAAGTGTGAAAGAAAGAAAACAATGTCAGATGTGCTATATTTTAAAAATATATACATCTATATAATGTTGTCATGATTTTAACGAGAGAAAATTAAGCAACTTCTAAAACTCGTACACTATATGGATAGAGGAATAACAACGAATGACGTCATTGATTATAAAAACCAAAATAAATTAGTGAAAGTTGAATAAATATAATTTATTAAAAATGCCTATTATGTTCCTTAAATTTATCTTCCTGTAGTATTTAATTTTTTTACAGATAAAAAAAATATATATTTGCCTTTAATGACGTAGTTGACACGTCCCTAGCACTATGCTATGATTATTATAAATCCACTCAGTCTCAACATAACGGAGAGATAATAATAAATAAATAGTTTTCCTACTCCAGTGCTTACTGCCTCTGTCTTTCTATATATATTTTTAAGACTGTTCCTAGCCGGCATAGTAATAAGACTAACTAGACTTTTGCCAGAAGATATTGAAAATATTTTTAAAACAATCATTTCCTCGAACAGGAAGCGAACTTACAATCCGTTTACACACGCATTTAATCTACGATTAAAATTGCTTAATTGATAGTGGGCATGCATTAAAGTGGCAGACATAACAACGTTCTATGAATAGCCTACATAGATAATGATGCTCCGTAACTAAAGTTTACATTTTAAATTTATATTTGAAAACATATTATATATGACTGTTAACACCGGTTATGAATTCGAATCCCAGAAGAAAAAAATATTATGTTAAAATTATTTTCATCTAGTGCGTAGAATAAGTCTTGTCTGTTTGACCTTTCCCGATGGCTATAGATTCAAATATATAATTAGCTATAGATATTATTGTAACAGAAGTTTAGTAGAGTCAGCGTCCTTTTTTTTTTCTTTTTTTTTATATATGGAATAGGCCTGCGTTTGACCGCATCAAGTCTGGTGAGCGTTGATGCGATCTACGGTGGTGCCTCCAGGCAATGAGCCTATAATAAGTCTGTAGAATATTCACAGTATTCTATCTTAAGAGCATAACTGTAAGTAAGTACTTAGTTCAGGGAGTGTAGTAATTTTCTTGTCAAATTTCTTCAAGCCAAGTTTAGAATATCTTAAAGGTAAACATTTTATTTATTTATGGATAACATTTAATACAAGTGTAGAAAATGAGGTTACAAGCAATGTTTCTCTTGCAACATGTTATAAGTATTGGGGTCTCTAGCACTTGACAACTTGGAAGTCTTAATAAATTAATACATTCATTGAAATTATTTAACTAGATTCTCTATGATTATTAATGTATTTTAAATGTATTGTATATTATAGAATTATTACGAGTGATTACTTAGGAGTGGCCATTATTAGCATTCGATGGCCACTCGTAGAAAAGATAATCCATTAAAATTATTATATTATTCCTATTTGATAAGACCAAATTAAGTGGGGTTTTGGGTCCCATTCAACAAGTAATCTCTCGGATTTGAGCGGAAAGTGGAGAGTGCTAACACAGAGTTCTTCATCTCTATCTACCATATGCGGAATATTTAAAAACTAATTATTAAAATTTAAAATAAGTTACTTTTCCTACTCTCTGTGGTATTCACTTACACTACACTTACATTTACACGGCCTCGTCGGGTCCACACTTTCATTTCGTAAGAAAGCGATTTGACAGATAAGATATACATACTTATTATGAATGTGTTTAGTAACTTCCTGTTTATAATCTCTCTCTAATCGATATAATTCGGTCAAATGCATATGTTTACGTAACTTTCATAGCTTAGATAAGTTTTAAAATGACTTTTTAAGCTTTATTATTAATATCTTATATTTTCCATGGCCTGATAAACGAGGGCGTTGAATTATATTCTTCACCCATCCAGTCCCGAATTGTAAGGACAGAGGAGCGTTCTCCATTTTCATCTAGCTTCTCTCTAGCTCCTATACTATGCGGGAATAATTGTGACGTTGAAATAACAATAACAATTATTTATTTTTCTTCATTTACTTAAAACCAAGCGAAAACCAAAATAATAATTCCAAAAGAGGCCAATATTGAATTCATAGGCGACAGGTAGTGACAATAAATGAGCAATATATTACTTTGAGGCGAGCAAGGTCTAGTCAGGATCCCCGAGGGGGGGGCGCCAATTTAGCCGTCTGCCATGAGACTGGGACTGCGGAACTTTCCGGTACACGTAATGGATTACGAAAATAGATTAAATAAAATTACTTATTTATTTTTGTCACGCTATATATATCCCGTACACAGCAGGTTAGAGGGACCTAGTGTAAACACACTATGTTCTTCTTTTTCCACCAAATTTTAGAGGCATTGTATGTCGTGTGGCGGAACTCAATGATGAGCTTTGCCTGGACTGGAGCGAAAAAATGGAAATAAATATTTTATTTCCTCGAGTGGAAGAGAATCCATAATCTGTCGCGTTTACAGTCACACGCTCGCGCACCTGCGCCAAGACTGCTCTTAGGGTATAAAATAGTTATATATTAGTAAAGGAATAATGTCCAAAATACAAAAAAGTAATAAATATACCCTACTATATAATAGAAATTCAAACTATTTATTTGACTGAGTAATTTAAGTATTCAATGATTTCAATAAATAATGTTTTTTTCTACATGTTTAATTTTATTTTAATCTACATATTTTTTTATTATTTGAGAAAAAAAAGAAGCAATTTGTTTTTGTATGTAAAGTCACATTGTCACGTTCAATAGCAAACAATAATCAAAGAAAATGGCAACTGTAGTCGACTTGCTGAGATTCACGACAAACACAATGCACATACCTACGTAAAAGGAAGATAATAATTCTGAAATGCAAAGTTAAATCTGTACACTGTGTTGAGAGTGGGAGGATTAGCATTTATCTTTACAAGTTGTTGCAATAATAATTACGAGCTCACGCGATGTACCAATGTTCTGTCGTTGCAAGGTAGTTTTTAGTTCTTTAAATAAGTATATACAATTAGAATCTATCGTGGTATTAAATTTCAGGTTTCAGTAGGGAAGTTTCGACTGGTTTGGTTTGGTTGTGGTGACTGTAGGTTCCCTTTTTTATTAGAAGTAATGATGTTTTAAAAATTTTGTTTTTTTTTTTCGATTGGGCAATCTATAATTATATAAGTATTCTTGAAAATAGACCAAGAAGTCTACAACGTTGGAAAGAAGAATATTTAGAATTATTTAATTGAATATATTTTATAATATAAACGGAAAATGGAGAATAAATTGATATAACTTTATATTTTTAATGTCTCTCTATAATTTGTCCCCTCTTGCTACAGCTAGTATAAAAAATAATTACCGTTAATCCTATACAATTATAAAAGTTCTGTAGCTAACGATCAATACTTAGTTTCAATATTGTAATTTTTACATAAAGATAAAGTACACCTGCATAAACTGTATTGTTCATTTAATTGCATGGCAGAGGACGTCATCGTCAAAGATAATAAATACTCTTGTAATTTAGTTGTAAATGAATGAATCACTTGCATTTTAAGTTCTTGCAATAAAAGTTCCTTCGGGTTCCGTACCTCAAAAAGTAAAAACGGAATCCCTCAAGACCAGTAATATTTTATAAGTTGTTCTTGTGTAATTCTTGAAAATGGTAGCGAAGCCTCAGTGTGCCAATACGACTATCAACGTTCCCTAGTATTTGTATGAAGTTAGAACACACAACCGAATACATCATAAAAATACTATAAATTTGCATATAATTTAAACAATGCCTTAATATAAAGAACTTCTGAATAAAATAACATGGAAAATTATTTTAGTTTACATAGCAAGTGGATTTATCAACTTTAATGTATTTATAATGGGCCAATTACAGTGTGAAGGTAACTTTTATGCATTATAGTATTATCACAGATGTAAAATGTGATTTAAAAAACAATTGTTATTATATATAATTCATAAATTTAAAAGGAAATACAAATAAAGGATATAGAACGACGCTACAATACAAGAGGATGTGTAACGTCACTGTTACCTAAATCGGAAAATAGAGTTATTTTATCTTTAGAAAATGGCAAATTCTTAGGGGAAATTGTCCGAATTTTCTCTTGAGACTTGAGCAAACAATACAAATGTCCCTTTTACAATGTTCCTCAATATGTTTTAATAAAATTAGCGTTGTAATTTAGTTATATAATTTAAATTCACAAGCAATTTTTTGAAATCCTAATAATTTAGTGTTGTACATAGGAAAGTTACATAACAAGATAGATCTATGTTTATACATATATGTAAAATTGGGAAATATCAAGACATATTTTAAAAAATGATCGACCTCACCGGATAGTAATAGTTGAATAGATTGATAGGACAGCGTCATATGTCAGAGGGTATGTAATATGTATGTCAAGTTCGGCACAACCGATCGGAGAACTAGGATTTAGGTTACAAAGGTCATAGCTGTAAGTATTTTTTAAGAGAAATGATAAACTAAAAGTTTTATATATTTTTAATTAAAATATTTTTATCCAAAAAACCTTTACCAGAGAGTAATCTGTCATCATAGGCAGTCCAATTATTTTGTTGGCAAAAGGTAAATTCTAAATCTATTGGAATTAAAAATTACATTATAATCTATGTAAATAGGTACAAATAACGACATTTTTATTGTTTTTAAATTACTTTAACAATATATCTTAAATAAGACAGAAAGATACGACAAAATATCATGATCCAAATTATCGGCCTCAGTAGTATTCAACAACTTATATGATTCTAACATACTTAAGATCGCTTATGCATATTCATTAATAATATTACATATGTACGTATCTAAGTAACAAATATAAATACAATAGTAAGACGATAGTGACGCAGTAGGAACATATCAGACTTTACAGGATATCGTGGTATCAAATGTTAAAAAAAATATATATATAGATGAGATCAGCATCTGACTGTCAACAGCAAAATTATGAGGTCCATTTTCACTGAAAAAAAAACAGGTTGTTCAATAAAAGGAAAATATTTAAATGAAATTTCTGTGGTAGCGCAGCGTTGAGTTCGGTCACTTAACATACTTTACCATATTAAATTCTCCAGAATCAGCCGAAAGCGGACGGACGGTGACTTAATGGGTGGAGTGTCTTAACACTAGATTCCCAAGTTTCTCCTACCTATCCTGTTATGAGCGGAATACAGCATGAAGCTATAGAAAAGCCTACTTTTGTGTTCAACCACCCAAAACCCTACATCATTCCTAATTCATTAGGAAGGCTGTTGAGCATAGGGATAGAGAGTAAAGTATTTTAGCACAATTTTAATATTTGCCAAAAAAATAGACAAATGATACTAATATTACTATAAAATGTAAAAAAAACATCAGGAACATGATGATAAAGTATTAATTGGCTGTAACAACAAAAAATACAATATGTAAGATCGGTAAGGTCAAGAATTTAAAATACATCGACAGTAAAAACTCCATTAGGTAAATGACGTTTACAACAATGTTATTTTTATAGCATTATTAGGGTTCCATATTTCAAAAAGAAAAAACTAAATCTTTATAAAAAATGTTGTCTGTCTGTCAAGATTATTTAACCCAAGATTATGTGGAGGTATCAAACTGAAATCAATGAACCTCCACCCCCCCCCCCCCCACCCCCACCCCCTTGAAATATAGAAAAAAATCAAGCATCTAAGTTAACGCAATCAAAAGATACGAGCATACATCGTTTTCGTTATTTTTTGTATGAAATTACTTAAATACGGTACTTCCAGTAGATCTGCAATCATAAAATTTGGCACGAAGTGAGAACTTACAATACTAATAAAATAAAATATCCGAAAGGTGAAAGTTTACAGGTATTTTATAGAAAAAAATATTAGAAACTTGTAATTATAGTTTATTTCATACAAAATACGCTTGCAGTTTTATAACTCCTTTTTTTCCATTTACCTACAATCCGGAAATTAATCCGTACCAATCAGTGACGAGACTGACTCGCAGGTAAACGGTTTCTTATAATAATAATTATTAAAATATTATTAATTTATTTTATAAATAGTACTATAATACCCCTTTAGGTATACAACATTTTGAATTCATAAAAATAATCGGAATATGACAGTTATAATAAAAAACTATAACATGTAAATATCTTACTCTAGTTTTACTTTTTTCATAAAAATAGAAAATATGTTACAAAAAAATTGAAATGTCATACATTTTTAAGTATGTTTTGATACATATATAGTATATTTAATACCATTATTTAAATAATACTTAGTTAATTATTTAATTAGACAACCGAATAACACTTATTTCTCATACGTACTTCCTAGTTTAAAAAAAATATATCAAGGTATTTTTACACTTATAATTATAATAACACGCAAAAGCAAGTAATATGTAGAGACTAACAAAGTAAATTTAGGGCGTCGTGGCGCATGCCACAAGCTTTTGGCTTTAACGCGACGATTGTTGGTTCGATCCCAACTCGGGAAAATTACTTTTTATTAATATTTAAATTTCTTCGCTCTGATACAAAGGCGAGAGCGCGGCCTCGGGTTCCGTCACTCAACAAGCGTTGTCTCGACAATTCGACAGGAGGTGGGGAAAGAAGTGTGTTAGAACAAGGTTCCCTCTGCCTACCTTGCTATAAGCGTGAAGCTTATATTTTATTACATAATATAAATGTTCGTCCATTCTTACTTCTTACACAAGTTTTTGAATTGTGTTTGTGAGGCTGACGCATGCCATTTTGTATGGCATTGTCATATCCTTTCCATATACGTACTATTGTGTTGTAATATGGTGACGAAAATTATACATTATTTATAACGAATCAAAAAATTATGTATACGAGATGAATAATGATAAATTAATGCTATTTTTATTATATTACAATACATACAAGGAAAGCGGCCTTGTGTTCCATTCTAAAACAAGAGGAAAGTGGAGAACGTAGGTTCACGCAACGCATTGAACGCAAAAGATGTGAAAAGACACAACATTAATAATAGGATATCGCGCCTATATTATTCGTTTGAAAAGAAAACATATAGCCATATTTATTACTAGCGACACGCTCACGGCTTCGCCCGTTTGAACTATACAATTATTTGTGTACACATCACACATCTATAGAAAACTAAAATTTCAACTAAATTTATGCTACTAGTAAATCAATTACATGTTAATTAAAAAATTTGTTGCTCTTTTAAAATATATTCTTTATAATTTTTTTACTAGGTGCGTATCTATCTATATGTAATTCTAAGCGCTACCTTCAATATATTACTTTTGAATAGAATAGCAGGTACAATTTATTATATAATCTTAACTTTATGTTGTTCAAGTGTCAATTAACCTTTTGAAACTCACTACGATTTTTTTGTATTCAATATGTTGTATTTATTTTATTATTATAGAATTATATTTCTTTTCTAGAATACAGTATCAACTCTAAGCTTATGCAACTATATGATTTTTTTTCTTAAAGCAGGTTATTAACAGCGATCTGTCTAAGCGGTTATATAAACCTTAGTATTTTTTATTTTGGCCATGACTACAATTTGAAAAAAATCTTAAAATTGCACGTCAAATACTCAGGGTAATTTAATAAATACAATATAATTTTCAAGAACATCATGATCCATGGCTCGGTGCGACAACGTCCGCTTTTCGACGTGATGGATGTGGATTTTGTTCCAATTTGGAGGATTTAATTATTTTTAAGTCTGGAGACTTGAAAATCTGGCGAATAAAGCACGACGTTTGCAGTTCTGCCTCTCATATGTCTGAAAATTCGGACGGAAAGTGGAAAACGATGTGTCATACTAGAAGCTACATCGTACTTCACTAGTTTAGAAATAAAAAATAAAGAATTTTGTTGCTAGTATTTGGTTCAACCTCGATTGTACATTCTAACCTACATATGTACATAGACCAATTAGCGACAATTACGTCATTACGATAAAAATGTTACTTTTTGAATGAAAATGAGTGTCTCAAAACAACACATCTCTACTGTTGTGATAATATTATACAATTTTTTCTTTAAGCTTGATCATTTATAATATAGTCATGTGAAATTGTTTTCTTTGTACTTTTAGTCCGTCTAATAATTTATGAAATTGGTACGAAACCCTTGGTGGGCACTTTGACTCGCATATGAGTATGATTTTTTACTTTAATTTCACTCATCGAAAGTACAGGTGAACTTACACTCGCCACCTTCAATGACTAGATTTTATCTAGAAACGGTAAATTCACAATCACGGACATTTTAATAAACATTAAAAAACGATACAACTACTGACCAAATCTACACAAATCTTTTAAATAAACTTATTTTTTACACTTTAAAAAAAATCTTCTAGTTAAATTTAATTTGTAATGTATCTTTTTTATCAAATCTTTAATAACGTCAGTTGTTTATTTTTCAAAGAGGACGGTATATCTAAAGCCTTCCTAAGTTGAATATTGTCATTAAATAAGATGGTATGCGAAGTGCTCGAAAGTTGTATACATACATACATGAGTAAACCGTATGTTTACATAACATTACGATTTACAATCCACTCGTTTTATAAGCGCGCCGATAAGAGAATCATAAAAAAATTCATGATGAACATCTACTGAGATGCAAATAACGAGATTCGAAATATTTTAAATTTTACTTTATATCGATGTCTGACAATAAACTGGTAAAACACAGGTTTTCTTTTAAGCACGGTGTTGACTCTCAATTCGCAGTCTCGAATTCAAGCATAAAGCGAGGAACGGAGTGCCTAGACACTAGCTTCTCTCAGCCTTCCCTGCTATATGCAGAACTGGAAGAGAAGCTGAAAAATATATTTTTTCTATTGCTTATATCTTCGTTTTAAGGCCGACTGACTTAGTCGACCTTTGATTGTCGTCTTTTTTTGGCATTTTGGATTGTACTTTAGTTTAACCAGTTCGGGTATATTTATATTAGGATATATTTATGTTTTAGGTATATTTATAAACATCCCGTGTGGTTTTGAATGCATATTACATACACCACGCTATTAATCCACGGTAGTATTACTGACATATGTATGTACATATTTTTTTATATTTACGTTATTAATAAGTAAGAATAAAATATGAGGCCAGTCGTGGCGCTGGGGCAGAAAGTGTGACTGTAAATCGACTGCTTGTGGGTTCGATTACCACTCAAGGAAGTAAAATATTTATTTAAAATGTATATTTCCATTTCTTCATTATGGAGCCGAGGCAAAGTGCGGCGTTGTGTTCCGCCACTCAACACGCAACGCCTCCAGAATTCGGCGGAAAGTGGGGAACGGAGTGTCTTAACACTACGTTCCCTCTGCCTACCCTGCTGTGTGCGGGATACAACGTGAAGCTGATTTAATTTTTTTTTTAGGATAAAATATTAGTACGTAATTGTCAAGTATAAAATGAAATTATTTAGTTATTAACCCAAATAAAATACTGTTATTTACTTTTTTCTAGTTTCTTTTTAATGAATATGTTACAATTTAACGAATATGGAAATTTATTTATCTAATTAGTATTCATTATGTATGCGCATTTTTTATCTTTTAGTTATAATCTAGTTTAAATAACTTTTACAATGTTATTATGGCGTATTTATATACCTGAATATACTGGTATGTACCTAACTGAACTCGATTAATTCTCTCTGATGTAGAGTCGCAAGGCAAGGCTTGATGCAACAATGTGGAAGAAAAACCAAATAAAATATGAAAAAATATATGATATTAAAAATACATGAAAAATTTTCCATAAAATTTAAACGATATAAAAAACGGTAAAACTTTATTGTTACGTGCACAAGTCGTTAGTGCGATTCTTTCATTGTATATTTATTTATATTCTATTGTAATTAAATATATATTATTTAAAATTGATTGAGTTAGCTGGCTGTTATTTAAAAGATGTTTTCGTTTCAAACTCCATCAATTGACGTGTGAGTCTTAAACAAATAAAAATGTTTGCATTTTAACTAGCGCATTGACAAAAAAAATGTATTACGTTTATTTATCTTTATATTTTTTACTTGCAATATACATGATGCCAAATGTCGTTGTTTATACCGTACAGACAAAAAAATAAAGAAAAAATGACATACTTTTTAATTTATATCTTTACTTAGTATATATCTTATATCTTTACATAGTAGGTATATGCTTCCCTTCTATCGTGTTCTTTACGGTATTCATTTTTACACCTGTGCAACGACATCTATATTATTATTTGTATGATTTGATGCCATTTCTTGTATCAAATTTAATTGTACTAATAATTTGATATTTTTGCATTATTGCATGCAATACCGATATTTTTAATAACAACTGATCTTGTCTTGAGAATACATTTCTCAAATTCCAGAGAAATATTACTTACAGATTTAATTCTCTAAGCTTTTGTTTTGATTTGGTACTGTTTATATTTATACAAATTTACAATACGAATTTGAAAGCGGACGTAACTACGTCCAAATACGTATCTACATAATAAATATTACACTGCCGCTGCAGCTGGTACTAAGTTAAAAACTAAATATGTATACTCTTTTGTTATATGCATTTTCTGTGTTTGGCATATTTAAAACAGTAAACTTTCGAAAAGTATTTTTAGTAAAATATGAAAACAATGCTTGCTTTTTGGACATAAATAGAAAGAATAAAATTCACAAGACTTACAAACATTTATATAACTAGCATTATTAACTAAAGAGTACGACAATAACTAATATTTTATTATCTAAAACAATAAAATTAGTAAATACAATTAAAATTATAAGTATTAAATTATAAAATCAAATATGTTTAAAAACTTACATATTTATTTAAAAATAGGCTGATTGTTTTTGGTGCACTTTATAAACACATTCACAGTCAAGAAACGGAATAATAATTTTAAAAAAACCAATCCGCGCCAAAACTCTACAGACGCTGACAGCGCGCGCTTTGACGGATAGCGCAGTACTGAAGCAAGTGAACTGTGAAACAAACTACATGATAGCTTGTGAGAGGATTTTACGGTGAAAAAAATATTGAAGTTTTGTGTTTGTCTGTAGGTAGACATTTTAATAACATACACTTTACCAAATACTTGATATATTTCACTTTTTAGTGAATATTTGGTAAATTATGGAGATTCAAATTTAATTGACTGTAACATTTTATATATAATGTATGTAGGTAGTATTGACAATTGCAATATAGTAGTATCTATATAGCAATTGTCAATAATTTAATCTAACTAAAAATATTATGATATAAATAAATGTCAAAACTCATGTAGAGCCAAGTTTCTAACTCTACACGCCCTAACTCATGCTAGCTATGCCAGCCATCGTCTCAGTAACATTTCACTTGAAAATATTTTTGATGGGATTTAATTTGTTTTTGTAAGATATCTATTGTTAAGCAACGGGCCCCAAATCTCTAGTATCAACATTTTCGGAATTTTCATACATATTTTCATCCGGTATTTGGTCTTGGAGACCAGTTGTTCATGCTCATGGGCTGAAGCGTGCGACTGTAAACACGACAGGTTGTAGATTTGACTCCCACTCGTGGAAATGAAATGTTGAATATTTTCATTTGCTTGCTCTGTTAACGAGACAAAGCGCGGCGTTGACTTCTGCCACTCAACATACATCAGAATTTCGTGGAAAGTGTCAGTGGTGAAAAGTCTACACTGGGTTTCCAGGTTCCAGGTTCAGAAATATTATGTATTGCGACTATCGCATTTATAGTCAAAGAAGGAGTCTCCATTTACAGTGGGTTATGTTTGGTAAAACATATTTTTTTCTATATACCTAACTACATGAAATGTAACAACATCAGAGTATTTCAGAAACAGAGCGTAATTAAGGGGAACCCCCTCACATTTTAGATGTACGTATCCATCCGCATATCTTAAACAATTGTAGTGAGCCATTATCTTCAATAGTCTTCAGATGCCATTCATTTTACTAGCAACTAAAGAGGTTATATAAGTAATATCATATCATATGACATTCCCTGTCTAAGGGAACATAGAAACTACCTAAGTACAAATACCTAAATAAAAAGTTATTGATAATACCACTAATTCCGTTAAAGGGGATATATGAACTACATTGTAACTTGTGTTATGAAAGAACCTATGGTGGAAGACATACTAAAGTGTTGTACGAATATATTTGGCATTTTATTAAAATATATTTTAGTGAAATACTTTATCAAATATATGGTTCAAAATTGATATGAACACTCTACTACCCTATCTACTCCCATAAATACCCCGTGCATATAAATGCATAATGTCATTAGAAATAAACTACAAAAAATTATAACAGTAATAATTAATCATAATCAAACAAATTAGACGAAAATAAGGCGAAAAGAGTATTCTGTCGTACAAAACAAACGCGCGCAGTATACTCGTTGGTCACTCACTGGTGGACTAGACTGGTGTAAAATATATACAGTAGTAAACATAGCTACTTGTATATGTGGGGGTTCCCGTTATGGCCCCCCTTCCTATACATGGCGCCACGGTCATTACATATGCAATTTTCTAAATTGTCGTTACGTCCTACTCTCTAATAATACCTGCAATCACATCTCTAATAACATAAAATTCCACACTCACTCCTCATTCTAATTTTGGCAAGTATGATTTGCAATGGGAATTTTTTTATCGTTCCATTCTTAAAGATATTAAAATTTTGTTTACTAAACTGAATGGTTGTTGTTGATTTCTAAATTACAATACAAATTTATGCGATGAAGAATTGTGTATAGAAATCACTATAACTGCTTTAATTTTTTGATTTTAAATATATGTCTAAACAATTTATTAGCAAATCGCGCAATGTAAAAATTGAATTTGTAAATTCAATGTCATACTCAGGACAATTATGAAATTATCAAAATATTTTTGGTAAGCCTTTGGATTGGATGTAGAAAGAAGTCTAGAAAATATAATACTTACTTGTAGGAGCAATTTATATTTGACACTGACTGTACACGATGATTTCATATTGTATAAACAAAAGGGACACCATAATACAAAATAAAACAATTACAAATATTTATATAATTTCATTTATTTAAATTGTATAGTATTCACATCATCGCTCCGTTTCAACATATGAAACACCAGCTTTAGATACAAAATGAGAACACAATGTGTCACAAATAAACTAGATATAAATTGAAATGCATCCAACGAAAGCTAATATAAAACCAGGCATGTTACGGAGCTCCATCGGATATCCGAAATAAATAAATCTCTCTAATTGGTGTAAATCTTTCGGACAAAATGTTTCGGATATGGGCGGAGTCTAAATGAGACTTGTTATGGACAAGTTTTTCATTTTGTCTGGCCGAACTGACAAGCTGAAGCTTAGTACGGAGTTATTTTTATTACTAATAATAAACAACAAATATCACGAGCTGTCAAAAACATGTTTTATAATTCTTTAAAAAATGAAATTCGCAAGTAAATAATAACTAAAAATAAAATAACGAAATTATTCAAAGTAACGAAGAATCCGAAACAATTCTGTATCTATAACCGAAATCGTAACTGAAATCGAATTATTCTTATATCCGCTTCTGAAATATTACACCCGTAACATACCTGTATAGAATCTAGGGTCCGCTATATATAACATTGGGATATAGCAAATTATTCTTATAATTAAACTTACTTGGCAGTTTAATGAGAAAATGATCAAATGATTTAATACTGATCGCCAAGCCGATAGCTTATGAGGTTGTCATTGGAATTATCCTTTCGGCTTACAAATAAACATTAGTGAACACCCTGTAGTTATTATAGGTGATTATTCATATGTATGTACGACTAACAATAAAATTAGTATACTCAATGGTTGTATGTATATTTGTGCGTAAACAACAAGATACAAACACACGCACATTGTTTTCATTTATTATTTTATTTATTATTAAAAGCGAATAATTCAATGTCAATGAGAACAAAAACGATCATAAGCTATCACAATATTTGAACCTACTAGTTTACGTTGTTAGTGTAATACATATAGGTACATCACTAGCATAACGAAACGAATGCAGATTCGACTATACTCCCACAACACTAGTAAATTAAAAAAAGCTTCACAATAATTGACTAAATACCTTAAATGTTATATGGATAAAACAAAAAAAATAGACTAATTCCACGTGTGTACATTTGTACTAGACACTTATCGATTGAGCATAATAAATGGAAGGCAGTCAACTTAAACAAGTATAGCTATAAAAAGAAATGCTATTGAGTATAAAATGTCAATGAATGAAAAAAATCGATGAAGCAATTGTACTGTTCAATAAAAGAATTTAAAATTCCCTTTTAATATTCACAATTGAATACATCGAAGAACTGTTGAAATCGACAAAAAAAGAAACAAATATGAAGCTGTAATTAAAAAAAGGTTAATCATCCACCTCACTCACTCACTCAGAGTTTGAATGAAAATGTATATTTCAACAATTCTACGAAGAAAAAAAAAACAATGAAAATTTCATTGAAATCCATATAAATTCCTCTATGTAAATAACATACATACTATAACTATTGGAAAAATAAAATGCATTAATCAATTATATATAGAGACAATATAAATAGGCCTTTTGTAAATAATACAAATATTTAGGAAGACAAATAAACAATTGGGAGGGGTTTGTCAAACATTGCACTGTTTATGAGAAACGCCGCAGACGACCGGACTGATATGTTTGACGGTAAACTAATAAACACAAACGGCCTAAATTAACGCTATTCAATATTATTTACTGTAATGGACACGACTCTATTTTACTCGCCGTCGATCCAATATTACACTATTATCCACCAATGTACCTTACTTAGTCCCTAATTAGATAAAAAAGGCCTTGCGACTAACTAAACTTACGTCCTTTAAGAATTCTCAAGTCATTCACATTTCTATATCACTTGAGGAGGATTAACTTATACGAGACGCTTACGTCGAATAAAAATAAAACAAAAATGACAGTTGATCTGTAGAAATTCGTTATTAGTCACACACAATAGCTTAACCTAGGGGGTTTCGAGAGCGAATTTTTTTTTTCAATTACAACTATATCAAATATTGCGATAACTACCACGAACGAAACAAAGCGAGACTCCATTGAAATTCAGCTAAAATCTTGTATAAAGCGGTACAAGATTCTACGAATGTTCAAAGCGCTTGGAAGGCAGTACACAAAAAATTCACCTCTCGAAATTACAAGTCGTTTCGGTAAAATGTTCAAAGAGTTCCCTTAAACAGTGGTCGAGGATTCCTATCACTAACGAGACTTAGGAGGCACTAACATCGACACGCTCGAATCAACGTCCTTAAAATGTATAATACATAGAAAACAGTAAAACTCGCACAATTCCACTAGTTGTCTGTATAACATACGTTAGTCTTTATTTATTTACTGAGATCATTTTAGCCGCCGCGACCGCCATTGCCCCAAACGCTACTACCATCGAGTAGTTAGGAACATGAGTCGTTAACGTAATAGTATTCGGTTCAAAGGGCGCGAGGTATTGCACCTCGCGCCCGTTGTAGGGAATACACCTAATGGCAATAGTAATTCGATGTACAAGCTTATTGTATACCGACATTAATCGACATTTTAATACAATTTAAATGCAACACTCGATTTTAAGCGTATTTTAAATCTATATCGAAGTTACAAGAGCTAGGCAGTGTAGGGTTAAGCGTTCGACACTAATGGTGTGAGGCAATGGCGGGGGTCACCTCACTTCACTTACAAAGTTCAGAGTTTAACGCCGTGAGCCGCACTATTTCAATCACTTTTGCACTAAATTGTCGTTTTTTAAACTATTTAACTATTTCAAACACTTTAGCCCGTAGACCGCGCCGTATAACACTGTTTCTGGACAACAGACTCTATTTTCAACAGAATTAGTCCAATGTACCACACTATTAGTATTTTTAATACTGTTATTTCTTCCGCCGTTTTTATTTTGTGTTGGCATATGATTGCTTTCCCTTGGCTGAGTACAAATTGCGCCATCATTTAATGAAATTTTAGAATTACTAGGCACCAAGTATTGTTTTCGTATGTTATCTTCGGATTTTCGTCTAATGTTTTCGTAATGAGGGTATTTTGATTCATTGCGAATGGTGGTATTTCTTGCACCTAAATTAGAGAGACTCCAGCTGGAACCATGTGGCTCGTTCCTTTTGTAAAGATTGCCATCAAATTTGCAATGAGACAAATGTGTCTCATATTGGCAATGTCCAATATCACTCATGTAGCTTTTTCTGCTGTCCGTACGTGGAGTGTTGGCAGGTAACGCTAGACTATTAGAACTGGCCATTATTTGAGGATTTTCTATACATTTTTGGTATGCTAGTAAATTAGCCTGATTCCAGCTTAATTCTTGTGTTTCAGTGCATGTTTTGCGTTGAACTCTTTTTTGCATATGATCTAAATGTCCATCATTTTTGTTACTTATATTTACCCAACTTGAACTAGGTTCGTTATCTATTGGAAAATCTCTTCTATAATCATAAAGTTTTTTACTAATAGCATCGGCTCTACTTTTTAAACTTAAGAACGTGTGGTCACTGGATTGAATAGGTTTAGTATTAAAATCTGTCGACATATTCGCTATCATTGCACATTGAGCGTTGAAACCACGCACTATATTGTATAGAGCTTGGGCCTGGACATGGTCTGACTGGTCCTGACGCGTATTGCAAAGAGCCTGTGCCTGGCCCGATTGGTCTTTGGCTCTGTATACACCCTGAGCCTGGACATGGGCGTGTTCTGATTGGCCCTGGCATACGTGGTCTGCACGGGTATCGTATATAGCCTGAGTCTGAGTGTGTTCTGCTTGGTCCAGACCAGTATTGTATAGGGTATGGACGTGGTCTTGCTGGTCTTTGCGGGTATTGCATAGAGCGTGGGAATGTTCTGACTGCGCCAGACGGGCATAGTGGGTATGGTCTGTTGGGTCCAGGCGAACATGGTTGGTATGTTCTGTTGGGTCCAGGCGGGCATGGTGGGTATGTTCTGTGGGGTCCAGGCGGGCGGCGTGTAAGAGGCGGGCGCGGTCACACGAGGTGGTCGCGGTCGTCGAGCGAGGCGTCGGAGTCGCGGTCGGCGCGCAGCTCACGCTCGAGGTCGAGGCTGCGGCGCTCGAGCTCGAGGCGCGCGCCGACCACGCCTGCGCGGCGAGGCGCCTCCAGCGATGACACCTGGAATAAAAGATTTATTTTAGTACTTAATATTGATATGTAGGCTATCGTGACGTAAAGGAACGACGCCTGATTGTGTGCGTTGATCTTAAATGAATTAAATATTTTCGTTAATGTTTATTAAGTAATAAGACAAAGCACTACGCTGGTTCCTCCACTAATTGTTTACCAATAACTGTTATACAATAAAAAACAAAATACGAGTATAGAATAGCACAAACTACTAAAGTAGCAAAGCAAAAGTAAAGTTGTAAATTTAATTTCTCACATGAGTTTATAATTAAAATATACTTTTATTTCGCCGTTCTCCTAAGGCATAAATGCATAGTTATTTAACACTACACTCTCATATTATTGGAAAGTCGAGTATTGAGTCTTATCACTAACATTTCTCTATCGATTATAGCGAACAAAAAACAAAACCGCTATACTAAAGTTAACCCTAAATAAGATAAAAATAACAAAACCTAAAAAAATACGTACCTTGGCAAGGCGGCGAGCGGATGGCGGGCGCTAGGAGGGCGCCGGAAGGTGCGGCAGCTTGCCTCCCGCCCAATACCGCCCCACCGCAACTCCCACACCCCCTGACATTCCCCCGACTCCCCCCGAGATACCCCCAACACCTCCAGACATACCCCCACTCTCTTCTGATAGTGCGGCTTGAAGTTTAGCTTCTGGAATTTAGAATTTGTATGGTTTAAGTATTGAAATTGTTTATAATGGTGACTGTGAGTATAAACAATCATGTTTATACAAGAAATTATAGAAAACATAATGGTGCTATTTTATCCATCATTATTAATTATTTATTATTATTAATTTTAACATATTTTTATAAATGGGCCAGTCGTGGCGCAAGGATACAAGCGTGTGTACGTTGTGGGTTCGACACCCACTCTAGGAAATTAAATATTTAATTTCACCTTCACACTGTATCCTAGTGTTCAGAAACTACTTCCCACTTTCTGCCGAATTTTTCAAGGCATTGTGTGTTGAGTGGCGGAACTCAACGCCGTGCTTTGTTTCGTCACCACAGCAAAGAATATTATATTAAATGAAAATATTAAAAACGCAAGTCTGCCTTCGGAATTCGTCCAGAAAATGACCTAAATACACAATAATACTGAACAATTGGAACCTCTACCTCCGAAATACACAATATATATATATATATATATATATATATATATAGTATAAGGTACAATACTCACTGGCGACTTGCGACGCGTTGAATGTGACGGGTGTGCGCGCGAGGGGCGTACGCAGCGAGCCGCCGCGCCCGCCCGCGCCGCACCCCGACCCGCCACTCGACTGCAAATACACAGTATATGTTATTATAAAACCGTGACCCAAACGCGAATTCCCCCGTTTAAACTTACTTTTATAATATAGTCTAATTATTCCATATCCTTACATAATAGATCAATAGAGGCATAGGGAACCTAGTGTTAAGACACTCTGTTCCCCACACTCTGCCGAATTATATAATTAGATTATAGGATATGTGTTATCCTGATGTATAAGCAATCATCCAGTATCCTCAAAGGCTTTAACATTTTTTTAATATTAGTAGCATAGGATTGGAATCCTATGTATTAAGAAAATTAGCAGAGGAAACCTAACACTTCTACTTCGTTTCCCACGCACCGCCCAATTTTCAAGACATTCCGTCAAGACATCCATATAAAAATACATAACATACGTGTAATAGGAACAATATTTGGAATACAATGATTTTTTGACAAGCTACTGAATACAATACGAGTATATCAAATTATTTTGGTTACTCTAATGCTTGTAAAACTACTATAACAACAAAGATTATATAAGTTTAAATATTGTTACAAAAACATACTAAGAACTTGGATAGATTTACTAACAAAAGAAGTATTTCATCTACCTACTTTTTTTAGCTTCCCGTATATAACAGGTTAGATAGAAGGAATTTTGAAACATAGAGTTAAGACGCTCTGTTCCCATTAATACGCTTCCGTTCCCGACATTCTGCCGAATTCTGGAGACATTGAGTGGGGGAACACAATGCCGCGCTTTGTCTTGTTATCAGAGAGAGGAAATGAAAATATAAAATATTTAATTTCCTCGAATGGGAGTCGAACCCGCAACCTGCCGCGTTTACAATCGCTCACTTGTGCCCCTGTGCCACCGCCGACCTTATTAGTAACACAATTATATCTTCTCAAAAATGTATATATTTCATGCCAAAATTCTCTAAATTACCTATATTAATATTTGTTGTAAGACAAAACTACATTTAAATTACAGCTAACAATACATCTAATATACAACTATATACACTATAATATATTTATTACTTGAAATCATACAAAAGAAAGATTTTAAAATACATAATTTACTTCATATTTAGTAATTATATTTTTTTAACTTTTAAATTACGTAACATTTTAATAATTTAAATAAATTTCTAGATATTATGAAGGCAAATAGTGTAATAATAGTATCAGTACCTTCAAGTCCAGTTCATCCTCATTCTTTGTATAAATATAAAGAAATGTACATATAAAAATAATATTAAAATAAATATAATTCGCAAATAAAAAATTAAATTAAATAAAACTTAAATTAAATATTTATATAAATGAGATGCTTGTGGTTTGTAATATTTACATAAATACTGCTAAATATGCATGTAATAAATATTTAAGCAAAGGCTTCCTTTCTGAGTAAAGAATAATAATCCGTACTGATATTATAAAGTTAAAGAGAAACATATTCTTTGAATGTGCTAATCTCAGGAAGTAACTTTTCGTTTACAATTGTTTTTTTTAGTTGGATACTCCATTTATCTGGAAAAGCTATGGGCACATCATGTAAATGGTTTTGATTGTATCTGCGGTGTATAACACAATTCAATAAGTTATTTCTAATTTACTAAGCAAGCCAATCCACGGGTCACAACTAGTTTTTAATATAATATGGATGTCCAATATTAGTATAGTATAGGCGATCATGACCATTCCAAACGCATGTAAGCAAGTTTGCGAAACTTAAGCAAATCCTATGAAGCTTAATATCTCGATATACGAGTTTCGTTAAATTTATAAACTATATATATATTCGTATGAAAATAGTTTCCATTGCATTGCATGTTTAATTAAAATATATATCAATTTAAACATAAGCTTGTTCTAAAGCACGCCACCATATGGCATATAGCCTAAGCAACCAGCCAATAACAACCATCCAAAAATCCCTACAACTTACAACCCAAAACCACAAGCATCACACCCAAAAATAAACCACCCAACTATAAACGCCACGGTTGTGAGTTCGATTGCCGTTTGAGGAAATAATTAATTATTCTTAAAAAAAACTTCCTCGGATTAGTGACACAACAAAGCGCGGCGTTGAGTTCCGTCACACAATAGGCAATGTCTCGAAAATATAATCGGACCGCCTATGGAGAACAATATCTTAACATTAGGCTCCCTTACCCCACAGCTTAAAGCTCAAAAACTCCCCAAATCCCACCCACAAAAAAATATCAAAACTCAACCAACTAAAAAAAAGGAGGAAAAAATAAAAAAAAACAAAGCGGACACAAAACGAACCTATTTATCTGTACACTTGGTCTGCGCGAGGCGCTTGACGTGGTGTGCTATACTAACGTTGGCGGGCGCGGGCAGCGAAGGGTGCGCGTGGTGCGCGTGGTGCGCGGGCGCCGCCTCCTCGTCGTGCGGGGGGCGCGGCAGGCGGCGCCGCAGCCACGCGTGCCGCAGCGCCGCGGCCGGCGTTAGGCGCTTCTCCGGCTCCCATTCCAAGCACCTGGAACGAACATAGATTACTTGTTAGATATAAATAGCTGTAGCTCCTCTGGTGCTGCACGGGGTCGTGGGCGGCGGTGATCATCATCAGGTGACCCGAACGCTTGTTTGCCTTGTCCTTTTCCATAAAAAAAAAAAATAGAAAAAAAAAAATATAATAATATGTGAACAGTAGGAAATCGACCATAAAGACTAAAAATTTGTTCGCTTGGACGCAATTTACACAAAATGAACACGTATGTTCCTTCAACTATCAAAAATAAAATGCATCGTTAAAGAATCTTAGATGTCTTTTATTTTCTCTCTAATACAAACGTCACCCAATTACTATAGTAAGCATTCATTCCCTATTAAGTAAAAGCTCAACTTACCGTCTAATGAAGTCAATGAAATATTTGTCCTGGCAACCTTTGAGCGCTGTTACAAAAGTTTTAGAGCCGGGAAGACCACGCGGCTTGCCTCTTCTTGACATTCCTGGAAAGTTAAAGTATAAAAAATGAATGATGAAACACACACAAATGGAAGACCACTTACGAATTATAAAGAACATTTTAATCAAAAAGTATAATGGCCACGCAATTAAGAAATATTGGACTGAATTGGGATTACTTGTAGTACTTTTTATAACTATTCCAAGAAAAATAAAGCAACTTGCCATTTATTTAAGCAAATATTTACAAATTAAATTGGTAAATTGATAGTTAAGACGTTTCAACGATAACATTTAGAACTGAATCCGACTGTTTATTCTTTTATCGTAATGGACAGAAAAATAACGTGATCGTCTTACGTTAAAAGAATATAAATAATATTTTTTCTCGAAATCATCTCATATGGCCTAATTACTAAAAGTCCTTGCCAGGAATATTATAAATATATTTAAAAAAAATAAAGCACCTAAGAAATCAGACACCATGAACTTAATGTGCCTTTGAAGAAATCGAACACCAAATGTCTTATATACAAGATTATAAAGAACATTACGCATGGTCTTGGCGCTTCACCAAATTTACGTGACGTTTGGAAAATATATATGTATGTACAGAATATTATGCGTAAGAACGAATACGACAAAGAAAATCGAGTTAACTTTGATGAATATACTAAATTTTTACAAGTAAAATATGGGGCAGGTACATAATTGCGCATATTTCGGGTTGGCTAGTTCAATAAAAATAACTCTTACCTATTTTTAAAAATATCTAACTATGTATACGTTTTTTTTTACATTAACATTTTTTTACTTAAGTAACCTATGACAACATGTGTCAAGTGTCAAAAAGAAAACCGCTTAAGTAGTTCATGCTGCATGTATGCAGCTTATCCACAAAAATAAACGTACTGAAATATTTTTTAAAAGATTCTAATAATAACTTAGATAAGAGATCGACCTTGGAACAAACACCGTTAATAAGCTTTAATGAACTAAACATGATAAGAGACAAAAAAAAATAAGAGACACAATTGGATTTGATCCAAATATCTATAAATTACAAGGTGTTTTCCAACCTCGCCCACATCATGTCTGGTACTGAACACATCGCAATCCTAACAGTCGGTCTACGTGAGCATGGTATATCATATACGTCTTCTTATCTTATCTCACTAATCCTACTAATATTATAAATGTGAAAGTTTGTGTTTGCTCCACTTTTACGCAAAAAGTACTAAACGGATTTAGATTAAACTTTGCAGTGACATAGCCTTTAATATATAAGCCATTGGAGCATTAACTTTCATTTCAAAAAATTTAGAAAAATCATTTAAATGTCTTGTATAGAATTTGAAGCCAAAAGTATCGCGATCAATCAGTCAAGTAGGTATTGCGATTCAATAGCGGTAATATTTTGTTTATATTACATGCAATACTATTTTTTCTATCGAATATTATTCCTTTAATGGTTACAAGCTACGAGCAATAAAAAAGGACAATCGATTAATTAAATTGTTTATTGAAGGTTAAGCAAACATTTGTATCTTCTGTCAATTTATAAAAGCATTTAGTTCAAGAAAAAACGTATTACCGTTCTATATTTCAGACCGATCGTAGAAAAAAATAGTCAACATTTAACAATTATTTATTTAAAAACAAAACCCATAAGTTCCGGTGGCACGATGGCCTACAGGAAATTATCTACTAAATATTAAATTTCGCAAGCTATGTGAATTTCAATTCATATTCAATCAAATTCTGAAGCCGATTTCCTGTTTACATAATGTTCTGTAAATTGCGAATCGTAATTCGTATCCCCTTCCTAGCATTATCCAATGGATAAACGCTCTATTACGTGGCTTTTTGGGGCGATGGCAAGTATGGGTTCGAATTATAAGGGGGAAGAAATGAAGTAGTCACGAAAAGAACCCTTACAGGACAAGTAACACAACCCTACGCGAGGGAGATGAATCATCAATTTAAAAATGCGAGTCGGTGTCTTTTTCCAATTTACATGCTCGTATGTCATTAATTTTAGTGTCACTTATTTAATATCGAAATTTCATGAATGTTTTTCAATGACGATAGATGTTTTTTTCCTAATATTATTAGTTAGACTCACATTGGTATTTAAAATATGTTGTGTAGCACTTGAAACATGCAATACTAAAAGTTTATTAATTAATGAAAATGTGCGATTCGTAAAAAAACGTAACAAAAGTATTTATTAATATTAATTATCATTATTATTCAAAAGATAGAACAAAATTATAATTTCAATCTATACGAAAGATTCCAACACTAGAGTCTCCCGCAAATTAGCAAACAAGCGAGCGAACAAAAGTTCAGTGTTTATTTACAAAAACGATGATTCAAGACAATGCAATGCAAAAATCATTTAGAATTGATTATTTCTTACGTTACTTTAACATTAGTGACTCAAACTCTCCGCACTCTGAATGTCAGGGAAAGGCAGATTAACTGAAGAATTTCGAATGTGACAGTTCAAGTATAAATAGACATGATGCTAGAGAATGAGGTGTTAGTATTTCAACGACGTGATACGTTATATTACTGAATCACACTAAGTTGGAACACGTCGGTGAGATCAGATACATTTCCGCATTAGCTATCGTCATTTATTCTTATAACTTATTTAAAAACCTCTTTTTATGCCACAATTAGATTCACGTTTTATATTGCTATAAAGAGATGATTGGCAAACGAGTTGCACGGTTCTATATGCAATTATGTCTTTATAATTCCTTCATAATAGGATAATTTAAATCCATGATCATAAGACCGTTTGAAGCTATCTAATATAAAGGTATTTACTTTTAATTGTAAAAAAATATTGCTTGGATGATATGATGACGTAAAAGCTTAAATACTTCAAAATTTTTACATTTTTGTACCGGTTTAATAAAAGTTAAATATTAATTGATATCTCTGTATGTAAAATCTAAAGTGTCTTTTACTTACCACCACTTAAAACCGTAGTACCATCAGGTAGTGTGGTTGCGGTGCAGTACCGCGGCAGTCCTTTGCTACTGATGAAGTTCTTTGACCGCTTGCCCTGCTCTATCAGCCTCTGGGGCGGCATGCCCAATAGTTCTATGATACAGGCCATTTGGTCTGCTTCGTCTTCGCCGGGTAGTAAGGGGAAACCTGGAATATACAATATATCGTATTAAGTTTAAGTTTATAATAGACATTTAGATGAATATTATACTACAAAAAAATATAAACATATATTTTAATTATAATGGTTTATATTCAAGTAACTGTTATAACCTATTGATGATTCTCCAACTTATATAAAAAAACATATGAGAAAAACTAATTACCAAAAATGACGAATAATGTAATCTTAACATTTAAGCCCACAAATTTTATAACTTTAAATCCATTACGCAATATAGAGTCACTTAGCCCTTATTATCAAGGATAATAAGGTGGGGAAATATATATAAATCCTAGTCACAACCAACCCACCTGTCAGCAGTTCCGCCAATATACACCCTAGCGACCACATATCTATGGGCATCCCGTACTTCGCCCCCATCATCACTTCGGGCGCGCGGTAGAACCTGGACTGTATGTATGTGTATACACGCTGGTGGTCGTAGCACGAACTGCCGAAATCTATCACCTGAAAAATAAAAAATATAATATTAAGTGTTAATATATAAATAATATAAAGAAAATGTATTGTAAACAAAAAAGATCTTAAATAAAAAATTCATCGTGTACAAACTAAAGCACTTTTAGATATATTACGAATTCGTACATAATAAACATATATAGGTATACTATATAACACAAGCACGTTCATTAGAGTCCTCCAGTCGCTGAACAATAACTAAGATTAACTGCCCCCATCAAATTCAGCCACAGCCGTAATGGACTAAGCACCAGGTGAGATATGACTCGGGAAATTGGCAATGATAAACTATCTAAGCATTCATTTTAATTGTTGACAGTCCCATTTACGTATACGTATATTTCCTTTTGCCAGTAAAACTAAAAAAAGCTACGTGAGTTATAAAAAAAACAAAATATTTGCAATTTGGAAGGAAAAAAATCGATTCTTAAGAAAAAATTACATTGAAATATGCAACTATGTTTATTTTTCGAATCATGATATTTTTGTCGGCTGTTTTCTCGAATAATATTTATGTTATGGTTTCTTAAATAAAAACGTTTTGTTTTCCATTAAGATCGGTTCAATGCAAATTTCTAATATCAGTGTTTACGTCGAAGGAAAAACCATATCTGTCAACAGGTTTTTAGTTACCTGCTCACTTTCATTGCTCTCATATATTTTTTTACCATTAAAGTCCAAAATTTAGGTTCGGCCATTACTGAACTACTGAAATGCGACTTTAATATATTTCAACCAATATTTTTTAAAGCATATTGAAGTTAATATTTTAGGAAAACTAGTAAAATTTCACGAGCAATATGTTGATAGACTGCCAAGTTCAATTGTATATTGCTATAAAATGTAAATATTCCATCAAATTCTTGGGACTATTCAGGAAAAGATATAATCAAGTATAACAATAGAGAAGTAATTGTCGTATCCAGGAACAGACCAAACAAAACAGTTTTCGATCGTATGGCATATCAACAAGTGTGCGCGTGCGCGCGCTGACGCACGAGCGCGAGGTGCTCGTTATGGCGTATTGTTGATAAGTCTCAACATGGTTATGGTGCCACCATACTTAGCGTAATTTATGATTCCGCTTTACGTAGGCATGTTACGTAACCCAATGTTATAAGAAAAAGCAGCTTGAAAGCTTTATTACTAAACATGACAAAAAGTAAAGGAATTCTTTTAACGAAATAGGAATCGTTCATGCAGCAGTGTAAGCAGAGGCAAACTAGTGTCAAGATATTTCGTTTTCTTCTTTCCACCTGAATTAAAGATACTACATGATGAGTTCGGCGACGTTCAACGCCGCGCTTTGGCTTGCCAGAGCAAGGAAAAGACAAAATCGAATTTAAAACTATCATGTGTCGCGCAGGACGCGGGGACGGGACGGGACAACATTTGACTGTAAACACAAATAGGCTTATATCAATATTAGAGTGGAAATAGCGTAGAAAAATAAACCTTGAGTTTAATAACCTTGTAGCACGGTTTTGGTATCGATAGAAAATAAACGAAAATCCTATTGAAATAGATCATTCATTCATCGATTTTTCATTGACATAATTTGAATATGTAAGTTGCCTAGAGTTTATTACGATGTAACATACTCCCGTTGCATTTTTTGTATGCAGTATGTTGCAATGGTAGAACGTACTACTTAGTACGTAGAATGTGATATACAATTTGGCTATGTAGCATCGTATATAATTATAGGTACTGTAAACAAAACTTTTCCTATTAGGCATTCAAACTCACGACCATAACAAGACAAGAATAATATTTCGTTCTTGTAGATTATTATACCACATGAGCAAGTTATTTGGACTTTAAATAAGTCATTCACATTAAGTTTCTTTTTATAAAAGCTTTTTATAGTTAAATGTAAAAATATTCATATTAAAAACGAATCAAATTGGCAAAGAATTAAGTAGTCGACATTCTAGAGCACGTGTTCTTAGAAACTAAAACGAGGCGGAACGGAACTCAACTAAAAGATTATCGGAGCAAGAAAACAGCCAAAATTGGAAATCGAGTCAATGAACTGTGACATATAATTATCAGAAGCCAGGAGTGCAGGTTCCTTAGAAAATTGTTAGCGACAGTAACGTATGTATACACGCTCTCAATTCGCACTTTCTGGGAATCGGTGATATTGGCGAAGGTCCAAGAGTCATTCGTAGACAATACTACATCCAGATATGAGGTGATGATTAATGTTTATTGCAGCTTTAGATAAATAACCGTTTGACGGTAATTACTGTGGAAATCCGATCATCATCATCATCAGTCATCCTTCCCGAGGTAGAAAATTAATTCTTATAATGTCAAACGATAGGCTCCTCTTGGTTATTTTCATAATATGAAGCCGACAAGGTAACTTGTTAAGTGACGGCTTAATAAAGTGCTGGTTCAACAGAAAATTACTTTTTAATAATTAAGTTTTATATTGACGCTATTACAGCACAGCAGAGACGTCTCTTAATAGTTGTATGTTCGAATTCTATCCGAAGGTGCATATTTAATGACAAAATTGCAAACTGAACAAAACACAGATTGCTACATATTATATTTTGCACGTTATCTTTATTTTAGTTGAAACAATTAAAACTGATTCTAATAAAAAAGTAATTAAATTAACCAAAAACTATTATATAACAAGGAAAATGAGAACAATAATATTATTAATATTCTACATATAATTTTTTTCCGAATCAAAGTACCAGGAAGAGCGCGTTCCTGTCAATCTTGGCAAGATTAAAACTAATTTGACGATTGATGTCTCGCTTCGGAGAACTTACTGACGCCAATTATGACAGTACAATTATGTCAGCACTGAAAAAAGCATGGTCGCGAAACTACCTGCATTCATTTAGGCAAACAAAAAATCGATTTGTTAGTAGTTTTATTTGTAATGATTTTTCAATTATTACATAATATTACGCTTAAAAAAATGATAGACAAGTTAAATAGTTTTTTTATTACTATATATATTGTTGAGCTAAATGCTTTTAATTTACAAATATGTACATCAAAAATAAATATAATTTAGATATGTATGTCTATATCTACCATTTAATGCATTATATAGGTTTCCTAGAAAATATGATTTCTCATATATTTTCAACAGAATTTAATATTTAATTGCTTTGGAATCTAGAGTGATGATATTAATAGCTGTCATAAACTGCATTTTATACAACCTAAATAATTTCACTTTTATAAGAGCTCGTAAATCCTACCTTAACGAGTATTCAGAAGTAGTTAATAAAATATATAATATTTTAAGACATCGTAAACTAATAAAAATAATATAAATGTGTTTCTATAATTATACGTGTGTTATAACTTTTTAATTATTTAAAAAGTTTTTGTATACAAACAAACGTCCGAAATAAAGTAAACTACTTCCTATAATGTTATAATTTATAAAACTTCGAAATATTCTCATGTTAAACAAACAAAGCGATTCGCTTCATTGAATTTAAATAACTATTTAGCACTTTCAATATAAATGTAGCAATTGTTATATTTTACACTGAAAGCTCTCTAAGTATAAATTAGTTCCACGGAACGGTGTACAAGAAAAGTAATTTTCCTTATTGTTTTCTTGAGCTTCAGCATTATTGATGCTTCAACATTATTCAATAGTTTCGAAACAATAAACGCACTATAAAATCGTAGGTACAAGTGAGAATGTAATAAGGTAAGTTAATAAAAGTGCGGCGTTAAGTTTCGCCACTGTACACATGTATTGTCTCGGGCCGATATTAGGGAACGGAGTATCTTATCATTAGGCTCCTATTAGATATAGCGTAATAGCTAAGTTAGTACAGCCAGCTCTAGTAACCTAGCTTCACCTCTGGAGGTTAATATAGTAGATACTAAGTACATTTATTTAAAAATTAAATACATTTTCTTCAACAGTACGCGCAAGAAAAAGTCTACTAATACATATTCTAATTTTTCATGAAAAATTAATTGAAGCGGTTTTCTTCACTGCCTTTTTGTTCGTGGAAGCTCCTCGCTATGCTAATAACGATATCCATTAATTCCTTTTACTATGAAAGAAGACAAACGCTGTTACAAGGGCCTTCACTCATTAATATGTAGATTGGAACACTTTAAAAAGTTTGTAGATTTTTTAATAATAATTTATTATAGATCCATTAGATAACTTTTGTATTCAAAAGTTATAAATTTGCAATATTAAAGTTATTAATAGTAAATATTAATAAATAAATTATTTGCCTCATTTAATCTACGAAATAGGCACATATCAAAATATATATATAAAATAAAATCTTGTGAAATACTTTTATTTACATGAAAAGTAAGAAACCTGCTGCAAATAGACTAGACAAAGCCCAGTATTGGGGAGTGTCATTTATTTTTTCCACTATTACGCGTTCACGGACCGGTGGCGCTAATTCGTCCATCGCCGCTTTATTTACAAAGAGAACCAGGTCAAGAAAATCAAAACCGCAAGAGAAAACACTGTGCAACCTTCAGAAGTGTACTTCGTACACTCAAATATAAATCAAACTTCTAAGAGTCACTGTGGACAATAGTGCATGAAATGGCGTGCATGAAGTGGTAGAAATTAACGATTTTTTTAGTGTAACTGTCAGTAATCAGACGCACGTGGGCCGCGACCCCGTTACCGAGATGTAACGAACGCCGTGCAGGAATTAATACGCTTCCCAGGAGATCCGTGTCATTAGATTAAAAAACATATATATATTTTGCATTCTGAGAACGCATATTTGTCATTCGAGAGCAAAGCTAACAAATGGCGAATGCTGCGTCTATTAGAAAACTCAATTTACTCGGCTGCGCGTATAATTGCTCTGGATTGTGGAAGGGCGATTTGTCTCGTCTTCCATGTAAAAACCACTTCGCGAGAAAATGGGCTCGCTCTCAATTAAATTCTTCTGAAATGTTATATTAACCGATTTTACTGAATCACAGAAATGTATAAACAGTAGTGTCTAAATTTGTTCGTCTTTTAATATGTGTGTAATATTTATAATTTATACACGTAGTGCTACATGTGTCAATTATTATTTTTTAAATTATAAATATAAAAAATAAAGTATATATAACTAATTATATAAATAAACTAATTGGATATAATCAATTATATACAAGATATTTAAATTTCAATATAGAAACATCAGCCTGTACATTAAAAGTATCCTTGGACACTGAAAGCTAGTACGTTCCATGAACACTTTCATTTTTTTCTTTCATTCCGTGACGTATGATACCAGTATTAGTATACAACGTGGTTCACTTGAAAAATAAATTATTTGATGACGTTACAGCAATGACAACATACTACGCTACAATATCTATTTCGCAGATTATGACAGAGATTATAGAAGATATTGTAGAAGAGAGAAATTATAGAAGAGAGAGATTACGGAAGAAAGAGATATAGAAGAGAGATTATACAAGGTAATAAATTGCTAAATTATAAGATGAGAGAAAAACACAGGTGCAAGCTTTACACTTACATATGCTATAGAAATACAGAAACGAACTATGCATGGCAATTAATTTTCTAGACCAAATAAGACAATAAATAAACAATGTTTATGCGCATATTTTAAAAACGCATATCCCTTATTAATTAATAAATAATTTTACAATTTTATTTGATTTATATCGGCTATAGTAAACGTGTTTGATTGCGATAAGCGGCACGTGCGCACGCGCAGCAATGCCGCCGACGTCAGTGATTCATTGGGCGGCGCGAATTATTGTATTATATCAATTTTGTCTTGTCAAAACTTGCACACTACTGTTCATATTTCATTATTTCGAAATAAAATAACAAGTTAGTGAAAGAAATTAATAATAGATATTAGCACTATATTTTTTTGATAACATATCTGTACATAAAAATATCTTATGTAATTACTTACGTTTTGACTAATATTTTTTTTTACATATAAACTTTTAATATCACGTAAAATATTCAGTTACTTTTTTATTTTTAATAAATTTATTAAAAAATAGGTGATAGTTTTTTTTAATTTATCCCACATACGGCAGTGAGAACGAGTGTCAAGATACTCTGTTGTTGGCACAAAATCAAGATATTACGTGTTGAGAGATGGAATACAACGCCGCACTTTTATATGTTTACAAACAATTTTTTTTTTATTTTCCGTACCGTAACTTTAGGTTAACATTATCTAATATACTCCTACCAAGTAAATATTAGTTTAGGTTGGTCATATCGGACATATCACACAGGAAATATATCAATGTAACGAATTTAAAGAATCGTAATAAACAGAACTTCTATTAAAAATCCAACAGCTCAATATTTAAACTGTAAACATAGGAGTAAATAACATAGCTTTATAATCGACATCACATAGTTCCATGGAAAATAACATCATTTGTTTCTATTTAGACCTGTTTAACCTTACTATGTTCCGGCATTTACGTAAATAAACTGTAAAATAAACTAATTAAAATTGTACTGTTAACTTTGTTTTTTTTTTTTCAATTGAAAGACAAACGTTTCATATTGTTAGGGTTGTTGTAATGAGTGACAAAGTGCTTGAGGTGACTCTGTACTATAGGAACAGTAGGTTTCAGCGAAAAATTATGAAGAATTCTTGCGTCCTGAAAGTTTATAGCCCGATACAACCTTCCTCAATAACTATTCAACATAAAAATATTTTTCTAATTCGAAACAAAATATCTTTATCTTTAAAATATTAGTAGGCAAAGAAATATAGATATAAGAGGAAACAGTTTAAGGAAATTTAAATATACTTACTGAGTAAGTAAATACGTAAAAAATGTTTAAAACTACTCTTATTTGTCAAAAACTAATCTTATTTAATACGTTGATAAAATAAACTAATCTATCACTCAAAATATACAAGATTTTAATGCTAGTAGTGAAAAAATGTAAATAAACTTGCGGCTGCGCTCACACCTACTACTACCTCTACTACATACATCTACTTAAAAATTCATTTTTAATAACATTTCAACTTCCACGAAACACCACATCCTCCAGCCATTTCAACTTTGGGGAACATAAAAAAATATTATGTTCATATTTTATGCGCTTCGATAATGAGGTTTATTGATTTTCAGAAAATTAACCACCAGTTAATATTTCTTAATTGAACATGTAACCGTGTCACTCGCGTTGAAACGAGAAAGTAAAAAAAAAGCGCTCGCGGGAAGATAAAAATGTCAATACGAAGAGACATGTAAATTGCACATAAAACTGTCAGAAAAGTAATATATTAAAATTTCTCGAGTACTAAATCATCCAAAAAAAAATGTTATATCGCACTATAGACTATACGATATTTTCAATATAATCAATATAGTCACTTTAGTTTATTTTTTATTGATTATTTTGCATAATTTATATTGACATTATCGTGTTATCGAAACTGGAAACGAAAGTAATGGGTTCAATTTTCACTCGTGGGAATGTATAATAAAGATTGGCATTAAGTCTCGATATTCAGCATATAATGACTCTACAATAAATAAAGTAATAGTAATAAATTATTACTGATTTCTCAATTTTATTATACACACCTAGATACAATTAATATTAACTTTATGTTGTTTATATTGCTTCTTTTGTTTCGTTTAATGAAGTTTAAAATAATTATTACGACAAGAAGAGGGCGTGTCGTATCGCTAGTAATAAATTAACATTTCCCGACATTTTATATACTAAATAAATAACCTGATATCGTTAAGGACAAAAAAATATATAAAATCAGTTCGTATAAAGTATTGCTTTCTTCTTTAAATTGGCGCAACAGAGGTTGTACTTAGTACATGAAAATGGGTCAGTGCAAACAAACTGACAAAAAAGTAAGCAGCAGTAAATAATGAAGAAAAATAAGAAGCACTTAGCCACGTAAAACCGAATCTCGTGTTTCAAACGTATAAAAGAAAAAATACGACGAGTCAACAACAAAGCTACCCCCCCACAGGAACATTTTTTCATGTCCTTTGAAAATACTTACAAAAATATTAAATTCAATGAAACATACGAAGTGCAGGGCAAAGGGAGAGAGAGAGCATTTGAGAGCGCGGTGATGTTTTTGTTTATTTTAGTTGTGATTTATTATGAAAATGTAACTAGATCACACTGTTTCATAAAAATAACGATGTAAATAAAATCAAGATTGAGAAAGAAATAGAAAAGTAATCAAACTGTATGAAAATAGATTTTTGTGATAACTTGTTCATAAATAACTAATATATATTTATATATTATGTATTCTGTATTATTTCAAAATATAACACTAACATTTTATTATATTTCTATTCAAAAGTGCTTATTATAAGTTTATTTGAATAAAGAATATTTTGAATTTGAATTTATACTACGAGTATGTATAGTAAATGAGTTTATAACTTCAAATAATTTGATTATCATAAAGGCATTATTTATGCATTTCTACCATCTTTAGACAAGTCTAAAACTTTAAGAACGTTTAAATGACAAAAAAATGTAAACAAATTAACTAAGACTGGACAACAGAAAAAGAAATGTGCACTATTTCTCATTCTAACACCAGTGTCAGTTATATAATCAGACTGACAAGACAAACTCTTATTTTCAACTAACACCAGCTGGCGTTTCTTTGTGAGCCAATAAAGTGTGGAAAATAACAATACAACGAAGTATACGTTTGTCATTATAAACGTATGTAACGTGATTGAATGAGGGCGAGCCGCGCGTATCTGTAACAACCTGCGGCCGGGGAATAGGGTTACCAGTTCAAATTCACGAGGGATAAGTACCCAGTTTTTACGCAATACCCAATAATATGTGAACAGAAATGGGTTTAAATAACAAATAGAATGGATTTATGAATTAAATAATGTACGTGTGTCTGTTTGTTTTTGCATTATTTCTATATTTATATGTAATTTTCAAACAGCTGTAACAAAAGAATTTGGGGTCAGACAAGGCTACATTTTTGTAAATATATAAGACGTAACAATCTATTACGAATCAAAGTTAAATAAATTGTATGTAAATTATTCTTATATATTTTCTTGATTTAACATACGATAGTGTTTTTTAGCTTCACGCTTTAATCCCTTAGCCAGAGAAAACGAACCTTAACGCTACGGGCGTATGACTGTACAAATATCTTATATTAAAAGTTATGTTTACTATACAAATACAGGCATCCCTCGTATAACACGGTTAATTCGTACCGTGCTATATCGAAACCGTGTTATACGAAACCAGGTATACCATACTGTACACCGTGTAGTATCGAGACCTTGTCTCGTGTTATATCGAAACCGTGTTATACGAGACTTTGAAATCATACAAATAAAGGCAATGCGTACCGTGTTATATCGAAACCAAATCTTAAGGTGTAAAATTTTATGATAGCTGAAATTTCGTTCCAAATACTACATAAATGAAAAAGGAAGTTACCTTGAAGTTTTTATTAAGAAAAATAAATTAAATTCTATTTTATGATGAAATACAATAATTAAAAAACACAACAATAAAATATATTCAAAGACTAATAATAATAATTACATAGTATAAAACAAGTAGAAACAGCTTATTGAACGAAAAAAAAGTTCAAATTTAAAATGCATATTTTTCAAAATCGTGTTATACTAATATCATTTCTTGCATCGTGTAGTATCGAAACCGTGTTATATTAGTCGCAATTCTTGGACCGTGTAATATCGAAACCGTGTTGTACAAGTACCGCGTTATACGAGGGACGCCTGTATAGATTATTTGATCAAAGATAATTTAGATAAGTTCATAGTACGCGTACGTTCATCCGGACACGGCACCACAATGGCACCGTATAGACTCCAGTGTGATATCACAAAGGCCTGGCGACCTCACTTAAACTTCATAAAACGACCAAATATGATACACAAAATTGATATTTACTAAGTACATAATAACGTCTATTTTGGGGTGCGTTCACGCGCCGTAATTATTTTCCGCCTGAGGCTCTATCTGATATAGAAGCACTTTTCCAAATATAGTACAATGAAGTAAGATTTTGAATTATGCATTTTTAAAAAATGTATTATGCAAGATTTTTTTATATTTATTTATTATTTTATATACAAAATGTAGGTGGTAAAAACTATCTCAAAATTCACGCATTTAAAACATCATTTAATAAATTGCATTAAGAAACTTGTTTTGTTGACACCAAAGCGAATAAATTTAATTAGTAAGTATTTAGTTTCCTCGAGTGGAAATCAAACCAATACCCGTCGCAGTTTTCACTCGCAGCCTTGTCCAGCTGCGCCACGACTGGCTCCTCGTCATAAATATTTATCGTGTAAATATAATAATAATATGGAATGCAAATATTTAAACATTATATTTTAATGCATATTTATTTAGTTCTCTATGTATTTTATATATTTACTACAAAATGTATACTTATAATGTTTCTTTGCCTTAACATATATATTAATTTACTTACTCATATAATTTATAATATAAAATTACACTTAATATTTGACGTCTGAACCATGTACCCTGCCAACTTTGACTCAGTCTCGTGATGAATAAACTTAGCGATAAAGCGAATCACTGTGATGTCGTGGCATATTAAAAATAAGCCTGTTTTGAAAATTTTAACAAAAGAAGTTTTTAATTTATTTTCATACAAAGTATTTAGATAAATAATAAAGTTAGTAGTAAGTATTTTAAATAAAGAGAACTTGTCTGTTCAAGTACTTTTTACATTTTAAATTAGAATTACTTTCAAGCAAGCAATAGTTTTGCGAATGAAATCTAGAAAGAAAATTATACTCTTAAAGTTTAGTGTCATTTCTTGCAAGTAAAATAAACTACTAAAATAAACTAACTTACAGTGAATATGAGCTTAAGAAAATTATATCTTTGTTGAGATGTATTAAAACTATACACAGCAGGTTAGGCAGATTGAAACTAGGAAACATTCCGTTTCCCACTTTCTGCCGAAAACTGGAGGCATTGCGTGTTGAGTGGCAGAACTCAACCCCGCGCTTTACCTCGGTACCAGAGCGAAGAAATGGAAATATAAATTTAAATAAATATTTAATCTCCTCGAGTGGGGATCGAACCCAAAACCAGTCGGTTTTCACCCTTTCACCCTTTGTGCCCCTGCGTCACAACTGACTCTTTGTAATAAAGATATGATGATATTGGTTAACTCTGAGTATATTATTTAAGTTGAAGAAATAAAATGACAAGTACTTTTATATGAGGCCATACGAGATGTGAAGTTTGTAAATAAAAATGCAAATTGGATAACAATCCCATCAATATTGAATTTTATTTGCCGACCGTCTGCCATCGACGGTATTTGTTTCCAGCCAGGTGTTGTAGCAAATCGAATTTTGAAAAAAAACTTATAAATTTTTATAATAATAATAATAATTGGTAACCTGTATTTTTTTCTGTAAACAACAAAAAATAATAAATATTTACGAATGAAATTAATTTTGAACTTAATTTTTTCGGAATAGTATAGACGGTTATTACCACCACATGAAGTCCATTAAAGTTAATAGTGATTAAAATATATATATCTTTTTTTTAAAGATTTTAAACAAATTCACACTACCACATAAGATTTTACGTTGTCGATTTAACTTAACTGCAGAAATGGATGTGGGTTCTCATACTAGCCGTTGAATATTTTTAACATATTTGTATGTATATTCCTTTATACAAAATGTAATATTTGGTATTTTGAATTGTGAAAAAAATATTAATATTTATTTACGTAAAAATATCGCGTGACATGTAAATCGATGTCATTCGATATTCGTGAAGGAATACTTCATTGAAAATTCAATAAAACGAGTTTGATATTTTAAAGTTTTAATTACATTGGCCTCGCGTCAACCTTAGTGTTTATCAGAGAAAAAGCACTTATGCAAATTAAATTCGTTCTCAAATTATATTTTTCCTCGCTTCGAACGAATATAACTGAAAATGAGGAATCAAATGATTATTCAATTTTCAAAACGCAAAACATTAATAATATAATATTATGTACCTACAGTTAACCACCTCCTCGACCGGAATTCGAACCCGTTCCTTTTACCCATATACAAGAGGGCAATACCAAAAAGAAAATCTACAGCACCACGAAGCTCATCTCAACAGCTTCATAACCTTGCTAAGCATACATTAATATTTACGTAAGCGAAACTCTTCACCATATCGTCTATAACATTTGCATAGCGATAACATCGTTAGCTTTAGCAACTATGTTGCGAAATGTTGTAGTACCTACCGTAACAATTTATAATTTAATAGTTTATAATTTTGTTAAACACTAATATTTATCTAATATTAGCATATTATTAAATTTTATTATTATTATGAATATGTTTAAGCTGATTACGTTCATACTAATAATTATATTTTCCGTTTAATAATAATTATATTTCATACATGTCTACATTCTTTTCTTTTGAGGTAGGGAGAGACAGACGTCACTCTCCACTTTCTGTAATCATGGGGACATTGTATTTCACGTGACAGAATGCAACATTTCGAAGGGAAGGGAATCCCAGAGAATTCCGCCATTCTACACAACTTCAACCCATACAAAAATCAATATAGTACAACAAAAATCCATACAAACACAACACCCAACGTAGACAATGTCGGTTAACCATTACCATTATACGTTAGAAGCGCGGGGAGAGAGCGTGACAATGCCGATGCCGACTGAAAGTCCGGACGTGTCTCTGTTAGTACCTACTCTACTCAGTATAGCTAACTTTAGATAGCCTAAATTGATAGCACCACAATAAATATGAAAGCCGTTCACAGTGCACTGATTACAATAAGTTTACGCAATAACATACACTTTGTATTTAACTCTCCGTAACTGATAATGATCGTAGCGCTTTTATTACTGTACTAATTAATAGGCAGAGAGAACACTAATGTCAAGACATTATAGTGAGAAAAGAGTGCCGGGACTCAACGCACTTAGTAACAACAAAATTAATATTAAAATTATTAACTTAACAATATTGGTTTTCTCTTAATCCACCTACATACGTGTTAAATAAATTGATATTATATAAAAAAACGAAAACCCGACGTGGCAATAATATTAATTACACGCGCAAAACACGATCCACAGCGTGTTCCCTTTCAGACGCATCAAAAAAGGGGTGTCAGAAGTAATCCGGTGGATTACAGCGACTGGTAAATGTAAAGTTGAAACATTAATCAACTTTATCGAGTACAAGTTGTTCCAAAATCGTTGTATGACGTTCTTCGGTTTCGCAGATTGCACCAGCTCTAGCCTTTTAGTTTATTCGCTTTATGTAAATAAAGTATAATAGAAATATTGTTATATAAATCTAATTATAAGAAACTTAAAAAATATATAATATTCTAAAAAATATATACATGGCGACCATAACATGCCTAGAATCATAAACTATAAAAAATTGTTCTCTGGTTCTGTAGAGACAGTCAAAGTTTTAAATAAAATAAGTTATATAATATAAATAATAGTTTTATTTAATGCACGAACGCAGACGATTACGTTATAACAGGATTAGGACATGGCACGCATAACATCTTACTCATCAACCAGATTATAATACCTATGTATTTATTTACCTTCAACTTATAAAGTGGAGAATGAAATGACTTATCAGCTTCACGCTGTATCCTGAAGATAGCAGAGTAGACCGAGGGAACCTACTGTGAAGACACTCCGGGAAAGTGTAAGTGTGGTTGTGGATGTGGATGTGGAAGTGTAGTATTCCCCCCGAATACGAGAAATTGTGCGTTGAGTGTAATCAACTTCTTACATAACATACAATTTCTTAAGGAAAATCCAGATAAAACACCCACAGGTTTTGATTTATTTTAGTACTATTTAGAAAACTATTAGAGAAAATGCGAGGGTGTGGTTATTAATTGCTAACATATTGGAAATCTACTTTGTAAAATCCTTATTTATTTAGATGATATTATTTCAAAGAAATGTGCAAATTTGTTCTAAAACTTTTATTTGAACTTCATTTTCACCAAGTGTCTAACTCATAGTTCTACTCATTGTTGTAAAGTATGTATACGACTATAGAGTATAAAAACCTATCTAAAATGGGTGGTAGGTAATGTTAGTTATATTATGTAGAGTTTTGGGTTCTCCTTTTCCTAAATATTTAGTTAATTTCCATAACGCATTTAACAAAATATTTTATCTCATGCTTGTTTGTAGTTATGTCAGAATTTTAGAGAATACAAAATTAAATATTTCATAGATAATTATTTACTTAACAAATATCTAAAGTAAAATAGGGATTAGGTTAGAGAAACTGATTACGCTTATTCGTCGTGAGTTGTGACACTCCGTTCGTTCGAACTGTCATGACTTCATAGAAACGTCGCGTCTGCTCGAAGCTTGGCATATATAAAATTACCTTCACGACTATGGATGCGGCAGTAATAAAAATTACAAAATTAATGTTAATGCATCTTTATTTTTCTTAATTGGATAAATTGACACCCAAATTATGTATGAATTGTTACTATAGAGCTGGCATTTCAGCTTTAATCTATCTAATCCACATATGAAATAAAATTCTTAGACTCTTTACAACGCTTATAACAATAACAACTACCAAAAAAAACAACAAAAAAAGCACTTAAACCATTAAATTCCAGCCTCAACTCATTACCACCAAAACCAAAAACTGCCTCCTTCAACCCAAGATGTCTCTACATCATCAGTAAAAATAAACAAAGTAGGTCAATACATTATTTATAGCCTACCGTCATACGTCAGCAGACGCTGCATCGGGGCGGCCGTAAACAAAACGTACGCACGTGTATTGCACTGTACATACTGTAATGTGGCGCTAATCACTTTCAAATGTAATATCTTGTCTTTATACTAGTTACATTACTAGTTTTTGTTTGTGGTTTTGTATGTATTTAATAATTTTATATGAGATTAGGAAGAACAATAATTACACAATTATTTTTCATAGAAATATTAATTATTTTAATATATTTTACAAAAAAAAATCTTGTAAAAAAAGCTGATCCAATAGAACCTTTCATATTTCATAATTGTCGTACCGCTTTGAACAAACACTTTTTCATATTTTATTTTTGTGACTAACTGAATGACGTGTCTAGCGACGAAGACCTTGTTTTAAGTTGTAACTAGTATGCAATGGACAGCTCGTCGGTACAAATCTTACACGAAAGAAACTGATAAAATAATAATTGTATTCTTTTGATTTGATAAAGATACTATTATTCATTTATCTATATATATAAAATCGAAAGGTCACTCACTCATCACGAAATCTAAGAAACTACATGTGCTAGGAATCTCTAATTTTGCATAGGAGTTACTTAAAGGACGTAGGTGCTCGCTAAGACGGGAATTTGCAATATTCGATTTCTAAGGGGTTGTTTTTGGGGTCGAAAGTTTGTATGAAACTTCGTTACTACAAATGCTAGGAGTCTCAAATTTTGTATAGACGTCACTAGGACGTAGCCATGGAGACAGAAATTAATAATAACATAGTTCACGCGGGTGAAACCGTGAACGGGCCGCTAGTAATACATAAACACGTTGTTTAAAAACATTAAATTAAGACTATAAATACAATTTAAAGAATAATATATTATTTTTTAAGACACAATTTCAGTATATAGAGAGTCTATACTAACTAATGGTCTACGAGTCAGTAGTTAATACGAGTCTCGTATACCATTAGTTACTTTCAGTTATGTAAACATTTTAGTCATAACTGTAGCCATACAGCAGATACGTCATTACTAACACCATTAAAAATAAATTACTAGTAAATATTACAGTATTAACTGTAGGTCACCACTGTTTACTTTTTATGTTATTTTGTTTGGAGAAAGTAGACAACAATATTAATAAAATATATTCTCCAAATTACCTTCTGCCTTTAAAATTATTATACATTTGTAATTATAATTGAAGAATTTAAATAATAATTCAGAAAACGAAACAAATGTACTAAGCTTTCATTAAATTAAGCAAAGATGTTTAAAAATATAAAAAAATGTCATAAACTATGGCTTCAAAATTTAATATAAAATTCAAATTCATCCAATTCAAAAATAACTTAAACGAGTGGATTAAAAATAATATTTTTTAGCTTATTGTGGTTGCGCACGCGCAGGTGTTTTCACAGCTGCCCCGTGGCTTTGGAAACATAAAACCTTTTAACACTATAACTTGTATTGATTCATTTGTAGCATATTAATTAACGATAAAAAATTTATACTTATATGTTATTTTAATATAAATAAAATCAAGCGCAAAGTTTATATGTTAAGTTTAGACCACAGGATTACGTGTTCCGGTCGTAAAACTAAAAAAATAAATAAGATTGAGAAATATTGGGCTCACTAATACTGTTCGCAGAAATAATCATTTGTAGATGATTTCATTTCATCGCGTCGTCCGTCAGCACGGGGAGGTGTGGCGGAGAGTTGTGTCACAAAATGAAAACAATTGAATATCTTGTTGAACAATGTTATGATATGTACTTTTCATTTTTACATGATGTAACCTTGACATAATATTAATATTTTTTTATGTTGTAATTATCTATGACATGTTTAAAATCAATATTTAAAGGGCATTGAGGAGTTCTCAAATTCGATTTCCGTTTGAATTATAATGCCAAGTCCTACTACAGCTATTCCTCGTATGAGAGGCCATATAAGGTTAAACTTTTTGTTTAGACTTTTTTAATAAATGTTTTTACGTATCCTGAAAAGAAATCTTGATCACTACTTTCAATTTGCTCTTTTCAGTCACATTATACCTAAGGTGATTTACCACGAACATTAGTGGGTAAAAGTCGACGTGATCCTACTTAATATTAATACAGTGACTAAGCACTTGGAAATGCTCGCAAATACTGACCAACTTTCACTTAAATTATATCTCTTAACCGAATTAACGGCCGTTAAATTTATTTTAACCCTAATGTATAGTGCGCTTCAAAACACTCTACGTAAATAAGAAAATATTGCCATTTAAAAAATATTACTTCAGTGAATATTTTAAAGAATAGTAGTCTTTTGGTTTTTTCAATTGCTGAAGGGTTTTAAGCTCTTCATCATAATGAAGTGAACCAGAAATACACAATGTACTTCATATAAAAAAATAATCGAAAATATGTAAGACTTTCTTTTCTAAAGTGTGGCGTTGAGTTTCGCGACTCAACACACAATGCCTAAAAATTAAACATAGCGGGGAGAGTAAAGTAGGTTCCCTATACTTCGCCTGTAGTGCGAAACGAACTATACAACAAGTTTGGCCAAACTTGTATATTACTAAGTCGACAGTTCAATTGTAATAAATTAATCTTATGTTACTTATAAGATAACAGAAATGTAATGTGGAACAAGTATTGTTAGACATATGCATGTAGAGCACACTAATATTTTAATAGCTGCGGGAATATTGAGATATATTTATTAGGAAATATTTATGACTTGCTCTCATATGTTATAATATAGCAAATAAATAATAATTAAGATAGTAGGTATTACTACTCAAAGTTTCTTGCTGGGAAATACATTTTCCTTTCGAAATACCTAAAACTCGATATTATGAACCATATTTTATAGCCTATTTAACTAAATATATGAATGCTATTATGAAGTAAATATTTCTCGTGTATATTTTGCTTCGCAACGAACATTCTCTAATGAATAAAGAACGGAGGGAAAACCGGTAATAAGAGGGAATAACTTCAATCGTGGTCGCTTCAAATGCATTTTCCAATTTGTCACGGTAATACACACCGGAGCGTAGTTTACGTTTGTAGACTTGCCTAGTTCTCCCACGACGGGATGTAGTACAAACCATATTTCCTATTACATTAGCTATATAATACAAATTTAACCAAAGGTACAAATAAACTGTAATTTAATTATGAAATTTAAATGTTAAAATTTAAAAGTTATTATAATAGGCAAAGGAAAATGGTCGTGGAAATGTTGAAAATTATGTTTTTTCCTATAATATATTAAATGTAATTCTAAACTTCATATTTCAGTATTTACTTTTTTTAAAAAGCAAACATAAAAGCAGTCTTAGGAAGAGAAGTAAGTATTATCAAACGTGCTTATATTTACCTTTTTTTGTTAATAGCTACTATTTCATAATTTAAAATACAACAAGTGCCAAATTACATAACATTATACAATTATTGATATGAAAATTTCCCACTAAACTAATTCCTCAGCCGGATTTGCATAACAACGACTAACTTCACTCCAGTCAGAACAAAGTAAATAAACGCTTTGTCTCTGCCAAAACCCTGTAGTAACTGTGGTAATTCTCTGTAATGAAATTACATAATAACCGTTATTGGATGCAATCCAGAGGATTTGGGACTAAGATGAAATTTTACGTTCGTGTAAATCATTTATACGTTTTATTATTCCTAATTTACAACATCATAATATTGTTTATGGTGGGTTTGGTCGATTTAATAGTAACGTTGACAAAATGGACACAGATCGTAAAATATATTAGGCCTTGTCGTCAATATCTAGCCTGTATATGTGATAGCTTATTATACATAGAGATATATTACAAAATATATAGTCGAGGTAATCCTAATACTGGTAAATATACATTATAATAATTTAGATACAATCAATTATCTAAAATATTTTTGTGGCTTTTAACCACGTAAATTAATCAAAGAGTTATCATTGTGTGTCAATTAGGACATATTTTTTGTGGTTTCCAAATTGAATGACGAATAATTATATTAAAAAAATACAATTATATGTATGCTTTTCCTGTTTGATTATTATTAGGCTTTTTTTCTTATATATAGAACATCTGTGAAGTAAGAAAACAGACAGGATTTCATTACTAGTTAAAACGTGTCAACTTAAGGTCGTTTTAGCATTAGCGGGTAGACAATGGAAACCTAGTGTTATGACAATGTTCCCCACAAAATTTTCTAGGCGTAAAAAGCTAAAAGCCTTTATTCAACGAGCTTAATTATTTAATTAATATTTCACATATTATAAACAAATATATTACAAAACACAAGTATAATTAAAACATCCCAGCTTGTAACTAGAGTACACAGATGTACAAAATTGGCGTTCCTAATGACTCGGGGCGGGCTTTGCAAGTTTGGGACACAAAGTTAATGGACTAACGACCAACTTATTTGATGCCTAATACATTTTATGTATGAAAAAGCTTTTTAACTTAACGTTGCCATTTTGTATTTCAAAAGAAAGTTTAAATACGACATTTGCATTAAGATCACGTAATAAACGTTATAAATTTCGTTTCTCTTTCAATTTACGAGTATAAGTAAAAAAATATAAGCTTTAATTGCTCCAGTAAACGATTTGATCGATACGTGTTTTTTTATATATATAAGTACTTAGCTCGAATATAAATTTAGTTAGAGAAAGTTATCTAGTAGTTAAGATTAACAGTCAATTAATGTAATCAATTTTATATTAATCAACAACATCGTGACCTGTTTGTATTTCGCATTTAGTTTTAATAATAAAATATTTTATTAGGGTCTTGTATATCAAGGCGTTGATAGTCATTAAGTAAATTAGTTTTTATATTTTTTCTAATTTTATATCTGTTAAATAGACGTTTGGCACAGCGGAAGCACTCACTCACTGTAACTGTGAAGGTCGAGGAATTCGTAGTCGTAGGTTCGCGCTCTGGTAAGAAAACAAAGTTTTTAGTTGAGTTACGCCATTCAACACGCAATATCTCGAAAATTGGGCGGAAAATGGGTACCAGAGTTCCTTGACACTAGGTTCCTTTTACCTAACCTGCTATATGCGGGATACAACATTAAGCTAGTTCTTTTCATCAATGGAATAACATTTTTTGCTAAAACCTTTACAAATAAAAACAAAACAATAGCAACTAATTAATTAGTATTACCACATAAAGAAACCAAACCCACGGACGTAACACCAGTAGAGTCTAAATGAGTAAACAATCAGCTCGAATGTCGCATTACAGAGGCGCGCTCGGCTCCCTTTGTACCCTCGTCAGGCCCCAGATACTGGGATGTGTCTTAATTCAGGCGAATTACATACACTTCACTTTGAGCGGATCTCTCGATGGAAATAGGAAACGTTTTAGCTTTATTGCTTTTGTTCGTTATAGATTGTTCTATAAGTTTAATGGTTCTTTTCGTTCGATTCAATTTCTTACCAGCTTCGTTAACTTGACAGAATTTAATTGTATATATGCACCGCGCTCGTGATATTTAAGGATTACTTGAAAATCATAGTCAAAATAGGTGTTTGGCACTGCCATTCACAAAAGAAAACTTACTTCCAGAATTTAATACGTATAAGTATTGCAAATTATAAGAATTCAATGTTTCAAGTCTTTTTCGGTCGAATTAAAACGACAGCGCTACATTTTAAGCGTTAATTTCCGAAAATTTGGACGGAAACATTGCAGAAGCCATTGTTATTTTATTGCAAAGCTGGACACTGGAAGCTATAAAAGCGAAATAGTTTCTTTATACAATGAAACTAAAACGTTAACTCAGGTTAACGCCAGTACCAATCAGTCAGTCAAATACAAACAATCTATAATATTATATTAATATCATCAATGGTTAAATTGGTCGAAACCATAAAATTAACCAACACACAAAGGTTTGTTGACTTTTCAGGAATATATAATTAGTAGATAGAAAATCGAATCTAAACAAGACTGAATAGTCGCTTATGTCATTGATGAAAATGTGTCAGCCTAAAAAGTAAAAATTAATATTATAATATTGAAATAGTTTATAATTACGATAGTACCATATCGTTCAAATATAAAGCGTTCATTTACATTTGTAACGAACCACGCTCCATAGAACGTAATAAGCCGACGACCCCAAAATTTATACGATGTCATTGACTGTACAGCCAGCAACTCGGGTAAATCTTATTATATAAGGTATAATGGTCAAAGTAGCCCGGTGAACCAGGTTGCCCACCGTACCTACAGATACAAATCGAAAACTGCAATGACGTAAATACACTGAACTCGAGTGCATCTAAAATTGCACTGGGCCCAAAAGCAAAGTTGTAAAAGTTAAACTGCAGCAGATATAGACAAATTTAATGGGTTCAAGTGTTATTTTAGAACTGAAACGTTCAAACGAGTAGGAAGTAGACGAGCTCAAAAGTGGGAGCAAAAAATACAAAACAAGAAAATGTTTACGATAGCTATGTACATATGTATGTATAATATAATATTTTTATAGAAATTGTGTGTCCTAAATACATTATTATTATTTCGATTTAGTGACAAATAATGTTGTTTTCTATGTACTATACGAGTACAATGTACAATTTAATCATATAATTATATTTTTAAGTTTAAAGTTCTCGTAAACTGCAGTAGGTAATTTGTGAGCACAGGTAAGCTTTTAGTCGGATAACTAGAAGGCAAGAGTAAGCAGGAGCGAACAAAATTATTTCACACACATTAAGAATACTTAATAGGAAAAAAAAACGCGATTTTCTACAGTCACATACGATCTTTTTGTTTTCCACTGAAACGTTAAACTTTGTCAGTAGGTACCTATTATCGGAAAATAATGAACTTCTTTTTCCTCGTGCTATACATTGTAAGTCCAGAAATACATTTCCAGAAAAATTATTTACACGCCATGGAAACTGTGCGAGCGAGAATTATAGCAATGTTGAAGTTCATTTACTTTGAAGTTTATTACCGACTTAATTATTTCCGAAAATTGAAATTTATATTTTGACGAAATGAGTATCATAGTCAATTTTCATATATTAAGATATCTTTATAAATGAAATAACGATAATTTTTATCTGCACTTTCGTTTTATTTTCTTCATATTATTATGTTTGAAGGTGTTGTGGCGGAGTATGATAGCGTCAGACTTTAAGAGTAAAAGGTTGTGAGTTCTATTCCACACGGGGAAATAATTATGTTCATGTCTTTGCTCTGGGAAAAAGATTGTGCTTCAACACGCAATGTTTAGAAACTACAACTTGGTAGAAGGAAATGGTCGCCGGCTCTAAATGGAAAAAATAACAGCATTTAAAAATTAGAATTATTCTGTAAGGAAGTCAAAAATAAATTGTGTTATCGAACCAAAAGCTACGTCGTGGTTCTTATACTCTGTGAGAGAATATTTATGGGCGCAGCGTCTCCGAAAGAAGTTTCGGCTCATTAAGACGACAAAGAATTTTTGTTACAAGTTAAAATACAAATAAAGCTCCTCTGAACTAGTTCTAATATCTAAAAGATATTAACTAACATAAATAAAAATAAATAAAAAAAGTAAAGAATACGTATACCTTCTTTAATTAAAACATCGACTACGTCGGTTAAGGCTTTGCCTTTATAATAATACTAGTGGACCCGAACGCGGCTACGCCCGCTTGAACTATACGAATATTTATTAAATATATTTATGAAATTATTTTCAGTTTTCAATAGAGAGATGCGTTAAGCAAGCTCATTTTGGGTGACGCTTTCTAACAACAAACTTTGCAAATCGTTGCTTAGCAACGCATAGCGACGGTTGTTATAAATAAATTGCATGTCAAATTAATAAGTATTTTAATATATTTATATATATCGAAAATATTACAAATATGAGAAAAAAAAGTATCCTATGTTCATCCCGAGACCCTCAAGTATCTCTATATGATTTTATCACAATTCAATTAGCGGTTTGGCCCTGATTGCGTAAAAGACAGACAGACAGACAGAGTTACTTTCGAATTTATAATATAGTTATGGATGAATATATTAAAAAAAACATCAAAGTGGAATAAAAGAAAAAGCTTTTTGGAAGGGTCTAAACAATAGCGTTCGAAAAGTTGTTTTATTACGGCCTTGAGATTTCATCTTATTAAGGAAAGGGGACTTTGTACGGGAAGGGGAACATAAATAGGTTGAAACTTACTTTTATTTGAACGCTTTACGAACGGTTTTGTGAGTCACTGAGACACTTGCTAACCAAGTATTTCTTGTTTATTACACGATTAAAAAACATAATACATAAATATAGTTATGATATTCATATATACATTAATTAATTATAGCATTCCTCATATAACTTGTGCATTATTATTACAAATTGAATATATAAGAAATCATTAAAACATATAAACCTAGAGTCTGTAATCGTTTCACATTAAAAAAAACCTATTTAGTTCAAGGCCTGCCTAAGGAAGCTCCGGAATACAGGCACATGTTTAAAAACCTTTTTTATACACGACCGTAACCATAAAACTGACCTAATATCTAGGCAACGTAACAAAAACAAAAGACCGATCTGTCAAGGCTAAGATTGCGATTACGAATGACTCAATTTGACACAATTTGCGGGTCGACGCCCCAAAAGTTTTACGTGTGACACAAATATTATACCCACATTTACCTACATTTCAGTGTACACGTCCTGGGAGGTAATGAGGTAAGATTTACCTGTAATTAATTTTAGACGGGGTTCCCCGAAGCTTGTTACATGTGTCTAAAACACGGAGGTGTGACTACGTGTTAAGTGGAAGATACACGCATCGTCTTCCTGAAATCCGCCCTCTCCCGTTTCCCCGACCTATAAATATGACGCTGAAACGTACTTGTTTCAGTCGCAAAGCAAAGCTTGCAGAGGGAAGAGCGTGCCAAAATACAATATTCCCGAGTGACAACGTGACTCCTATCGCATACTACTATCCTATTTCGTAATCTGGCGTTATATCAATTTTATAATCCTAACTGACATAACTGACAGTGCTTTTTAGTTTGTTTGTGAAGGAACTAAGTGCTACCAATATGTTGGACAAGTCTACTCTGGGCGGTAGTTGGGAGAGCGTGGTAAGTTGAAGACTTTATCTTAATTCATATCTTAAATCTTAAACACTTAAAAAGCCAACCGGTAAATACTTTATTAACAAACAATTTACACATTACGTATTAAAAGACACGAAAAAGCACTACGAGTAAAATGTATGAAACTTAACCACATTTCCTTACATTTATAAAATAATAAAAGCCATATAAAGAATAAAAAAATTTAATTATCGTGAGAAATGTCCATGTTTGTCTCGCATACCCCCACTGTATATTTCGATTACGGAATCAGTTGGTCGGAGTTACGCAAAGTGCACGACCATAAATATAAACCTTTAAAAGGCAGACTCGTCTATGCCAGCTGTCATTGAACCGAACTTCGTGCGTGTCTGTTTGAATATGGAATTAAGCTTTATGTAGGTAAAGTTCTTGACATTGCGCTTGCGCCGGTTTCACGGTTACTTTCAGATTCTAATCAACAAACTCTTGCGTGATTGCGCCATTAGATTTTTTTATATAACTTTAGAAGTTTCAAATTGATTTTTATTTGCTTAATGTAGTTAATTATTTTATAAATAATTCTTGAATTAGCTTTCGAAAATTTTTTATCTCAGTTAAAAAGTGACAAAAAATACAATAAAAAATATATTATACATAAATTTATTGATTTATTTGGACTAAATTTATACATTATCGATTCCAATATTCCTGTTTAGAAAGCGTAGTTGACATTCACTGTCAAAATTGTCGATTGTAAAATTATCGTGTTTTTGCGATCGAAGTTTTGTAGTTGCGAATTTTTACTTTCACTTCTAAAATTATAGCTGACATAACGCAAAGAGAAATTTTATGAAGTGCCTAATGTATGTAGTTGTTATATATTTGTCACATCATCTAAAATAATTGTAACTATAATCGCGACAGTTTGTTGGTTCGGTTCTCACTCAAGGAAATTAAATATTTAATTGTATTTTAAATTCCTTGTTAGTTTAGCTGCTCAACACGCAATGTCTCCAGAATTCGGTGGAAAGTTAATGGCAACACAAGGTTCCTAGGTTCTATCTCTTATCCTGTGCAGGATATATAGTGAAGTTAAAAAAATATTTAAAAAATCTAAAATACTATATGGCAATTTTACCCCATTAAGTAAATTATGTTATATATCTTATAAAAAATATTTATACATACAACAACTGAATATTAGTAGGTTAAGTACGAAATCTATTGAAATAAAGTACCTACAAAAAAATACTTTTTATTATATTATAAAATAAAAAAATACATTGTTATCAACGAAAGAACAAAGTCAAGTACGTATCTAGCCTGAAATTTGTCTCAGCTCGTTATTCCGGTTTTTGATTTGGAAAGTGGAGAGTGGAACGAGAACAGATACGAGTGACAATATAAAAATCTACCACTACAGTGATGCATTACGTAATTATCATAGCCGCAAGCTCGTTTATATTATTTTTTTATACATACTAACACTACTAACAAATAAATATAAGAAAAAAAAGCATTACTCATACAAAACTTACATTTTGCGCGTAAACTGTGTGTGGGCTCAGTAGTTAGTCAGTCAGTCAGTTTACTCATACACTATTTCAAGTGTCGCACAAAATTTTATATCGGTTATTAACCTTCGCGATTATGCATACGAACGTCTAATAATAGCATACGTACTTGATATTACTAGAATAGAATAATCAATATATTAAATGCTGGCATCCGAGCCCATTGATGTAAGACGCAGAATTACGTTTAAAACCGCCTTGAAATTGGATCATATTATAATTTTATAGTTAATATGAATCTCACGTGATATACTATCGTTGAAGGTGGTTTAAACTTAGTATAGTAACTAAATGTCTATAATTTAAAATAAGTGCATGTAATACCTATTTTACTTAGTTCTTTTTTATTATTTTAAAATATTTCTTAGATTATTTTTATATTTCGTATATGTAACTTGTTCAGAAGAAGAAAAAGTATCAAATATAAGTAAATATTTTTATTTAAAACTAAAAATGGTGATTTGTAAATTATTTAACAAGTCAACGTTCACACTTCAGCTCTAATCAGACACACTCCAAATCCCAAAACGGCCTTAATCATATGTTAACCGTTAAAAATCTTATTATAAGAAGAAATATCTGAATAAAAACCGTATGTACCTACTTGTAGCTGTAAACCGAGGAAAACGTTACGGGCCGATGTTTTTGCAAGTTCGCACATGATAAATAACGGTAGAGTAAAGTCATGCTAAAGTGGGCTCGCTTGGCCGAAAACAACTTAGCGAATAAGTAAGGATCGAGTTTTTTGTTGAGAATATCGATATTAATGATGTGTCCACTCGACATACATGAGACACTGACCGACTCATACATAAATGGGCACACGCTGACATCCTTCATGTAAGATAATATTTAACAAGTCAACAAAAAGCTGACACATTTATATTATAAATATTTCATGAAACAATACCGGTTCTTATTTCATACCAGCGGACAATATTAGATCATTTAAAATAACTCGTGTTAAATATAACGTAGCATTTAGTATCACCTTCGGGTCTATTCAGTTTTAATGACATCCAAAAATAGCGCGCGCTCTACTCACAGTACAAGAAACGTTGAACACGTTCGTTCGAAATGGAACACGAAGGATAATGCGAAGATGTAATACCCCAACTGCGCTCAAACCGGGTCATTACCTGAAAAAAAAAAAAAAAGAAATTTTATAACTTTTACGTAATCAAAACATCCGTTTACAGTTTTATATAATTATACCTAAAAAAATATATAATTAGGGCGAGAGTTAACTAACACCAATAATAGATGTACAAATTTTAATGTGACCCATTTCTCTGCGACCTAAATTCGCGACAGTGCAACGTTACATGGAATCATTAAAAAAAAGTTACAAAATACGATCTGTCAAAACACGTCGGCGTAGCATTTGTCGCGGCGTGAATGACAGACGTTGAGTTATGTCGGTATTAGCTAGCAGCAAGGTGCATCAATTTATAGAAAAAAAAATGGGCTAAGCTTAGTTTTTAATAAGTGTAACCTAGTTACGGACAGTACGCGCGAATTCAAAAATATTTAAATATCAGAGTTATTAATAGGGGCAGTAGAAATAGAATACTTAGTTAAAAAAAGCAACCTTAAACTATTTACGATACCAACATTAAGTTATTTTTATTTCTGGCTCGTACGTGAACGAATTCAAGGGCTGATTACCTGCCAGACAGTATTTAAACTTATTTTCTTTCCAAACTGGATTAATTTCTATTTTTAGCTTATCTATCTACTCTTAGATTTTTTATATTGTCAGAAGAAAACATTTCCAAACAGTAATGATCTAAATGGCACATAAATTAAAATATAAAACTGTTAACATTTGAAAATTACGAAACGTTTAAATACGATTATTTTTAAACAATCAAAAAGCTTTGTAAATTAGAGATAAACGACATAATTGAAGGACTTCATAAATAACAACGAATTGCTCAATCTTTGTCGACGTACGATGGTTATTTTCGTTCGTTCCCATGCTTCGACCGTAACTTACGGTTTACACGAAGACCGGTTAAATTTAAAACAATCTCCAGTATTTATTGGAAGCGATCATTCTTTTATTTATTGTAAACTTCCTTGACAGTTCACTGTCGAATGTTCAGTTTTCGGTCCACAATATTTGGCAGTAGCTCTAGCGTCACGGAGCATATGGCCCGACGGACAGGTGTAGTCCAACATGTGGGCACCAGGCGAAGGGCTCGAATGACGAAACAGACAGAGACAGACGACAGAATCTAAAATAACAGAAAGGGACGACAGCACGGCCCTAGTCATATCATCACATCACGTAGTCACGCACAAAATTAAATATACTACTAGTTAGAATAAATAATCTTTTGATCGAGCCCAACTATCTGTCTCATAAACCATTACAAGACAGCTTCTTGACATTTCAATTTATTTTGTTTCTTATTGATGTTTTCTTTTTTGTTTACAGATCTCACGAGACGACTACGAGATAGACTACAGCCCGAGTCCTAGAGGATCTCCTTTGAAGGACACAACCAATATTCAGAAGGACGATCAACCCTATCTAATTAGCAGACACAATCCAAACAAAACATTTCGCCGCGAGTCCGTTATCGCTTCTTGGAAGAGTTTGAAGAAAGAAAGAGAACAGGCGTTGGGCAAACGTATAATTTACGTCGACGCAGACAGTTACGAAGATTACTATGGAAGAAATCAAGTTAAACGTTGTAAAAGCGAAAGAACTGCTAATGCCCCACGCGTTCTAAAGAAAGTAAAACGTACCTATTCAGTTCTATACAGGTACGATCCAAACGAGGAAAAAGTTGTGAAAGAATACAAATATCAACCAGTTAATGAGCCTGAGTCTCCAACTATGTCTAATCTACAGAAATGTTATTCCGAACCCTTCTTGAGAGCAGAGCTTGAGAGGACACCTAAAAAGAAAGCGAAGAGGTCTATTACAACCTTCCTGAACATCAAATCAAAATTCCTCAACATATTCTCATCTAAAAGTTAAAATTAATTATATATTTATAATGTTAGTTGCTCAATTGAATGCATTTTTTAGATTAAGACGCAATTGCTTTCGAAGGAAGTGAAATTTTTAACGGCTTAAAATTTCGATTTCGTAATATTGCCGAAACTGTCACATAATTGGGGTACAATAATAATTTATACATCTCATACTATAGTGTAAGAGAAAGCGTATAAAAACAGGTTTAATTTAAATATATTTAAATTCGTAGTGTCCTCTGTGAGATAAAAATAATTAACATAAAAAAAATTAATGAACAACTTTAATCCATTATTTCGCTTTCATTATAAGAATTTTATTGTAAGATACGTCAATACTTTTCTGTACACTTTCTTCGATGGATATACTTAATTGCAAGAATTTTAAATATAGTTAACTAGTCATAGGTGTTTGGAATTAGGTAATTCTTATATATAGTAGAATATATAACTATATTATATTATATATAGAATTATATTTTTTGTGATATTTCTGTGTGTCGTGATATAATTATGTAACTAAATTATATTTGAAGGATACACTTTGATGGCGAGAGTTAAGTCACTAATAAAATATATTATAAAAAACTTACTTTGAACACAAAGCTTGAATCTTATTACCATTATAAGCAATTATATTAAGATATAATTATAGGAACAGCTAACAATAAACACATTATATTGCTAAAATATACCCATTACCTATATAATGTATACAGTTTTATTAGCAGATAATATAAATAGACGAGATATTTTTGTACTTAGTCATTTAGACTAAGTGAGCAATAATATATGTATATTAAAAAAAGGAAAAGAGTGATTTATCACAAATTAGTTTCCTAATATAAATAAGATTTATAAAAATCATTAGTTATTTGTGTTCTTAACATATTTGGTGTAATTCTTTATATTTATAAAGTAAATAAATATACACGAGTTTCGTATAAAGTATGTTTTGAACATTCATTCCGGCTTATAAGTTATGATATAAGTTAAAAATTAATGTAAAATATATGTATAAGTTTACTGGTTCATTAGTTGCATATTATTCTGATTAAATTATAGACTATGTATAATTTGATAAATTTTAAATAGCAAATTTTTAATAAAATAATATTTAAATGTAACCAAATAATATATACTTTTAAACAAATAAAATAATGTTTTATTTCTTAACATTTAGTACTTTTTACCATAATATTTTAAAATTTAAATTAGTTTCAGCACAAAAGTCACTGAATGAAAAGATACAAAATATGAATTATGAATTACTAAAATAAATTAATAAACTTAGAAAAAAAACTGATCATTATTGACAATTTAAATGTTCATCATAAAACTTCCGACTCGGAATTAAAAATATTACTTTATATTTAAAAGATTACTTTCTTATTCTTTATTGATTAAGAAAAAAATACAAATATTTTTTCCAAGTAGCGAGATCTTTGATAAAGAAGCTCCAAGAGCTTCCGTGTTGAGCGGCGTAACACAACTCTGCTTAGGGATCAAACCCACTTCTACCCATTCGCCACGATAACAAAAAAAAACAATCTCAAATAAATATAAATCTTAAATTATATAAAATTATATTAGATATACAAACGAGCTATTAATGGGAGCATAGTTTTGTAATGTGAACTAAGAGGCAACATTACTTCGTTACTTCCTATACATGTTGTTTCTTTGTATTTATAAACATTAAGGTTTATTTTGCATACAATTTTAAAATGAGAAATAACTAACGATAGAACTAGGAAACTTAAACAAAATCCAAATGAAAATCTATATACGAAAATGAATATTTTTATTAACAGTTACATATTACAATATTTATTTTAATACAACGTACGGCAAGTTTCAATGCCGACACAAATCATTTCAACCACTCGTTAAATATGTACTAATTAAAAACAAACATTGAAATTTACGCTTGTAGTATAACAGAATAACTGTTTTATTCAAATTGTTTATTTAGAAATTCTTCATCTGAAATTATGTTGATACTCGCCATGTTGGCTAAGCTTGATTGGCTTTAATTTTAGACATTTAACTAAACATGTAAAATGACTTACTACATGATATTTATATGTATTGTATATTTATACAATATGCATTGAGAAATCATTGTTATTTCAAACATATTATACAACATATCAACGTATATGATGTAAACGTTTTCCAAATTTCTGAGTATGTACTTCGCCATGCCTTGGCGGGGAAATGGAAATAATAAATACTATTTAGTAGTAATTGAATTCGCAATTATCATGTTTACAGCCAGACGATGCCCCGTTAGGTCATGATTATGTTTACATGCATATATTTTCTATTACAATTAGATTGGAATGTTAAAAATAATAATTAATTTTTTTTAGCCACAATTTGATTGTGTCATAGAAAATGTTTGATTTTTTATTTATAAAATGTCGAAACGAATAGTAAATTCTTTTGGCAATCAGGGAAAGATCTTTATTAAGCTCGTCAAAATAGGTACCTATAGGCTGAAACCGAGAAAATTAAAAATTAAAAATGTCTATAAGTTGATTTTTATTGTATAATAAAAAGAGTGTTACGGGCTACGATTTTTTAACATTACGGGTTTTACTAAAACACAAAAATATTTTCTATAAGCTATATAAAGCTGTTCATAATACAATAACTAAAGTGATGATTGTTCTTCTTATTTAATAAAAAGAAAAAGATAACATAAAAAAAAAACCAAAGTAAATTAATGGTAGAACATCAAAAAAAATATATAATTAATAAAAAACCAATACCTAAGGGGTAAAAACCGTAGAAAAAAGTAATAATACTATTTAATGTAATGCACTTAAGTCTAAACAAAAGCACATGTTCCTAATTGCATGTATTACGTACAAACTGTAAAGGGTCTGAGGTGCATGCGTCCGTGCCTGGCGCCGCTATGGGAAACACACGCTTCACGGTCAAGGGAAATACATTATTCACCTTGCCTACGATAGGTTAACAACAACAGCTCGTATAATATAGCTTTAGGGTAATATGGGTGAAGTTTAATTTGTATAATCAAAATTAAGGAGGAAATTTAAATATAAAAATTGAGATTTTTATGAGCGAAATACACACTAATCGTTTTAATTTATTTCACAAAAGTATGTATATACCTTTATCATATACTGTATCATACAATATTTATAGAGATAAAGAAGAAATAAAGAGCAAAAAAATATCCCTTAATAACTTATATGAATACATCATTTAAAGTTCACAAGAGTTTTTATATAAATTAACCAGTACAGTACGCCAGAGCGTTGGCGTTCATCATAATGTCACTGGGTAAATGTTCCCTTTATAACCACAATATATTCAAACGGCGTTTAGAACCCATCAAGAAGGTCACGAACTGAATCCCTGAACTCAGCCTTAGCTAATCTATCAATCACTCTGGGGCTGGAGCTAACGGTTCCTTAAACGTCGACTATTTACTTAAGTAGGGATATTATTTTCTTAAACATCTTTTAATACTAATTTATAACTATGTAATTTATATTTTAAAATAGTAATAAATTTGATTAAATTATATTTCTCCTTGGTATTAATAGGATAAGCTTTGCAAAAAACTATAAACCGACAGGATTTTCAAAAATATGATTTTTTTATTACCACTGCTACTTCAATAGTTGCAGGAGTAATAAAAAAGTCACTTCATATTTTGCTAAACTTGCCCTTTTATTAACCTTTGAGAATAATCATCATATCATTGTTTTTTTACATACAAACTCTACATCGGTAAATTATATTATTATAACCTTAGACTTAGATTTAACCTCGTAAATAAAAGATCATTCTTAGAAACCGTCTTTCCGTGAGTATAATATACATAATTGCATATTGACTTGCCTCGATAAAAAAATCACTTTATCCGAAGGTTGGAATGAATTAGATTAGCAGCTCTACATAGGTGGTGTTTTAATTGACCTGTTATTGCTTGGCTGCGTTATGATGCAAGGTCGAATGAGACTCTTGAACTTAGGCCCGTGATGCGGAACAAATCCTGATGATGGTGATGATGTAACTTTGTTTCATTGATTCCACGTGTTAAGAATCCTACTTCTTTAAAATAAACAACCACTCGGTTGATTTAATCTCTGTATTAAAAAAAAATAAACTAAATCGTACATTCAATCACCTAACTAATTAAAGTTATTATAAAATAAAAAATAATAATTTAAAAAATAATATTTTATGTATTATATATAGAAAATTGAAAATCCATCTGTTTCTAGGAGTGGAAGAGTTAAGATCTAAGCATGACCTCTGAAACACAGATAACGTTATCTGTAAGACCATCAATTTCTGATCAAAACAGCTAAAAGCTTTATATAATGTTTGCTTAAGTTGAAACGTTTTAGTTATCAAAAGCACCCATGTCCATCCGAAAACACAGATATTTGATGCAATTTATGGGTAAATAGTATCATAAAATGGAGAACATACGTCTTTACAAATCGTAAATAAACATTTTTAAGGTAATTTCTTTGCATACGAGTAGAATAAATATAAATATCATGATAAATTTGTTTTGAAACCGACGTATCGATAAATAAGAAGAATCGATTTGGTAATATATAAAACAAAATCGTAAGAAATCACAGAACAAGAGTTTATTCACTATTCCTATTTTGAATAAATAAACGACAATAGTATTAAATAAAAAAATCAAAAATAAATAAATAAAATACTTTCTATTAAAATTGAATTATTTGTTTTAACATTCATACTGACAGGTGTGGACCGTTGAATGAAAGAAATCTTCAAAACAATAATTGTAATCTCTGGTATTTTACACTACGCGTGTAAAGCAAACAATCGATTCACGCTACGTTTAATTTTAGCGAGATTTCGCGTTTTTTTCAATGTATATTCCAGGGCAAGGTCTCAATATTCAATGTCAAACAAAATTGCAAAAAATATCCGTATTGCTTATATCGACGCTCGATCAAGAGCGTGTTTGTTTGGCCTTCTATACGGACAGAGCTCTTAAAAACCAATACTATATGTATATAGACTACTAATCTTTATATCTACGGCCAAGCTTTAGTTTATATGCCTGCATGTTTAGATGTATGGTATTGATGCAGCCGGTACGGGTAAATGTAGCGCAATGCATAGGAACGTGTCTATAGTATTATGTACTGTAGGCTAAAGGTTACAGATTTATAATGTTAAAATAAAGACTCTTTTTTTCAGCTTCACGCTTTATAATTGTATATGTTTTGGTTTAATATAGAATGACTACTTATAGAGCAACGTCGGAGATGTAACTTGAACTAGAACAGTAAAATAAGTTTATTTAGCTTTAAAATGCAATATTTTAAATGTTAACAAACAATTTAATATAAATAAAATAAATCTTATGTTATTTAAAAAATATCTATAATTATTCAATTAACAGACAAAAATAATAGACGCTTCAATTACAATGTAGAGCAAAATAACAAAACGCACAATGCCATCTAGCGAAAACAAGACGAACTTGCCAAAATAAATAAAATTTAATACCAATGAGGTGCTAAAATATATATTTAATTGCATACATTACAGCTCTTCTCATATGTTTTTCAGTAAAAGTAGGTCATTTAGATTTCATAATAATATTATTACATGAATATGATCCAAATGTTTCGCAATATGTTGCCATCTAGCGGTAGTTCAAGGTACCACGTACTTCGGGATCGATGGGAGAGATCCAGAATTAACGCGATATTTTCGAACTGAGCGCTCAGAAATAGTATCGTGTCAATAAAAGCTACAGTTATTTTAGAGACTAGAGGTTAGTCTTAGTTGATTTAGTTTGGAACTAGTTAGAATTCAAAACATTCTACAGCCAGTATCAGAAATAAGATTAAAATTATATTTCAACTACAGCTAATATTACTTATTCGTTAATACTTATGCAGCTATTTTATTTAAATATCTAATAGGCACTTTAGAGTCGTATTTTTTAATTTTATTATCTTACAATCAAATCTTTAGAATAAATTAAAGACCAATAAAATGAACATTTAAGTCATCGAAACATTTAATAGCCTTATACAGCACTGGCCACAGCCACAGCACACGATACAGATTATAAAGCTCGCATCGATTGTATCACAGATAAAAAATTATGAAATCGTAAAATTGAAAGCCGTGATACATTGTTAGAAGTAATTACTTGCTTGATTAGTATAACAAAAAAGGTCATTGGATGGCCTCGTCCTGCCTTTCTGTAGATAATTGTTGTTGTCGTATATATAAATATCTAAGGAGATAAAAAAGGAATAAAATAATGGGCTCGTTTACAGCACAATGCCCTTCTATAATATGTTTTAGTGTAATATACATTTATTGTACTCTTATGATTAAATCTAGTGTCGGAAATCTATTTATTATATTTTTTAAATTATTTATTATAAAAAAAAAGCTAATTTATTCATAAACTAGTATGCCGCCAACGTTATTAAGAATAATAATTCACTATAAATGAGTTAATAGCACGTGAGCTTTGTGATACAAAAGAAAATAACAATAACTCTATATAGAATGTCAAGCCATAATTTCATTTCGGCCATTCAGATTCTATAATTAACTATAATCGACGTTATTGATCTATTAACATTATGTTGTATCTACGAGGTCCAAAATTCATTAAATTTGCATGAGAATACGGCGTCTTGTGTCATGGTTGCTGCTCAAATCACATATCTAATTTCGAATCCTTTTTTTACAGAAAACAAATGTTTAATTTGAAAATAATTTATTTTCTATATACGTGATTTTTATATTCGATTCCCACTCTAGGAAATAAAATATTTAATATTTTCGCTTTGGTGTCGAGGCTAAGCGCAATGTCTCCACCGAATGGTGGAAAATGGGAAACGGAGCATCTTAACACTAGGTTCCCTCTGCCTGCCCTGCTGTATTCGGCATACAGTGTGTAGTTAAAAAAAATATTCAATGGAGGATTACATCATTTTAAAAACAAGTAAAGACGTATAACAACATACCAAATAATCTCAATAATTAATCTTTCTCATACTAATTAAGTAATATCACAAGTGAAAATAGCTTCCTTTAAATCCTGTGTAATAAGCAATTACTATGTCAAAAACTTTGATAGCGACGTCTGGCGTCTTGGTAACCGAAACTACTTTTTGGCACTATCGAGACTAGTATTATGAGAGTACTTACCACTTGATATCTAAGAACTTATTAAAAGTTTTCACATTAAAAATACTGAAATAGAGAAATTTTGCAGACCACATACTAGTTTATAATAATAATTCGAGGTTTTAAAGGATTTACTTCAAATTTGAGGTTCCTCTAATAAGTTTAGTAAAAGCTCACATATTACGACAAAAAAGTACAATTTAAGTTATTTCTCATAATATACATACTTACTGCACTGGTTTTATTATAATGCACCTATCTTTACCTGTAAATAAAAATAAGAAAATATTAGACACACATAATAATACAAAAAAATAAATAAATTATAAACAAAAACTTTAAATATAAACCAAATTTGAATCTACAACCAACAGGTTGAATTATAAACTTTAATATAATGTACAGTTAGGTAAAGTATAGCTATAATAAAATAACCATTATATTAAATTTATTCTTTTCTTTACAAAACCGGTAGCGATCAATGAATATATCTTCACAATAACATAACATATTAAACATGATTATTTTATTATATAGCCATCGACGTAACTGATACATACGTTATTAAGGTCCATAAACAATATATTTTATTGAGACGTTATATATTAAAATAAAATATTAATAATTACGCTCACTCACTTTAAATATAATAAGATTAAAATAAGCCCAAGTTTTATAGTATAAAGTACTAAACAGAATATTACTTTTACTGAAAATCCTTTCGTAAACACTATTAAAATATCGTATTTTGGTAAGTGCAAGTTTTTGCTCTGGTAGAGAATGCCAACTTTAAAAGCTGAAAGTCAAGAACAAAATCCTTCCTAAGGATCCTATCTAAGACAAAATACAAGAAATGCGTAAAGATATTATGAAATATGCCGAATCAATATTTCCAAAGCAGTCGCGTGCCTTGCGAGTAGAATAGAATAGAAGTATAATTTATACTGGCAATAAATAGTATAGTTACAATTACATAACAGGGCCCGGATAGACGTCAAGTGTCACCGACAAAGCTGAAGGCTAGATTGTAGCACTTTATTATGAATGTCTTCAATTCTTTATAGCAATATCAAGTTTATTAGGAATTTATTTTCACAGATTTTTTTGTCTTACCTGTTATACAAAAGAAGGTATTTTTTGTGAACACAAATTTATAATACATTTTTCCGAAGAAATGAATTATAGAAGACTAGAAGTCATCGTAGCAGCAACATATTAACGTTAAATTCGCCCTACCCTGATGCAAGTTTATCTGGCATATAAAGTCATTAAAATCACTCCAAGCTCCTCATTATTATATTTTTAATATTTTTTTTTGGAAAGAAATATAATAAAAAATTTAAAAACTGAAGGCGACATAAATTATTATAATAAATCTAAGAAAAAGATTCACATAAAAATACATTTAACTACTTCCACCTTTATATAATGTATATAAGTATGATATAATATAATATATGAAAACTTCACAAGAATAGTTAAATGTACACGAGACTTTTAATTAACGTCATGTTTGCTCTAGCAAAAAGGTTTCATTTTGAGCACGAGCGTTGCGAAAATATTATTTTTATATCTTATAGCTAATAGCACTTACGTTATAGTAGGAAGATTTTTATATACATTATACATTTATGTATCTACATATAATAACAAAACTTTATTAAAATCAACTTCAAAGTATTTTCCAACAGTTCCAACACAGCACACGCAAAAGTTACAAAGAAGTTTTTTAACATTTGATAAATGTCAGGGAGTGCATTTTGCAAAATCCTAGTAAAACCAATTTAATGCGCGATTAAATGCAAGTTTATCCTATAAGTTCGTGAAGTCTGGTCTAGACTACTAAATAACAAGTCTAGCAACATGTGATCAGTATTCCTTTGCCACTGTCCTGGCAGTCTGGATAGTGACTAATGTCTTTCTCCTCGGTCGATATTGCATTATACATTATAATCTACCTCTTACGATCAGGAATGTTTCTTATAGTTTAGAATGCATTAAAAATTTGTCAAATATTGAATAAAAGTTGAAGTGAATACGTTACGAGTAAATAAAACTAAATTTTCCAACACAATTTGAAATTTTAATTTATTTATTATTATATTTTTAAAAAAAATCACACAGGGGAACTTCATGCTAAGTCCTATACATTTTTTCCATATATGTATCTACTCTACGAGGGTAGGTGTTCACCCTATTCAATTCTTCTTAATGCAATGAGCAACCAATAATACTGTTCATTTATTATTATTACTGTTATTTTTTACTATTGGTTCTTGTAAAAAAGTTATAAAATAAAGAATATTATATATAACTTTGTGTTCAGTTTAAGTACTAAATATTTTTCGTCCAAATATTATGGAATTTATAAAACGACCAGTAGGTATTTTACGAATACGGTAAGACGAATACTTCAAATTAATAATGTTGAATATTTAGTCAAATTAGAGTAGGTACCTTGCATTTTCTAGAGCAAAATTCAACAGGTGCCGAAGCTTCCATCGAACAAGCAGATTAGGTATTATCATCACAAAGGGGTTGAAATTTTAGTACGACCTATACAGTACTTGCAGGAAAACCAAATGCCTTTGAACGCAAGTGTAACCCTCAGGACGAGGGTGCATTTGAACTGGCTATTCAAATCTATAGGTACATGCTAAAACCACTACTAGTTCCCTGTAGCTATTGGTAAACCATTTTCCTTTTATCCTTTAAGTCTAACTTGTTGCGTAGGGACTCAAAGCGTATAAAAAAGACCCTGCAGAATTATCGTTTTGTGCTCTATGAATAGCATACAGACATACATCGGATACATAAAACACTTTTAATTAAATTTAATCTCCTTCTCGTTCTCTAATAGTTAATCTATTCAATACTAAAATAATAACGAATTAGACACTCTAGCCTTTACATACACGAGACCCAAACTCTATTCTTAGTAAAGTAAACAAACAACATTAACATGTATACGAAAAAACTTCATAAAACGTATGTTTTAAAAGAGAAAAAAAAACAGGAACTATCAGCCACTTGCTATTTTTATTGGGACCAAAACAAAGCAAACTTAATATGACCTTAACCGAACGCGGAAAGCTTATCCTTCGAGAATTGTTGTGAAATGCCCACCCAGTTTATGACCAGTTAAGCGTTATAATCCTGTGATCGATACGCGTAGGTGGTGCCCTTCATTGGCATAATATTATCGTTATCAATTCAGTTATAAACAAATCCGGCCGCACGTACAATAGCAACCCCGCAGAGGACAAGCTTATCCTTTTAGGGGAAGTGGACAGATAATTCTCCCATTGTCCGAATGCATGAGGATCACCCTCATTTATGGCGCCCTGTGATTTCCGGCGTATATTTCAAACTGTTCACGGTTGTGATTTAGAGTTAAAACATGTATATAGCATAGAATCTAGTGAGAATTATACAGTAAGTTTATCGCAATATTTATAAGATATCATTTTATCAGTAGAGACTTTTCATCCAAGTTATTCATGTATATATGTATTGGGTACACTGTACTTGGCACTGTTTAACAGAACCGTTTTAAGTCGTGGGAGGTTCATATAAAAATATAAAAGCAGTAAGTCATTGTATCGTTCTGAGGACAATAAACAGAATCAATATGAAGTAGCAAGCCTTGGTAGCGCGGTGGTGGGTGATCTAAAATTGCGTTCATAAATAATCCATAGTGTGCCGTCGCAGACAAAGCGTAGTTGTTATGGCAGCGCGGCCGGGCAGACAAAGAGGCAGACAGACAGAGAAAGGCACGATGTGCGGTCCCTTGGATGTGTGCCAAGAGCATTTAGAACATGAACACGTCATCAAACGGGTACTTAGGAATCGTTGTTTCACTGACGCTCCTTTAACGATCCTTTAAATTCTTCCATTTTTCAAATGATTTAAAAAACATATAGAGATTTTACAAATTTTAAGTTAATAGTTCACAGAAATAAATCATCAACCATAAACATATTAATTGACGTGGACGTGGTCGTTAAAGGCAAAAAATATGCGACGATACTTTACGAGCAACGGTAAATCTTAACTTATGTCTACATATTTTCGCAACTGCACTTAATTAATCGGATGAAGCTAATTGCACACGCTGGCAGTAGGTACCAGTAATTATGGGGCATGTATGGCATGCTGTGTTGACGCCTGGCCTGAATCTTGTGGCATTCAAGAATTAGGAGTAATAAGCGGACTTAACTAGCAAACACATTGCTAAAATACAAAATATTAGTAAAATATTTTTTTTTTATTTGTCCAAGATAGAAACCTTTCTATCTATCTTTCGCATGTTTTGCTATGTTTCTCAAAAACAATATTTTCTTATGTTTCTCGAAATTTTCATGACATATTTTTGTTACTTTTAAATATATTTTCATTAACCTAAAAAAATTGAGATTGAAATTTAAGATTTTTTAAAAATTCCACATCACATGTGGGCCACATGTAAACAATAAGCTTAGTTAGTTATTACCATATCGTAGGAGGTTACATTTCGTCTGTCCCGTGGGAAAGAGCATCATATTCGGCGTGTTTCTGATATACTTTAATGGGACGGCTTCCCTATTCCAATTACTTATAGGGCTATGGAGGGGTTGTTACACATAAATTGCATTTTATACCAATTTAAGTGGTCGTTTAGTGTGAGTACTTACTTGTTTTGTAAATTAAGTTCTCAATTTTTCCCATATCTCATTTATGAATAAATATAACGAAATAACCTTTTGATAAATACTTAGCAAACATACTAATCGCAATGTTTTGGAATACACGACTTTATTTCAGTCAATAAAATCTTATTAGTTAGTATTCTTAATTTGTGTTTTTATTCCTTTATTCACTTAGAAATATAAAAATATATAAACCACAAATTGTGTCTAATTTAGCGTAAGTAAAACATAGGTATGTATGTCACTTTAGGGTCACAAAGTGTGACTGTACACGCGAATGGTCGTGGGTTCGATCTCCACTTGAGGAAATGAAATATTTATTTAAAATTTATATTTTCAATTCTTCGTCTTGGTATCGAGGCAATACGCAATTGCCTACAGAATTCGACGGAAATTGGGGAACAGAGTGTCTTAACACTAGGTTCCCTGTGCCTACCATGCCGAGTGCAGTATACAGGTGAAGCTGACAATAAACAAGGGTAAAACTGACAAATAACAAAACAAATAAGACAAAAGCAAGATATCACCAATTTAAAATTCACATTACTATAATTTGAAAGCTCATGGCGTGGCAAAAGTGACGTGCAATAAAAAGGAGAGGGAAGACAAAAGCGTCTCACATAAGATATTGCCTGCGGAGCCTGCCAGAGTGCCAGCACGGCAGCGGATCGTCTGCCTGCCAAGCAATTACACTAAGGGCCGCTCCAGACGCGGTGGATTTCCAGTTCGCTTCTTTGGTATTTCGGTGAATTTTAGTATTTTAATGTTACTTTGCTTTTTAATGTATTATATGGACGTTTCTATTAAATTGGGAAACCAATACAAACTTTATAAAAATATATTTTTGACAGTTTAATGTTTAAAATATTCCAAGAGCTATATGAATAATTTATATCTATAGAACACTTATTACAAATATATAAAGTATGGTCTTTCTGCATGCAAAATTGAAATTATTTTATAATTTTTTTTCTTGTACAAACATTATATTATGCAGTAATGATATTATCATTTGTAATTATTTCTTCGAAAGTTTCCATTAACTGCGACGCACTCATAAAGCAGAGTGACTGACTTCCTGTACATCTATGATTCACTCACAGACGCTGCGTAGGTACCTAAACGTAAAAGCACAAGTGCAGCTCTCGCCACGTGACGCGTCCCGGTCACGCGTCCGGAAAACAAAGGGATATTATTATATCCGACGATAACACGCTGCATACATAACATGTATGAGATGATTTTGAAATATTAGTTAACATTTTTATAAATATTTTTCTTTTCAAGAGCGAGTGGAGCAAGGCTTACCGTTGTTTAAAAGGCAGTTACCGTTGTTTAATGGAAGTGACAAACTTTAAAGCTTGAACACGTATTTTATTAAAGACATTAATATTCTTATAAGTATTTTTTTTTCTAAATTATGTATGTACTGTAGTAAGACACAATAAAACTATTAATACATTCCGTCTTCATTCTTCTACTTTCATTGGTATCGAACCCAGAACCTATGCATTTTATAACACTTTCCAATGCACTATATAGAACAATTTATATATTTAAACATATTTTATACATAAACGGGTCTACCTACCCCATTAGCATAATTTTAACATATTACGGAGAAAACATTACTGAACCAGTTTTTATTGGAAACCTTTTAATCAAACCTTTGGTCCAAGGTGTTTCCAGTTTGTGCGGATCAAGGTTAGTTCAAGGCGCTGGTGAAACTCGACCTTACCAGTAAAAGCATGTTGCTTTGCCATTTAAATAATTACGCGTTTGCAATATTCAAATTGTTCGTCTCGCGTTCCCTTTTGTGGGGAACGGAGAGAACACTAAGACTACTTGTTATTCGTGTAGTGCCAATATAAAGAAAGGTTTACGTATGCAAAGTGTTAAGTAAGACTATATAACTGCATGATTTATTGTTTACTTTTACCCTAAGAAGAGATAAAGCTAATTTAGAACAACTTAATCCCTGGATCTAAATTCGGACCTTTCTCGTTCTATACACATCTCTAAATATAGAAGCTTAACGCGGTATCCCAATTGTCTTTGGAACCCTAGCCGACATAAGATAAAACCGAAATATGTATATTTAATAACACAAATAAAAAAAGAAACATAATATCTTACGGCACTCATCGATTTTATAAAGAATCCGTGAAGCGTAAAATTGTACATCATTACTGCTTGTAATTCGACAGAGCTTCATAAATATTTTGGAGAAACATATTAAATTGCCTTTAGCTGGTTAACAGTATTTAAATATTTATTTTTTATCGGACTTAACAATTTATTATTACAATACAACCGTTTAACGAATTATTTATAAAATATTTTCAGACCATTCCATAATCCATACCTATATTATAAATTCGAAAGTAACTCTGTC